>JAUMTR010000017.1:11814276-11830161 GCA_032270685.1 Microctenopoma stevenorrisi
TCGGGAGGTGTTACAGGCATGCCCCACTGGGAGAAGGCCCCGGGGCAGACCCAGGACACGCTGGAGGGATTACATCTTCCGACTGGCTTGGGAACGCCTTGGGGTCCCCCAAGGTGAGCTGGAGGAGCTGGCCGGGGATAGGGAGGTCTGGGTTTCCCTACTTAGGCTACTGCCCCCGCGACCCGACTCCGGACCAAGCGGAAGATAATGGATGGATGGATGGATGGTAATGTTAAAGAGATCAGAACTAAATAGTGACGTAGTCCTCTAGCACTATGGCACCAGTGTGCAGTCCCTGATCAGTCTTTAGTGTGAGGATAGAGACGGCTCACAATTTGGTGAAGGGCTCCTAAATGTGACAGCTTAGGGCAAAAGTCACCTTTCTTATTCCCACTGTTTGTGAACTGTTTGAGTACCGATAACAGTTGTTTTGTGCCCGCCTGTAGCATCCACTCTGCTAAAAACCATTCACTGTAGTTTTTGCTCTTTCATCACAACATCAGGTTGTAGTCAATATGTCTTTTCATCACAAGCCTAACAAGCAAGTATAATTTGGTGAGACAAATGTGAAGCTGCAGCTTGTCCAAGCACATTGACTGTGAAAAATGTGCTGTCTCGGCCTGATGGAGCCGATGAGGATCTTGAAGTTCCTTTCAGTCTTTCTAGTGGCTACGAGAGGCTGCGTGGCTCCAGTTATCATCCATTAGTCAGGGATACAACGATCTAACGCAGCTTAGATGAAGCACAGAGGAGAGAGGCTATCAAAGAATATCATTACAGTCAGTGGGACTCTGTGTGTGTGTGTGTGTGTGTGTGCGTGCGTGTGTGTGCGTGTGTGTGTGTGTGTGTGGTTCTTACTGGCAGTCTTCTGTTCTGTGTTTCCCTGAGTAGCACTCATGAAATCAGGACTAATGAGTATGATGGGAAGAATTTAATGTTTTAACTTCAGGTGGTCGTTTTTGGACCAAAGTGAACAACATCCACAGCACACCCAGATTTCTTTCACCAAGAGCGAGCTTTACATAATTTGCATTTTAATAACACACTTTTCAAAAAAGCATGTTGGATTTTATGATCAAAAAGTGCAAATTCATTGTTAAAAAAACTCCCACCGAAGCATGATTAAGCATTTATATTAGGTCAGTGAAGAAAAACCCTGTTGTTGTTAATGCTGCGTGTCACACATCATCATTTTATAAATTCTAGCTCTAGTAATAATAGTAATTCTCATGTGCAAATGAAATATTCTGAAATGGATGAAAGTGAGTTTTTGTTTAGCCTTTGTGTCATTTTGTCTGGTGGAAGGTAATAAGTACGGCCTGTTGGCATAAGGTCTGTTTGAGGTCACCTCTCTTGACTGCATCTGTCTCAACGCTTGCTCCGTGGTTTTTGGAGGACAGAAAGTTCAACTGATACTGTTTCCCTGAGGTTACTCTCACTGGACCCAGGGTAAAGCTATCCTGGGTTATACACTGCTCACGCATATACATAGACACAGAGACACGCTGCTGGGGAGCAGTGACAGGCAGAGATGCCCTAAGTTTGACCTGGGAGCATTGCAGCCGTGCAGTACATCTGACAGATTCACCGAGCTCCCCTGTATGCCGGATCACTTAGCGACACACATCCAAACGCAAGCACAAGATATCCACACAGCAGTCAAAAAGAAATGCATCCACAACAACAGTACACTGTTGTGAGCCAAACGTCAGCATATAACTGGCTGATGAAGGCCATTTTACTTGGTGTTAAATGAAAGTTTTAGATTTTCTGATGATGAAGGAACAAAATGAAATAAATAAACCCTCACTCTTGGTTGGCTTGAGATCACGTCAGTAATTTCCTAGTCATTCAAAGGTCTAAATGTCTCCTCACTGACAAACCCATTCTGCCTTTCACCGGCTCTTTTTTTCCCCTCCCAGTCCAGATGTGATGAGCAGAAATCTAATGGATATGCCAGTTATTGCAGCACTGATGGCGATGGGTCAGAGGAAGCAGGTGCTCTGGGAAGCTGAAGCCAGGCAGAGCAAATGTTTGGTCTCCGTTTCACACAAGGATAAGTCAACATGGCCAGAGCGGCCCATTGGACCTTTTTCAAACATCACCCCACTTTTGTGCGCGTGTGGGGTCGGGGGTGGTGTAAAAGAAATAAGGTCCTTGATATATTAAAATGCAGCACAACATCCTTCTTTCCACGACTTTCCTAGGCTGCTTTGAAAACCTAATATCTAACTCTGTCGGCAAAATGAAACTACTACTACTACTACTTCTGAAACTAATACAGGTAACATCTTGCAGCTGTCTGGGAAAACGGCAAATATGGTGCTTGTGAAATGCTGATGTGACCTTGCCTGAGTCTGAGGCTGTGTGCGTGCATATGAGCGCGTAGTTAATAGTTGCAAGTTGGCATTTGACACATGGCTTTGTCTTCATTAGAACAACATCAGGTTGTGCACCATCCAGCACAATAGCTTCATTTAGCCGGGCGATCTGCTGAGAGCTGGTTTGTAATAACACGGGTCAGGACCTGAGTGGGAGCAAACCGTCACACTGCGACCGCCCTGTTCGGTGATGAAAGATGCTGTCAGCAATCCCCTTTGCTGCTGCGCTAATCTACGCTGCTAATACACCATTCTCTGTCCCATATGCAAAGCGCTCTCTCCTTGCCATACTCTGAGCTCTCCTTTATTCCCCGTCTCTGTTTCCCTGCTGCATCTTACTCTCTCGTCTCTCTTCCTCATCATCTACTGTGCTTAATCTTTCCTTACATATTTTGCCATCCTGTTCTCTATGCCTACTTAAGGAAGTTCTTTTTTTTTTCCAACGCAGCCTTTTTAAGTTTTTTTCTTGCATTGACTTGAATGGCAGCGAACATACATAATGAGACTGAAATGTTAACAGCACATGTCATATATAGTGTATATTATTTATATTTGTCTGAAAGTTTTAAATCCTTTTGTCTCCTTCCAATAATCTGACTGTCAGATTAACATGTTAACATTACACGCACATCAGGTAGGATTGTTTCTAATCCATTTGGGATACTATGGTTTTACTCCAAATAGTGGTTTATAGAGATTTATGAGCATGCACGGATGGACACACGCACTGGCAGGTGGAGAGATGGGTAAGCTTAAAAAAAGCCTGGGAATTGAAGGAGGATGAAATACAAAGGAGATAGGAACAGAAGGCAACCTGTGATGTCCTAAGATATAAACAGGTGAATGATTTTGTATCTCGGTTCCTCTTGTCACAGCCTGGTCTGGTCCTTAGAGAGGCAGACTGGAGCGGCAGTCCCTCACTAAGCAGCCCTCATAGACTACCTGGCGCAGACATATAGCTCAGCTACTGTTGCTCCTTTGTGCATTGCTGGGCGCCATGCGCCACTGGCCAAGCTGTTAAAATGCACAGTCTTATCCTGTGTTCTGAATCGCATTAGCTCTGGGGCTGTCGTAAACTGATTCAAGGAGCAGCCCTTAAAGCTACACACACTCTCAACGCTCTTTGTGTGCATGCATGGTCCCGCAGTTACACACATACACATACATGAACAATTGCTCTCAAACACACACATGATTTAAAAAATACAAACACTATCCTGAAGGATACTGTCGCAAATGCTCTGACCTTTGTAAAGATTCACCCTTCTCCCTCAGAGCACTTTTGTTTCTGCTCCATTTTCATTCCCATTTGGCAAAGTGAAGAAAATAATTCAGTGAAACAGTCTGAAGTCTGAAGACAAATGCAGGGGTTGCTTTACATGTAGGCATGGCATGGTATGGTAGTTCCTATGCAGTATGGACCGTTATCTTTCCAGGCAAACACCTGATCTCCTGTACAACCTGAAGCAAGAATCAATTTGTACATTATCATAAAACAGATCCAGTAAATGTGACAGACTTTTACACAGCTGTAAATACACCTATACTCTGTTCACAGTGTATTTATGAACTGGATTTGTGTTTGAGTGTATGCTTTAGTTAATCCTTTGTGTTCAAGTGTTTAATCTTGTATGTGTTTCTAAATTAAAAGTTCTCGTCAAGGATTACTTCTGTTAAGAAGAAAATAGGGGTTTGTTTTCAGGTAGAATAAACAAGTACAAGATGTATAAACAGGGATTTGTGTTGGAAATGGGCCTTCTATCCTACAGGAAACAACAGGGATAAGACCAAGTGAACAAACAGGCAGAGAAAACAGCCAGCCTTTCAGACAGAGTGGCGGTGACACCTCTCTCAGCTAGTCTCTAAACTGTCACTCCCAGCTCACCCGTCACCTCCCACCTCTCTATATCATTGACTTGCCACTGACTTTAAAGCACTTTTAACAAGCCCTTCTGAAATGATCCATTGTGCTGTAGGAGTCATCATCGAGGACAATATTCTATGGAACAGAGTATTAAAGTAGACCTGACAGAAAGAGGCTGGCTGCTTCACTTTCCCTCTGTGGTTGCTAGGTTAGTTCTCTAAACAAAATCACTGGAGGCTTTATGGGCGTCTGGCACCACCTCAGCCCCCCTTGCCTCAGACTGCTCCCTGGCTGTGTGTAAGCGAGAAAGGGTGGGCTACAGAGGGGAAAATCATCCCTCTCACTCAGGGTGGCGTGCTAAGACTTCCAATGTTTCTGCCACCCCGTACCCCCTTCTCTCCACTGGTGTTTCCCACTGTGTCTGCTGGCAGGTTTCTGCAGCCATGCTCTTTAACATTGACCTTAATCCGTCTTGTTAAACCATAATCGGAAATGAGCTAGACATTTGCTTCTCTGGATATATATCTGTGCACTCACCCTCCTCTGGGAATTCTGTACCTGTGTGCCCCCTTGCTAAATCAAAGACTGGGATTTCTCACCTAAAGGTAAAATCATTTAGGCAAATCTGAGCCGAGGTGAAGGTTTGCACTGTCGCACGGATATATTTCAAACAGTCTCCCCCAAGACACGACTCCACAGCTCCAGAGACATAGGAGCAAATTGAAGTGTGACACCCAGCTGTTGGTGTTGCTGGTGTCATAAATCACTGTTAGAAATTATGTGTAATCAACAGCTATTGATTATATATAATTGTTCATTCTGTCCAATATTCTGTTCTACTGCATGTTACATTAGGAAACGTCCACTTGGATGAACTCAGTGGGAATTGTCATTGTCGTGAGACCGGTGTACAGACTCGTACATTAAGGTTTATTACATCATTTGTGCTGAAATGTATCGGCGTTTTCATGATTGCCTCACAATGTCTTGTGCTGAAGAAAAATGTGACATGAAGAAAGAAACAGGCAAAACATTTACACACGAACACAAATATACACAAGCACACACTGCGACGCTGTATTTCCCCAACTCTTCTGGGCTAATCCAGTGCACACCTGCAGACTGACTGCCTCCACCAGGAGATCGATGACATTGTCCTTGAAACTAGAACCACAAGGTCAGCATTCCCTGTCTCTGTCTCCGGGATGTGGGTACATTTGTTTAGTCATTTGTATACATCCACAATGCGACCGTTAAAGTCATCTATATGATATGTAACCGAGTGCATGTATATAAACTAATAAATTAAGAGTGAATTATATTTTATTTACTGCGTCACTAAGTTGTCTTCTTCACCATTTTTTGTATGTATGAAACAAGAAGGGCACATCTCAGGATACATACAGCATCTAAAAATGTCAAAAATTAAGCTGAAATGTGAAATAAAGTGAAAGTGATAGAGATATAAATAAAGCTCGGTAAAATAAAACAAACAGGACATTGTCTAGAAGACATGCTACAGACATGAGCAGTGTGGTTTTACTCAAAGGAGCCAAATCATGCACTAATTAAGCCACCTTTAGTGAAAAAAAAAGAACAATGCATAATTGGCAAACTGTGAATTACAGATATTCTTTCATGGGCACAAACATAAAACAATGACTGAACATCAAAGAACACTGCCTTCTATCAGGGCAAAGCACTCAGAGATGAATCTCACGCTTGAATAATAATAAGCACATTTTTCTAAATATACAGACCTGTTTATCTCCAAGACTGAGAAAAATACATATGCTCATTTCCGTACACCCATTCACGGTGTATGATAAATTTGTATCTAATCCATATTTTGTCTTTATTATTATTTAGGCCATAAAGAATTCTACTCAGCCAAGAAAATCACAATACAAGCCACAGTGTGAGCATTATCAAACAGGTAGAGTCAAATAAACCTATGATTGGTGTGTGAAATGAAATATATGTTTGCTCCCTGAGCACCTTTACTGTCTGAAAACAGAGCATATTCCAGCTATGCATTGCCAGACGGGAGTAGTTTGTATGGGCATGCGATGGTGGTTGCATATAAATGGATTTTTATCGCATCTTAGCTGTCTTACAGCAATTTTTCACCACAGCAAGCAAGCAAGCGACAATCCACAAACACAGGGCACGAGCCACTACACAGTATTGTTAGTTGTTTTAATAACAGTAAAGGATGCTTCGTTATTAAACAGAACAAAGTGACAAACTCACTTTCAAATGATTGGAAGCTAATTGTCATACGCATCAGACTTTGACCACAAACATCAAATCTCTCGCCTCCTGGAGAGTCTTCTCTTTCTGCTGCAGTGAGTGGCTGACCTATTTAAGCCTCGTAATGATGATGAAGCCTCCCAACTAATGACTGTTTCCCGTTTGCATTCAAAGTACTTCCCCTCATTGAGGTGCAGTAGCATCTTCTACATAAGCCAGCATCAGTTGCCTGCCACACACACACAGTCATCCACCCACACACACACATTCTCTCTTGGCAGGATGTAGTAAGAGGTCCAGTAGGAATGATTCACTCAAGATCATTTGAAATGTCCTGATTACCAACTGTCTTGTGTTGCTGCACACCCTGCTCTGACTTCTTGTGTTGTAGATACGGTGTGAAGTCTCAGACATCAGGGATGATCAAAGATAGAGAGAAAGCACTTGCTATGCAGCAAATGTAAACTTTTATGTTTATTTATGTGGTGATGCACACTTCACTTAACACATTGGCAAGCCGAACAAGGCAGATGCTGACATGACCTGTGTGATGTGATACTCATACATCACGGTGTAAACAAACAGGAGACTCTGTTTTACACTGGTGCTGTCTGTGATTTGTGGGTGGTATCTGATCTGCCCATAAGACACTGTCGCTGTCAATCTGTTACTGATCTTTCTGTGTCCCTGCCATATTGACAGCTGATCTGAAACTGTCTCATCCGCATCCTTTCAGCGGAGCTGAGCATCACAGCCGTGGACAATCAGACAACGTGCAACTGAAGCGATTGTCAGAACTAGTGGAGCAGACAAGAGACGCCTGAACCAGATTAGTCCATTTTGATCTCTTTAGCTGCTACTCAGGGGTATACAAGTGGGTCCACATTAGAGGGTGACACATACTATACCAAGGGCTGACAGGAACAGCCAGTTGCACCACTTCATTGGCTGAGACTATATACAGGCTGGGAAAGAAAAGACAGAGAACCAAGGAAGAAAAACACAAGGACTGGTTGAGTGGGAAAGACACGGAGAAGCATCATCTACCACTGTTTGCTCCTATCTTTTAATTTAACTTTCTTTCAAATCAACAAGTCGCGTCACAGCCACTAATTGGAGGGTCCATATAAACTACTTTCTGATTCTGACAGTCAAATAGATCCAATCTCCTGAAATCTCAGCTTGGTGAGTCCGAAGCTGTTCCATTTAGTTAAGCAACAATCAAGGAAGGTATTGTTAATGGAAGCTGTAGCTTCATGGTGAGGATGCAACTTCTGTGTCGGCTTGAAAAGAAAATGTGTTTCTGCACCTATACGACTAAGAACAATATGAGCATCACTGACTCCACTTTCCTTCCTTTCTTTCTAACAGGTGGTATGGGAGAGGACAGGTGTCCACACCTTCAGTTTCCCCATTTGTACTAACCATTACTTATTCCCCTCAATCCCAAATGTTCACGCAGCCTCAGTCCAGACTACTGGGATGGTGCTGCAAGCATATTTCCCTGACGGGAGCCATCTGCTTGCTTTTCCCCTCCTGTCATTAGCCCATCTCTGAGATGATTCCCAACACATATCATTGGCTGCAATCTGTCTGTCTGCCTTTACCGCCAAGCAAACATCTGAACAGCCGAACTCTCTGATGGGTGGAGGGCTGGAAACTTCTCCTGCTCGTCTGGCTGCTCCACTGTACCTCCCCCTTCTTCTCCTTATTCCACCTTTTCATCTTGCCCTGTCTACAATCACATTATTTTCTTTGCTTTGTTTCAACTTCTGTGTCATCATCTCTGATGCTGTTCTTGTCTCTCTTGTCCCCCACTTCCTTTTTCCGACTTTAGATCCCGCTGGCAGGGTGCAGCCATATATTTGCCTGTTCCTGCGAGGGAGTGAGCAATGTGCGTGTCGCCCATGGTGGCAGAAGGAGCAGCAGAGCCTTACGTGAACATACGCTGCAAGATCTCCCATTTATAACTCCTTCTCCTAATGAACAACAAGCTGAAAGCAACACGGATGCAATTAACTTCAGGAACTCATTTTCATAAGGATAAACAAAAGTGCTTGCTCTCACTAGAAAGTGGAAAATGGACTGGAAGCTAATGGACCCTTGGAAGAAAATTATAGGAAATTGAGCTTCCATGCTAAAGAGGCTAGCTCCCGGATTGTGGCTGATTTTCTCCAGCTCTGAGCCTGGCAACCTGAAGCCGAGTGAGTCCCAGCCAGTTTTGCCATCTGCATCTCTAACCTCACAGTGTGTGTCAGCAGGCAGGTTTGCACTTCCCTTTTGCGTCACTATTGTTATCTTGCCTGCGTGTGTTGATGGTTTTATGTACCTGAATCACCTCTTTTCCCTGTGATTTCATCACAGTTGGGCTCAGCAGTCTTCTTTTAGGACGGAGGAGAAAAATAGAAAACTCAAATAGCATTTGTACAGGCAGGCCAGAACTGCTGAATGCTTGGTGCTAAACACTGCACTGCCATGCATATGTGCATACATCTGGTCAGAAAATGAAAAAGGACACAATTAATCCTCAAGCTTCAGAGCTCATCTCAGCTGTTCTCAGCCGCCCTTTCTTTCCCACCTGCTGCACACCCTTCCTCCACCTTCTCTCCAAAATGTACACAGTAAGAAGGCGTCAGCAGATTAATTAGCAGGAAGAATATGGTTGGGGGCTTGGAGACGGTGGAGAAAACAGGAGGTACTCACTCTCCTTGGCCCTTCGCCTCCCTGGCAGATGCTGCCACTGCCAATGCCATGACCCCACTCAGCACAGCAATTCTAGAGAGAAAGAAGATTGTAGAGACGGGAAGACAGTTGGAGGGAAGCAGGTTTGGTCATATAGCAACTGGATGACCAGAGAGATTTGATCAGCCCCTGAAATGGTATTCTGTCATTTATGCTTGTAAAGCTCCTCAGTGGTGAAGTGTTGGTCTACAGAGCCTCGTCCATATGGTCAACGTGCTTGGTGATGACTGTAGTGAGAGACAGAGAATCTCCCCCGGAGGACCAGTCATTGTGACTAAGCTGTAAGGCTGAATGATCTCAAGGTCATTGAATGGAGAGCAACACAACATGACCAAGGGCAACAGAATATTAAGTAATACAGCATCAGTGTGAGTCCATAGTGACAGGTTATGAGTGTATTTTTCACAGTGTGGGTTATGAGCTGCTGTGAGCTATTGTGTAAACAATATAAAGATAGCATGCGCAGGAAGACTGAATGTTGTCCTTAAGCTGTGTAACATAGTTTGACCACAGCCATCTTCTATCATTTTAGTGTGGAATTGGAAGGTGGGTGGCAGACGGGGGAAGGTAAAGGTCTATGACAGAGTGGCTTCATTACCCCAAGTGAGGGGCAACTGTATAGAGAGAGAAATGTTTGTTGAAACATGATCAATCATTTTCTTATGTTGTGCTGCACCTGTGTCCACATAAAACTTTATATAACATATAAAAATAGTATTGCAGAACCATTGAAAACCAATGCTCTGTCTGGCAGCAGGATTTTCGGCCAACAACACAAGTGTTCAGATAAAGGACCATGACAGCTCATGACATTTCATGTCAACATTAAACCTTTCTCCCTCTCTAGAACTTCCATGCCAACAAACAAAAAACATTGCTGTTAGAGGCATCATCCTCCACAACTATAAAGGTTCTGATTGCATTTTCGAGGACAGGCAAACACACACACAATGGAAAAGTAAAGCTATACCTCCATGGATAAAGCTTTTGTCGGTGGAGTAATGGGTTTTCCTGATGGCGAGGGACCATGATATTCTCTAAACAGGTTAGAGCTGCAGACTGAAGAAGAATATGTTACAGTGTGGGGGGATGGGAAATACCAAGACAGCGTGAAACATCCAGAGACTGGCTTTAGTTTAGCAGTTACGATAAACTGTCCTCTTTCCTTCTTGCTTTTAGTCTCCTCTGCTTTCCCCGTCCTTGCCTGTAAAAAGGAAGCACACTTGGCATACCCAGCTAAGAGTAATGATGTGTCTATCGTTGCTCGGACACTGGCCACAACTCATTCAGCTGGAGAAGCAATAAGATGTAGGAAGAAGGGAGAAACCTAATGAGAATAATCAGAGCTAGTAGATCTGATGACTTCATCCACTCCGCCTGTTTGCTTTGATTAAACAATGCATAATTCCAGCAGCGAATAGAGTAAATACAACAGCAAATCAATAAGGCTATAAACCATCTCAAAGAAAGCGCTGTGGTCAGTTGAAGGGTACACTTGGGCACAGCGTACATTGGAAGTATACAAGCGCAGGCAGCCAGAAGAAACTGATGTATGAAGGCATTCTCATCGGAGCCGGTCTCACACTCCGTTGAACATCATCAGTGTAGAATTACAGTTCAAATCGAATCAAGACACAGCACACTTTTCAGGTCAGATTTCCACCTGCCTGCCATCTACCTGCAGTTTTTGTCATTATAACAGAGGAGAATGAAACTTATCTGTGGCAAAAGGACTCACACTACTCACACGAAAACTCGCTGGCCTGACAAGATAGCATTTTGAAACAAATTTTGGCTGAATATAAAGCAAAGTCTTGATGCGTTTTTTCTTTAAAGCTTATTTATAAATGAATAAAAACCACCAGCACAATCCAATCCAAATCCAGACCCTTTTTGAGAAAGAGCTTTTTCCAGCGCACTCAGCGTATGGCATGGCATTTAGAAAGAATAATAGCAACCTAGTGTGTTCTCCTCATGAATCTCAGTTCAGATGCAGTACAATTCCATTAGCCAGCCTCCTCCAGCTGAGAGGTCTCTGTCTGTCATTCATCACCAGCTGCAGCACAACTCGGTAAGAACTGCCATGGAAATTAACTTTCCCTGCTCCACTCCTGCATTCGTCTGTCTCTCTCCTTCCCCTCCCCAACTTTCTCTATCATAATTAACCTCTAGTTCCTGCAGTTTCTATTCCATGTGTGAATAACAAATGGGAAATAATGTCTTCCCATGACATCTGGCCACAAGCTGCTCCCTCTTGATATTACAATTACAAGGGGGGTGGGGGGCTGGGTGTATATCAATAGCAACACCAGTCAAATATATTGTATCAGTAGCAACTTTCTTCATACAAGTTTCAAATATTAATTGCAATAGCTATACAGAATGAGACGACAGCGGACAGAATACATCTGTCTGTGAAACTCAGATCTGCACCATATGCCGCTGCCTTGTTTCTCCATGCAAAAGAACACGCAGCAGAATGTAACTCGGTGATGGAGTATCAACAAAAACAACTTATGTAAAATGCAATTTAAATGTTTGCGACTGATGTCAAAGTCACCAGCTCATTTACTGTCATTGTCCTCTGAAATCGGCATTCCCACACAGTTCCTCGTTATGCTTGTCTTTTTCTCTCGCTCCCGGCCTCTCATGTTAGTTCTCTATCTCTTCCTTTACCCCTCTCTTACCTCTTACGTTTGCAGCTTAAGCGACAGATTTGGTTGTTGGTTCAGAGAGTTGAAGACTGACACTGTCATTTCATGCTGACAACCATATGGTCTAATGTTGATGCGAAGAATGCGTCGCAATATATTGTGGGCAATGAGAGGTTGTGCACACACATCGCATGCAGCAAATTATACTGCAGTTCATTGTCAATAAGAGGAAAAAGTGACATCTCAGAGTTTCAGACAAACTCATCCCTTGTCTTTTTTTACCGACTATGAAATCCATCTGTTTTGCCCAATGTGCTCTTGTTTAGTGTGTGTGTGTGTTTAAAAGTGTAAACAAGCGTAGGCCTTAGTGATTCCCTTGTGAGCCACTGGATGGCCATAAACAAAAGGACGCATTAATTAACAGTTTGAATGTGTGCGGGGGGGGGGCATCATCCCAGAGTGGCCATGCCTCCATGTAAGCATGATGGGGAGAACGGACACTGTCTCTAAAGGGCAAGAGGCATAGCGGGACCTGGCAGCTCCTGACTGAAAATGTTCCAAATGGTCCTTTGGCCCATTGTTATGCAGGATAATCCAAAGTCTGGCAATCAGCAACAGTACCAGGTGGTCCTGTCAACACACAGAAGAAGAAGATGGACTGGAAACAAGAACAGAGCATGCTGAGCCAGCCCTAGAGGACTGAGAATGTCTGACCAACTCAGCGATACCAGCTGAGCATGGGGGACTTAAGACTGATGCGCAGTGCTTACGTGTGAAATGAGATGGCACACGGCTATTTTCTATTAGTGAGAAGCACTATGTGAACGTATACACACTTCTTAGTCGCCTTCCAGCTTCAGGAAAAATGTGTCAGGAAACATTTTTTTTAGAGTGACTGTGCAGGGTGATAGTCCTGTAAACAAAAACTGCAGTAAAATATTGCTCTGACAACCACTGACTGAACCGGCTCTAAGTGGTTGTGAGGGACAGAGGGATCTCCAGCGAGAACAGAGATTGTACCACATTTCTGCAACCTCAGGGAATGTCCACTGTTACAGCGAGTAAACACACGCACACACAAACATGACCTACATGCATAACAACCCTAAATCTATAAATTCAAGCTGCTGATCTGAGCTGACACTGGCTGCATGGGCAGCAAGAAAATAAGACAGATGAAAAGAAAACGTAGCTTTAAAGCTTTTTACCCACGTTGGGTTCTATATCTCTTCCCTGTGAACAACAAAGAAGCAAAGCGAAAGTGAGTCGTGTCATTTAACAGGTCAAAGTGTAAAAAGCATGTCTGGAAGTGTTGCTGTTTACTTGCCCGTACGCAAACCAGCCTTGGAATGTCTCTGATGGCTTTGAGATACATGTGTTTGTTCTGCGGCGGGCTCAGTATAAATGATCCAGCCAAGTGGAGCTCTCATCGCTCACAGGCTGTGCTCATATACCATTACTCAGCCCTGATCAGCGGCTGGATCTCCACCTCCCTCCCTATGAGGGAAGCATGAGATGAAATGAGCAGAGATGAACAGCCAAATTCAGCGTGGAGAGGGAGAGCAGGAGACACACGCGGGGGAAGAATGGTGGTTAGAAAAAAAACAGAAAGAAAAAACAGATACAAGAGCAATGAGAGAGATGAAAGAGCAGCGAAATGTAAATCATTTACCTGGAGAATAGCAGTATTTTCCTTCTGTTTGTCTCCTGAGAAAATGACTAATTGATCTGTCCATTGTGCTATTACCTTTCATCATGGGCTGATTGACTGTCTGTCACACACACTCACTCTCACGGAAAGCTCAAATGTGCAGGGCATTCATCTGTGTATGCGCATGTGTGAATGAGCTCTGACAGACGCCTATCACACCTGGCATCGGTCCCACTCTGCTCTTGCAAATGATGCAGAGCTCGGGATGAAAATGGGTTCGCTGCAAAGCTAGTCTGAGGTCTGAGACTTGCTGGTTCATTCTCAGCTGAGCTGAGTTTGTATGCTGAAGGAGGGGGCAGCACAGCCTGAGTGGAGAGTCCAACCAAAGAAGGGAAGAAAGAAAGAAAATTCCTCTGACTGTCAAAAGTGACCCGCTGAGCAGAGACACAAGAAGCATATCTCATTGCCCTGTCTCTGTGAGGGCATGCAGAGAAATTGAAGGGACACAACTCAGTCACATTTAGTTTTTATTCAGCCCCAAACCATATATATTTATTTTTACACAATAATTATTATAATAATAATAATAGTTGATACTTTATTATTCCCCTTGGGGAAATTCATGTTGTCAGGCAGCTGCATTTTAAGCACAGAGGCCTCAGAGTTCAGTGCTTTGTCCTGGGACACTTAAACATGCAGGAAGAAATCTGCAAAACCAGGAGTGAAACCAGCAACTCTGCGGGACATATACAACAGTCCTATCACCTGCACCCGCAGTCGCCCCAAATACACGATTTGGTATGTGCTTATTAAAGACATCTACTGCAACAAAAAGCTGCAGCACAACTGCTAAGTCAGTCTGTACAGAGTAATTAAAGCTTGGCTCCATGTGACGGTTTACATTGAGAATATCAGTGCTGATGCATGCATGCTTCATGCTCCAGTCTTCACAGAAGCAGAACGAGTGAGATCAGGGGATAGGCTGTCAGAGGCTGTGCCCGTCAGGATGACTGTAGGGTCAGAGGTCACGTTGAGAAACGGACAGTAGCAGGAGTGCAGCTCCGGGCAGGTGTTGTACAGTACTGCAGCCTGGCTCAGAGCTGTGTATGTGGCATTTTTTTATTCCTTTCCACTGTTTAAGACAGTTATCATCCCGGTTTATTCAGTCTGATGAGTAGATGTAAATCATCCAACCGTATATGGATGGAGGCCTACCCTTTGAGAAGAAGCAGAAGATGTAAACTCAAACTGACCCAGTCTGAGTTTTTGATTTTTACTTTTCATGATCTGAAAAGTATATTTCTGTGCTGTGTTGTATTAAACTAAGATTTGTCTTTGTTTACTTATAATTTTGTTACATTTGCTATGTTACATTTATATGACATAAATAGTGTGACCTGATTTATTTGGACATTTTCACAACAGTGCGAAAATTTTGCAGGATACTCCAAAACAAGAGCAAAAGAAAAGGATTTAGTTTAACAGGCGCGACATATGCCACACACATCTGGCATCTGCTCCTTTCGCTGCTTTGCCAAAACTTTTCCAAGGATAGTGAGGAGACTGGAACTTTGTGCTCGAGTACCACTGTCCACGGTCTTCTGAAACAGGAAGGAAGAGAAAGCAGATAATGAATGTGAATACACAGAAACACAAAGCCATTCAATCGCAATTACCACGCACTGCCTGGCACAGCTGACAGTCTGAGAGAAGCGCTCTCAACACATTTTATTGTTGCAAACAAAAGACAGACTTAAGCAGACGTACGAGAGCTTAACTGCCAAAGCAGCCCACAAGCTGTAGCCTGTTCAAGCTAAAAAACAGGGCGCTGACCCTGTACGTGACCCCCATGACCTCCACATAACCAGAAATATTTTTTAACAACGGTGCAGCTATTGTAAGTCAAAGCCGGAGACACAAGTACAGATCTGTACTGTTGCTCTGAGTCAAACTGTATCTCTTCGATAACAGTTTTGACCTCGATCCAGCAACACAACTTACTGCTTCGTGTAGTTGCATACATTTCCTCAATGTTGTTCCTTTACTTTCCTTTCACTAGCATTCAGCTCCTCTGTCCTATGCTGTCACAAAAGAATATCTAGCCTTTAAAACTGTATTTTTAAGGACAGGCACAGAAATGATAAATCAATGGGTCTATTTTCTATTTTGATGAAACAAAAGAGCAGAAGATTTTGTGTTGTGTGAAGCTCAAATATGTGAAACTATTATTTTATTAACAAAGTAAAAATATGAAATGTGTCTTTATTGTCACGATTCGCCCCGGTCTGCCCCGCCTCCCGGTGTTTTGTTTAGTTCGTTCGGTCTCTGTCATGTCACGCC
>JAUMTR010000017.1:11830261-12031445 GCA_032270685.1 Microctenopoma stevenorrisi
TTTTCTTTATTTCTGGTAATACTCCTTCGTGTGTTTTTGTCCTCCCGTGGGAGTGATTCTCAGTTCTTATTCTCAGTATTCAGTTTACCGGTGTTAGTGTTAATGTGTGTGTGTTTTCATTAAAACCCTTAAATTTGATTTCGTGTCTGAGTGCTCATGGGTCCTTAATACAAATCCTGACACTTTATAAATTGTGACCAATCATCAGCTCTTTAGACCTTCTCTCTTTGGTAGGCATATTTTAGTCTCTAAGTGTTTTACTAAATATTAAATCTGATTATGCATGATACCAGCAGCATCACCTTTCAGAGTGAAATATGCAACCACTGTCTATTTTAAAAAGAAAACTAAAACTATTCAGAGCTATATTTTCCTTCAACAAAGACAACAGCATTGATGCTCTGCTCATCCTAGGTCTCCAGAATAGCTTTGTAAAACATAGTTACTGTTCAGTTATACACTCAGCACATTTGATGTCATCTCGTGACCACTGTATCCTCTGCCATTGGATTGGGTGGAGTTTTATAACATTTCTGGTGAATTAAACTAACACTGGTGGGATCAACTCTGTCAAATAACTCCAACACTAAGCAACATTACACTCTGAAAGTGTAAAAAATTACTGTTTACGAGTAACTCAACTCTGAAATGTTTGCCATGTATTGTTGCTGCACCTGCTGAATAACCACCCTTATTATATACCCCTCATCTCTTCATGCATTGTGTCAGAGAGCTCAAACATCATTAAGACTATACACAGTAGCCTAATGTTAGTAAGCTAATAAATTATGATAATATTGCTAATAATGATTCTTTTTGCAAAGATGGGCAGGCCTGACTCCCTGGGGCCACTAACACCAGGCTTACAGTTCCCTCACATTACTTCATTATATGTTCGTTTGTGGATGATAAACGACAGACGCCAAACTGCTGTCTTTGTGTCTCTTTAAACACCTCAACAGTCAGAAGCACCACTTCCACCACCCTTCTTCCACCATGGCACGCTGCTCCAAAATCCCAGGAAGCAATGTGGGAATCAGAAACGAGGCACGGTGCGGGCTGTCTCTCTACTACTAATGAGCTGTAATCTGGAGCAGCAGGAGGCCAAGCCTGCTCAAGGAAATTGCTGTTGCACAGTACATTTGTTTGCTACCATAGGAGGAGGCAGCAGATCTCAGGTGCTCATTCCCCGAGAACAAAGGAAGCAAAGGGAGATCCTTGGAAATGACCTGCTGGATGCTCATGAGCGATCTCATGAGAGATTTTCAAAGACTTTTTTTTCTGAAGACATCAACGTGAAATGGTACCTGTTCTTCATCTGCAGTCCTGAAATCACTACACCACCTGTAAGAGAAGAGCAAGGAACACAGGTAATATTTTTCAATGACAGCACCGACTGCTCTAGATAGAAAGGTTTATGTCCACGGCAGCAGCAGCAGCGTGAGGAGAGAAGAAATACATTTGTTTCAATTCAAACCTGCCTTGAAATAAAACCCTGTCATACGGGGTACCAAAGGAAAACAAAATGCATTGAAGGAGAAAGATGAAACAAGGAGAGAGCAAAAAAGAGGGGGTAACAGGGGGAGAGAGGCTGAGAATTTTTTTTCCACCTCAGGGTTGCTTGCTAAAAGCTATCTGTTCCCCTAGTGATTTAGCACAGCACAAGTTCTGAGGTTGGAGAAGCTTAACATAGGCGTGTGCACACACACACACACACACACACACACACTATCCATCTATCCATCATTTCCCCATCTATGTTCTTCTCCCCTTGCCGTCATTTCTCATACAGTAGCTCCGCTTGGCCTTTCACCCTTCCTGTCAACACTTCATTAAGGGACATCTGTTAGTCAGAAATCTCCTCTTTCTGCAGCAGAAATACTCCGCCTTTCTCTCTCACCATTCTGTTAGCCCCAAAAACAGGAAACAAGCCAGGGTGCAGCGGCGGCCGTGGCCAACCTCAGCCTCAAACAGAATCAGTCCTGCTTTATTACATGTCAGCATCTCTTTCTTTCATTTTCTGTCTGGAGAAGAAATTATGCCCCAGGCCAGAAAGGCTGAAGCAGTAGGAGAGGTGAATGGAGGATAAGGCAGTGATGGCAAAACAAGAGGAGGAGGGAAAGCTCTGGATCTCTCATTGCTCAAACCACAGGTGTTTCTTTAATACCTTGCTTTGTTGGAGGTGATAGGGAAATGAGGGGGAGGGGTCCTCTGCTTTTTCTTCGCTCTAAGGCTCCAGCATATTCTCTAGATTTCTTTCTGCTTTGGAAAAAGCCAATTTTGCTTCCACTTTGCAACATACGGTGCTGCACTTCCCTCCAACATGCCTGTCGCCATGCACACAAAGGCTACTTTCTCGGTGTATTCTGGTCCAGCTATTACGCGATTCATCAAAAATTAAAGCGCTAGTGAAGGAAGGCTGTAGGGAAACGCAAAACTCCTGAGGAGAATTTATGCTACAGATGCAAGGCTGAAGGGACGAGAATGTGGTCTATTTTACTATATTCATACAGTAGCACACTTCCACATATGGTGGTAGAAAGCTCAGTTGCTCTGTTTGTAGCTGACAGGCTGTTATGTGTGACTCACTATTCATATTCAACACGCCAGGCTGCTACCACCCGCCCTCCTTTTCTTTCTCATCTCACTTGGTGATAAATACGAGTAATAAGGGAGATACATTAGCAGAAGATTGTCTTTTTTTCATTTAGCGGGGAGACAGAGATAGATATTGATTATGTGCTGAGACATTGTCTTACTTGGCCAATCCGTCTTGCACTGCAACTGGTAACACATCAGCAATATTTTACAGTGCTAGAGGGGAAAATCACTCTTCTGAATATAGAGATACTTATTCTTCACATTTTGCATAATGTCAGATATTAGACCTTTTGTATGACGCCCACATAAATACCAGTCCAGGATAGCTCAGGTTTTACCCCAGAAATCTTCAGATTCGTTGTAACAGTTGTAGATCATAAGAGAAGCAGACTGACCTTGGGGCTGTCTGTGAGCTATCTGTATATCGATTTACTAATGTACTGTTTCATATTCATCTTTTTACAACTTGGAATCAGACATACTCGTTTCGTTCTGGGATTGTTATGCTATTGAATTCTTCAGATAGATTTTTGCAAGTATAGCAAAAACAGCAGCTGATTTTCCATGGTTAGAATGTAGCCGCAACATCACTCTGGAGGGATCCGGTGACACTGTGCATTGATGTGGCAAAAACCGAACTCTGAGCATGACTTAGGAGTAATCTGAACGCTGTCAAAGAGACGGAGGGATGACGAGATTATTTGGGAACGGGCATGAATTTGTACTGCTTCGGCAGCATGAAGCACCTGTGACATAAGTGACCTATCACATGTGTCTGTCAAAGCTGTCTCCCAGATTTGAGCAGATGTGACAGCCTAGCGCCTGTTTATGCATAGGTGTGTGCACGAATGCATACAAGTGTTAAAAGTGAGTCTGCACAACTGTCTGCATTTGCAGGACAGGGAGATATGTTTGCGCAGACTTGTGACTGCATGTGCTGTGGCTGTGTTTGTACAGAAGTGTTCAAACTGTGAGGGATAGATAGAGCTCATACACAGGTCAGGCCTGAAGGCAGACAGGAGGATGAGAGCAGTGGGTTGTGACCACCAACAGTTATGCAGGCATTTACTGTCTCCATTCCTTCATCTTGCTTTCCACAGCATCATCGCGTTTGAGGACACAGACGGTCTCACTATGTCCGCCTCGACTGTCCAACAGCAGAAACATCTTCTTATTTACTGTTCCAGGCTTGACAGTGACACTGAAAGACTAAAAGTCAGAAATAGAAAACAAAATGTCTAGCTATGCTTCCTACACTTTATGATTGCTCAATTTCAAAACACACATATGAATATTCTAAAGTAATACAGTGGACAGTAATAGGTATTTGAAAATCAAGTTGCATCAATGATGACATTGTTTATTATTATTATTAATTTGCTGTTGGTCTGTTTTTTTTTATTTACCAACCATCCATCATGTGCTACATCAACACAAAGGTTAATGCAAACACTGCAAACATGCATATAGTTTTTCTGAGATCAAACATTAGTAAGTTGACTGTCATTAGATCTGGTCATTTTTATGACATTATTTTAAAGTATTAAAGTGGAAGAAAAGGCTGAATAAGCTCATACAGGATACTCTTTTTTTCTGTGGAGATAAATACCATTTATTTATATCTATTGAAAAAGAAAAATACATCTGCTACTGTTTATCCAAAAGTGGACACGATGCACTGTGAAGCAGAGAAGTGTGAGACAAATTAAAATGTGCAAAAAGGATATAAAACTGCATCTAAATGTCTACACGATGTGGCCTAAAAGGGATTTTGCCTGACCTCCTGAGAAAAAGAATTGATTTGTTCACATTTTTCCCTTTTTTAACAGCTGTGCTCTCACTATAAGCACAGTGTTTGAACTTTGCAAACTCCCCTTCTTATTGCTCAGGGCAGTGGGAGATACCACATTTTTGGACAGAATCCATTTTGGCTGTCAGGCAAACAGAGACCTTTTCTGTCTTTCTTACTGTGGAGGCATAGTAGCCATTCTAATAGTCAGCAGTCAAGACAGTACGTGTTTACATGATCGTGTGTATACAATATGTGCTTGTTTGTGCATTGAGAAAGAGTTTTTCATGCGATTACATATATGTTCACTGGTGATCGCAGGTAATTGTCCTAAATAACAAAGACTATTTACTCAGAATTTTGTCTTTCACTAACAAATTAAACATAGACTATGGCTGGTTTGAAAGACTTGTTTGATTTCTTTACTGCAACTACACCATGAGACTAGTGTTCCCAAATGAACACACACCCTGGACACACACACACACACACACACACACACACACAACATGGGGGGAGTACATGTAAAGGAAATGATATATACAGCAGCAAACCTTCATGCATGGAGAGCTGCAGACACCATGCCAGGCTCCAAGTGAAAAAGTAGGAGGAGGAGATTTGTTATTTATGGTGACGATGACACTCTTTCCAGTTGAGGAGATGGTGGGTGAGCTCGAACACACAGAAGGTAATGAGGAGACGTCTGCAGGGAGAAGTTTTCAGTCAACAGTTAATTGTGGAACAGTGACACACACAGAAATGCACACACGAACCTGCACTGCTACAAACTGCTTTGTCCACTCATCATCAGGGAAACAACAAGAAGAAATTTGAAAAAAACTATATTTGCCAATGTGTCCATTTTACATGAAAACCTTCAGATAACTGGTATATCTTGGAATCTCCTCTATCCACCCTGCTAACATTTCAGCATAGCAACTATACGTTGTACACAGCTACACAAATACTTCACTGGCTATATGTAGACTAGCTGCAAAGCAAGGCTGATAGGTGTCGGAGATCATATTACTGCTCCACATCTTAAAAGCCGTATCAATATTCCACGTCCATCGAAGTGTCTGCCTATGTGAGATGATTGATGTGTTCTCGTGGCAGTGGTAAGAACGAGAGCCTGGGGAGACACGGGGGCAGCAGTAAGTGAGCACGCCTGCCTGAATAACACAGAACTCCATTTACTTGCATCACAAACACAAGACAAATCACTCAGCTGGTCACAGTGTACGCATATACTGCATATGTGTGGACATCGCTGATGGATGTATACAAAACATGCAGATGGGGAGTACGCTTGAATGATTCTGTGGACATCATTTGAAAGGTTGACTAATTTCATTTGGCTGTGTTTCCATTGGCTGCTTATAACACTTTAGATAACTCTGAATATTTAGTATTCTGGAGACGCCACAGCCTGCGAGATTAATTATTCACAAAAAACATTACATGCATGCATTCCATGTCAGGCTTCCAATGCAAAACGACATCAATCTCTGACACTGGTTTTATAAATGCAATCATTTATTATTAATGTTTGCAACAAGCATAGAGTGTATAATATTAATATTAATAAGTGATAGGTTGGATAGTGTAAAAGTAATTTATTTTTACTTAAATCTTAACCAGAATGCTGAAAGTATTATTTAAATGTCATTCACTGCAGATTTCTTTCTTCATTTCGATGAAGACACGTGTCACTTTTGGCCATATTTATATCCATTTCTCTTCCTATATCTGGAGCTATGCTGTCTTGGGTAAAAAGGAGGCAACATGTCACTAGAAATTGTTTTGATAAATATTAAACTACAACAGTGCCCAAAGGGCTCAGAGTGAGCCAAGATAGCACATGGTAAAATGAGAGAGAGTGAGAGAGAGAGACAGGCAGTAATCATAGAGATAAGCCTACAGTAACCAACATTCAATAAGCTCGCTCTGTGAGGACACATTGCACAGTGTTTAAAAAGTTACCGTGAGTTATTCTCAGTTCATCGCTGGATTACACCTAGTAGCCTTTTTGGTTTATTTTGATCTTTATAATATTAAAGGTCTAATTTCCTTAGTCTTCAGTAGTGTTTTCATTCAAGTACAGTACATCTTCATAGCCCTGTTCTGGGCATCTTGAGAACCTACAGATGAAATATAGAGATTCCCATATCTCACATCCACTTCTGAGGTTTAATCTTTCCCTCTGTCTCAGCCTTGGACATTATTTGCTTCTGAACCAGAGACCGTTTAAACTTGTCAACATGAGCCTCGATTGGTTTTGCTTTTTGCTTTCAACCTTGGCTTGGGGTTGCTTTTTATGAAGTTTCATTTTTGCTCAGGATCCTGCACTCAAGTAGAATCAGTAAACTTGGGTATTATGTCTCCTGTCCTCAAGGCTTTCTTGGTTTTCTTCTTGGTTTTCATCACCAATATGTATTCAGATCCAACTCATATTATATAACTTCAATCGTCTCACCTCCTTCACATTCCTCCTCCCACTCCCTTTGTTTTCTGGACTCTTCATGTCCCGACCTGTTTTATTTGCCCTCTATTTGTCCTCAGTTACGTTCGTTGCTATAGAATTGACCTGAACCAGTCACCTGCCTACCGCTTCTCGTCAGCCCCACTGGATCAGAGATGTCAGTTCTTACAGAATCTTTGTCAGATTGACTTTGTTACCAATTAAGCTGCCATAGCATCCCAGCAATCTCTGCTGCCTGTTACCTGCTTGTATCCATTTCTTCCCTGATTGCCTGTTGCCATTGTCTTGTTGCAGATTATTTGCCGTCCTGCCTCAGCCACTTTGGTTTTGTTTACCCAATTTGATTACCTGCCTGTGTGCACCAACTGTCTTTGGATTAAGGAAATTGCTTTTCACCTTGCATCATATTTTATGTGTGCATTTGGGTCTTGTTATATGTTGCCATCTACCTGAATTGTGACATGACTCTTATTTAGCTTTTTGTGTGTATTTTACTGTGTAAAAGTGTGTGTATTGTGCAGGCTATTAAAGTTATAGGTATCAACAAACAAGGCTCTCTATGAAAGAAATGCAATGCATTAAGTCTGTCAAGTTTTGTCTGTTTAGATGTGTGTAAGAGCAATTTGCATTTTCTGTCCAAAGACCTCAAGATACATACTGTATATTAGCTCCCACTGGTGCCCACACATGTGCAGTAAGCAAACCTTGCAAGGTAGATGGGGACATGTGAGACATGTGCAGGTGAAGAAAGGATTTTAAGGAGGCAATGATCATAGAAAGAGAGAAGAAATCTCTGCTACTGTTACCAAACCTAAAAGCAAACATGCTTACTGGTATGTCAGCTAATTCATTTGACTTACTTACTTGTTCAACCAGTGTTTTCAGTAAAATATAAATGTGTGGCTTCAATCCCAAGAACACCGGAGGATGACAGAGCTGCAGCTGTTGGCTCTCCTGTCTTACAGAATCCCCTTTCTGCTGTGCAGAGTCCTTGGTACACTTACAAACCTAAACAGCATGTTAGAAGGTTCAAGGAAAAAAAAATGGAAACCTTAACATGTCCACATGTATAAACGTGCAGAAGCTTTAATGGCCATTTACCAGATATAGGCAAACATATTTTATAAAAATCATTAGTTTGCAATTAGAATTGTCAAGTTGTTACCTTATTGACTTATTGAAGCCAAAGTATAGCTCCCTTTAGATCAATTGGTCTTGGTAGGTAGAAGCTGCTTCCCACAGTCATTGGTTTTAGGCACAGTGCTCTAATTAACCAAGCTCGATATTGACTGGTCTGTTAGCTATGATAAATAACACTTGCTTTATCTCACACACTCCTTTTTTCCTAATTGAATCAACAGTGAAATTGACATTTTCTCTTCTTACGAACAGGATTTTTGATTTCTGTCCAGGTCAGACGGTGAGAAACCTTGAGGGACTCAGGTAGCCAGGTGACCTTGAGATATAATAAAATGAGCCCACGTTGGAAACACCACTTTCACATGTCTGTGAAGGCTTAAATAGAATTATCCATCACTCTATGCTCGCTGTATGTTTTATTACCTTTATTATGAACAGTCACATTTTGATTAACATTCTAATGGAATAAAATATTGAGTTTGCTCTGGATACCTACTCTGTTAAGGCCAACACACACTGGATGCGTCTAACATGTCAGGGGTATTTGACCTTCTGGGATTGAAAATGCCACGGCACAATTTTTTTCCAATCATTAGTTTGTGTAATATTTCCACTCTACCATGTATTTATGTGCTTCTAGTACATGTTCCCGTTATTAGTGTTTTTATTTCTAACATTCGTTTCGACAGTCTGTTCTTGTTGTTATATCTCACGCAAAATAAAAGGAAGCCTCAGTGTGTAGTCTGTCAAGCCTGCAAAAAGGACAACATCTGAGCATCAACCTTTCTCCACATCTGAGCAACACTATTGATCCATAAACCACAAAGAACAAAATCCATCCAAACTTCATTAATGAAAGATGTAGCGGATGTACAGTGGCCGGGGAGTTAAAGTCCGAAAAGCAAATGCTGGTGACGCTGGGTGAATGGAACATTTTCTAATCCCAGAAAGTTGACGTGTGTCAAATCTCCTCAATCACTTTGCATCCGACGTGTGTTCTCTTATTGAAAACAGTTAGGACAAATAATTTGATGCCAAAAGATGCATCCAGTGTGTTTTGCACTGAATGCTTCTAAGTTCCATTTTTGATATAAAAGATTGTAAATAGGTTGTGGGAGAAATTTTATTCAAATTTCTAAAATAATATTTTTCCTCTGTCAAATGATTGTATAATTATACTTTTAAACTGATTTTCTTGTTTGTTAAAACTTTGCTTTATAAAACAATTATAGTGCTTTACTTTTTTACAATCATAAATAAAATAATGAGTTGCTTAAGAAAGGATCAGTTTTCCAACTCTTCAATTATCACACCTGCTTTCGGGGCTTATTACATGATCTCCTGATGTCACGTCTGACAGTTTTTTGTATGAAGAAATTGTAAATGAGCATAAAATGACTTGTTGGAGCAGCAGCACAGATTCACACATTTTATTTAAATTCTAGACTGCCACAACATTTTTCCATGTTTGTGAATTCCTGCTCCTTTTTTTAATCATAGTTCAGTTTCCAGGCAAATAAAAAAAAACAGAATAAAATCATTCTGAACACCTGCTGAAAATGAAAAGAGCTTCTAATCATTCCCACGGTGTTGGAATAGTTTTTCTTATTCGAATTTACCAGTGTGTAGTGAGTGTGAGTGGAAAGAAGTGTAAGCTTATTTCCACTATGTATGTTTTAACGTCACTAAAAATAAAGCCAAACCAAACTAAGACATCTGGAGAGTGTCACTGATGGGAACTTTAATGTCACTGCAAAGTCAATGACCTATAATGGTCTGAACCAGGATGCTGAGTGCCAAATGATGCAGTTAGGTCACACACCCCAAGAGGCTTGATATGCAGATTTGCAAGATGGATCTGCTGCAAACTGCATGGTTCGAGAATATTTTAAAAAATAAAATCAATATCAGCCGGATTTAGTGATGAGATCTAATGTGTGTGTGGTTAGGTTGACTGTTAGTTTATGTTATTTTGACTACTCGTTTTACTATATAATGTGCTAGATTAAAGATCGATCCGTTTAAGTGTTTGGGTTGAAAATAGTTTTTCCTCCTTTGACTACTGGTTTTGCATTTCAGGGGTCTGTTCTTCCACCGAGTTAACAGGCTTTCTTTACATCCTCCTTGAAACCACCCTGGGATTTGAATTTCTGCAAAGGAGGAGTTGGGGAATTTCAATCCCACATTTTTTCTCAGATCCAACCTACAATTAGTGGAGTGTTTGGTCACAGAAACTGGGAAGAGGAGCAACGGTTCAACAACATGCATGGTGCTCCATTGATGTAGAAGAATAGAATACCTCAAAGCGGACAGGGCTAAATTTGCAGAGCCTTATATTTAAAACACTTTTGAAGCCACAACAGCTTGCTTTTCTCTTATGTGTGCCTTAATCTGGAAACTTTATTTATCACAGTGATGCTCGTGAAATTGCTGTTTAACACGAAAGCAAGCATGGCAACATGAAGTATGCAGCCTGTCTGCAATTGCATTAGTTTCTTTTAAGACAGATATCTGATCACTATTAATGCTTTAATGGATACTTGGATCCTACTTGTCTTTCTCAGACTTTCGTAATGTTATTATCTCTGTTTTCTATTTGTATTGACGTCATTCTTTTCAATCTTGTTCATGAAAAAACCTTTTCATTATATTACTAACCTGTTTCCTAGATACACATGACAAGAATTGGTTGTGCAATGATGTTCCAAACCCACAGTTTGGTTCACCTCGATTTTTGAGCCACTGAGTGTGAGCATTTTGCCTATAACACAATTTTCCATCCCTTTTTCCATAAAGATTGTGGATGTTTGTATTGTGGTTTCAGATTCAGTTTAAGAACTGCCTAACAAGAATGGATTCCAATTAAATTGTATTCATAGTAAAACGTGAGTATAAATATAACGCAAACCTGGCTATTCCCCAAAATTAAGAAATATTACACATGAGCAAAAGTTCAGCTAAAATGTTAAGTCATCTGTTCTAGACAATCAATAAAGTGCAGAGCAGGTTTAGTATATTTTATTAATGGGATTGTACCTATATTCAACCCTGTTTCTAACTCTGATCTAATCTATGCTCAACTTTGATCTAAGCTCAACATCTTCTTTTAGATAAGACCACTAATAATAAAAATAATATCAGAATAATGAAAGTCATGCTACCAAACAAGCTCTGTACACACATGTACACGCGTGGAAACAAACACACACAGCAATATATCACTCTCTTTCTTTCTCTCTCTCAAACACACACACACACACACACACACACACACACACACACATGTACACACAGATGGTCTCATGGAAGCTTTTATTGATTGGGCAACGGGACAGAGGGAGGACACAGCAGTGGTAAAATACATGCCAAAATAATTTCCTAGACAGCTGGCCTTAAACAGCCAGTCAAATGTTGTAGCCTATTAGGAGAAGGTGTGGCTAAGAGATACATTTGTATACTTGGCACTGATATTTATTCACATTTCAGCATGATACATATTTTGCACAGAAAAAAAACAACAAAAAACTGTAGTATAGTGATTCAGCACAAAACCTCACAGGAGAATATTTCAGTCAGGGAGTTCAAGCCGGAAATGATTCCACTAGGTTTGGGGTTTGACAGCACCCAAGCTGGCAGGAAAAAATCTATCATAGCCAGATTATCTATGTTAGTTAATGGTGGCTAGAGTGAGGAGCAGTGGCAAAGGACACGCAAGGCATGAGGCTAAGATGTGGCCTAGGATGCCTTACTGACACGTGCAGAGGAGAGATCAAAGCTCCACAGCATGCATGCATGCAAACAAACTAAAAGCAAAAAGTGCTACCTCATAAACAAGAGAATCTATCTTTCAGGTTTTTTTCAGCCAAGGGATGCTCAAGTCTTTGTTCAAGACAGGCTACCACGCCTACACTGCTTGTTGGGGAATGACTCTTCTCTAATTCCCCTCAATGGCACAGCAAGATCAAATTGTCATCTGCACTTATAACATCAATGGCCATTAAACATGACCAGTGATTAGGTCTGGGATCCATTTGGGAGCTTTCTAAACGCTTTCTCACAGGATGAGCTTGGCTCTGCCGAACTCCCGTCTGTCAACAGAATTCCTGCATACATATACAAATATCATAAAGAAGTCATTACACCCTTCAGAGAAGCAAAGTGTGACTGTGGGGATACATGCAAGAAAAAGCCAACCACTGAAATGTATATTTAGTCTCCACGGTCTGGTGACTTCCTTTGTTTCCAAGACTCAATCAACCACACACTTTCAGAGTCCCACAATAGGTAAATCGAATTGGTGAAATTAAAATATGGACAATAGGCCTACGAGTTAACCTCTGTCAGTATTATTTTGCACCTTTCTCATTTCTCCTCCCCAACAACAGCCATGCTTTGAAACTAGTAACCCACATTTTACTCAGCTGTGTGCTATTTTCATGCTTGGAGACTCTGACACTAAGGATGCAATTTAATTAAGCAAGGCTTCAAACGTAATCTAAGCAAACAGAGAAGCTACAAACAAACAACAACTCCAATTACAGCAGTGTTAATATGCAGGGCAAGGCAGCATTAGACTCCCACAAAAGTAGGAGGAAGGAGAAGAAGGGGGGGGGTCGAAAATGAGGAGGGTCTCACTGTTTGATCCATGCCTTGAGAACCTACATCAATGCTTTTGCTTGACTTAGTATCCATATTAGTCACAGTAGAAATAATGCTTTTGGTAATCACAGAGGCTCCTTTGCTGCTTTTTTATAAATCCTTTGTAATAATAATAATGGTGACAATGTTTATTGAGCGCCTTGGGGAAATTGTTGTTTATACAGCTGCAATGGATGATGGTGCTACTCTGGGATTTCAGTGTCTTGTCCAAGGACACCTTGACATGTGGCCAGGAGGAACCAATAACTGATCCGCTAACCGTGGTGATTATAGACAACTGCTCTACCAACTGAGCTACATGCCCCCTTAACATGATAATCAGAAAAATCACTGAGGAGCCGCATGAGAGCCCTTGGACTATACAATTTATAAGAAATGTGACAAAAATGAATTTCAAATTCCACTATCATGTGACGATCAAGCAAATTGTCCCTAAGTCTCTTTTCTCTAGAAGGCCACGTCACATACACTGGTATTCAGCTCCTTTCTGACAGGATCTGAATGTGTTGGCTTCCGTTCTAAATTCTGAACACGTCTCTGTAAAAGTTCTGATGGAAGTCAGACTAGCATGGACCAACTAACGATTCTGTATCACTTTGAACATGGCATGTCTCCATTGAATGTCGTCGCATCATTGGACAGGCATGCAAATCATTATGATGAACTGATGCAGCAGACCTACCAATCATGACGGCTAGAAAGTCACACTTTAAAAGCTGGAACCTCATCCTGGAGATTTCTTTGGCAGCTCAACTCCTTAAAACATTGTTTTGGAATATGGCCTATAAAACGAGAAATAAAATGTTCTTGGAACACACTACAATTCATTTGCCATGTTTAAAAACTCATACTCGTATATTATATGTTACTTCATGTACTATCCAATCCTGCTCAAATATCATGCTCCCCGTGACTCTCACTGTCCTGGTTGTGCCTGAATGAAGCCATGAAGAACATTAATGTGAAAAATGCCAATGAATGACAGAAACTCGCTGCTTAAACAGTTTGTTAAACAGTCAGCAAAATATTTGCCTCAAAATCTGCCTTCATTTAGTGATGGTTTTAATTATACTCTTTAACTTTAAAGAGGGTTCACTGGTTTTGTGCATAATGGGGATGCCTTGATTGTTCAGATTGGAGAGCAGGGTTGTGATTTGCAACGAGGGAATCCTATGATCTATGGAATGATCTTTGTGCAGCATTATATTTAAGATAAAAACACATACACACACACAGATGCAGGCGCAAACTGAATAAATGTATTCCCTGGGAGAGAGCAGATGTGATGTGATATTAGGCTGCAATCTTTTCTTATAAATGAAACAACAGCAGTCAGGTTGCTGGCTTATATTGGGTTATCTGAATGCCAGGGGCCATGTCAAACTGTGCCATTATTCCTCAATGCTGGAAATGAGCAGCACACAGCGTATGAAAAATCCCCCGAGCCATGTCTCCCCAACTATTGACCCAAACATGAATCTAATGTGTGTCACTGATATTAATGCTTTTAATACATGTGTGCCGGTATCCTCTTTATATACAGTGGATTTGAATTCATGCATGTTCTCTTGGTGTATATAGGCCAGTTGTGTGCCATGTTCAGAATTTTCCATAAACCAGGGTTAATAGATGTTTTCTGGCAAACAAATTTAAATATGAGCTCACACATTTACTGTGTGTACAGTGTGTGTGCATGTGTATGAGTGTTAGCTTTGGGCTCATTAACAGCGAGTTGATGGGTTGGCGAGGATCAGAGAGATTCACAATCTAAGTGCAGCTGCAACCCCCATGCTTTTATGACTGGTTTTACAAAAGTGTGTCAGTGTGTGTTTAATCTTCATGTTTGGTTATAGACATGATTTTCATGTGTGCTTGTCTCTCATATTTGCAAGGCTCTGCATGCGCTCTGTAATCTGGTTTAGAGCAAACATAACACAGCCAAACACATGGTCAATTTCCCCTCCCAGTCCTATCATTAGCATGGGTCCTAATCCTTAGTTATAATTCAGATGATGGGTCCTGTCAGTGGGGGCCTGCTAATAAGTCACATAAATCACAGTGGGCTCGGGCTGGGTCGAGGCCCGGTGAGGACGGACATTTTCTCCTTCTGGAGGCAGTAAGATCTCCATGTCTCTTGATTACCAATAAGAGCAGATGAAAAGGGCAGTTACACACATTTGTGCACACCCACATACACACACGAATGCTAATCTAAAGCCAAAGCTTCAAGCCTTGAATACTGAGAGCAGTAAAATACCACGATAGTGCAGCTGAGCGGTGGGTCTGTGTTAGCATGTTTTGAATGCCACAGATTACTTAATGCTAGCTGAACCATTTGTTCTTCTCACCATTTATTGCTCTCAATCATTCGAAATGGAAAATAAAACCTTCTGCCGTTAATCATTTCAGCTATTTTCACTGCCAAACTGTTAAGCTAATCCATTTCTGCATCGTGGCACTGAGTTACCTTGAAGTAATTTCAAGCTTTTGTATAATATGAGATCACCCAGTATAGTGAAAAGAGATGTGTTAGAAAGAAGATTAACAACCCTGGTCTGATATGGGATTATCACAGCTCTCTAGCAGTCAAGGGACCACAGTGGATTATATCTCACACTAGAGATTAATGCATGACAATCTGCTATGGTTTGATTTTGCACAAAAGGATTATTTTTTGACATATGTTCAACTATTAAAGATCTAAAACTACATTTTAAAGATGAGCGTAGCAGACAGAATTTCCCACATCTGTCTCACTAGCCTATTGGGATTCACAGTAACACTTTGTCTTGTGTAGTAAAAGCAAGTGAATCACATTTCAAGTCAGTGTCTCACCTCTCCTCAGTAATGATAGTTTTGTTCTGTCCATGTGTGTGTATGTGTGGTGACCTTGCTTTACAATGGTTGTCAAGTCCTGCAAGACGACGAAGGAAAAAAACACTGAATAGAAATGTCACATTCATCTGCTTTTAAAACGTGTCTGATTCCAAAGATGGAAGATCACATATCAGGAGCTGAAAGAAATCAAAAAGGATGTTAAATGTTAAAAGATCAGAAACGAGGAAATGGTGCTTAAAGGTATATGAGGTGTTCAGTCAATATTGTGAGCATCAGTAAAGATTTGATTCCATCCCACTACTGAAGTGCAAAAATGACAAAAAGTAGTTTTCTTGACAATGTTGTATACAAAAACATTTACAGCTGATGACACACTTACAACCCATTGTAGTAACCTACAGATAATATCTCTGACATAACTTTGTAATTGAACAGATATCAGCTACCATCTATCTGTGTCATTTTAGATGCTATGCGCTGATTTGCGTCCATGCACTGAAACTCATACACTGAAATAAAATGTTCATTTGTGTGTAGTGCTCTTTCACAAACTGACTACGAAGTGAATGCAATGGACCGTTTCTAATGTCCTGTCATCTCTGTTCTTATCTTTGCCATTATCTAGCATCACATTAAAAACAGCAGTGCCTAAACACACATTAATGTAACTGATGTTTGTTCTTTATTGATAATACATTGTCAATGAATCATGAACGCTTTCTCCCAGTTAACAACTAATGAGATTGTTTTTACCTCTGGGGGTCAAACGACAAACTGGGTAATGCAGTACATGTTTTGTGTTAGATTATCACATCTCTTTCTGTGCATCTATCTCTCTCTTTACTTGTTTCATCATGTGCTCTTTTCTATTGCACAAATCATACCTAAATCCAAGCCGCCACAGTGTGTGTGTGGGTCTGTGTTGCCTTCAATGGACACATATTGTAGAGTTCTTTTCTTTATTTTTCTTTTCTCCTTCTTAATTTGTATAGCGAAAAATCATAATAGCAAAGTTTTGGACCAAATATCAGTGTATATATACAGAATTATGAGCAAGCACAAGGTGAGGCGGAGAGGAAAAACTCCCTTTTACAAAAGCAACCTCCAGCAGAACCAGGCTCAGTATATCAGAAAGGTCCCCCAGCAGTCTAAATCTACAGCAGCACACCTATGTGATGGTTTAGAGTCAACTGAGCCATCTTTAACTATAAGCTGTATTAAAGGAAAGTCGTATCTTATATTATCTTGTCTTAAAAGTAGAGAGGGTGTCTGCCTCCTCAACTTAAATTGGGAGTTGGTTCCACAATAGAGGAACTTGATAGCTAAAGGCTCTGCATCTAGGAACCACAAGTAGACCAGCAGTCTGAGAATGAAGTGTTCTGCTGGGATAATAAGGTTCTATGAGGTCTTTAAGATAAGATCGATTGGTCGTTGGTTCTCAGCCGGAAAAGGGTGGATTGTTCTCTCCGGGTTGGGGACAGGGTGCTGCCTCAAGTGGAGGAGTTTAAGTATCTTGGGGTGTTGTTCACGTGTGAGGGACGAATGTAGCGGTAGGTCGACAGAAGAATCAGTTTGGCATTCACAGTAATGCGGGCTCTGCACCGGTCCGTTGTGGCAAAGAGAAAACTGAGCCAAAAGTGCGAGGCTTTCGATTTACCAGTCGATCTACATTCCTACCCTCACCTAGTTAAAGTAGGCAGGATATAATCTTTCTTACTAATTCCAGTCAAAACTCTGGCTGCAGCATTCTAGATTAACTGCAGGCTTTTAAATTAATTATTGGTGCATTCTATTAACGATGAAAAGCAGTAGTCAAGTCTCAAAGTGACAAATGTATGCATTAATTTTTCATAATAACTTCAGGATGCTTCTAATTTTAAAAATATTCCTGAGGTGAAAGAAGACTGGTTCTTGTTTTATTTTATGTAAGAAAGAATTATCTGAAAGAGATATCGCGATCAAAGACACCAAGATTCCTGAGAGTAGTGTTTGAGGTCAATGTAATGTCATCTCAGGCGGCAATCTGATTGGATAGTTTTAGGACCATATAGAATAACTTGTCTTGTCTGAATTGTCTGAATTAAGGAGTAGAAAGTTACTGGACATCCAGGCCTTTATGTGTTTTAAACATGCTTGAATTTTGACAAATTCGTTTGTTTAATTTGGTTTGGTTGATAAGTACAGCTGTGTGTCATCCACGTAGCAATGAATATTAAAGAAGTGCTTTCTTATTCTATTGCCTTGTGGAGACATGTTTAAAGTAAAGAGAATTTGTCCAAGCATAGAACCCTGTGGGACCCCATAATTCACCTTTGGGTAAGTGGAGCACTCTTCAATAACATGAACAGAGTTGAGTGTGTATTTTTCTGAACAAATCCACTGGATAAGATTCTGTTAAGTAGCCCATTTGAGTCACTGAGGATTGATCTGAACGTCATCGTCTTTTTGTTTCACAAAAGCTTGCATTATGCTCTGTGCTACAGTAAACTACAAAGTTAACAACTGTAGATGCTTTCTCCTTCCAACACTGATGGACTGATTACTTTACCAGCCATACTTTTATTGCCGTCTGAAATCACCTCCTACCTAAATGCAGACAGTGCAATCTTCAGTCTTTTGACAGAGAAAACAGTGAGGCAGCAGTAAGAAGACGCATAACAAAATAATTAAAGTTGCGATTAACTGTGGACACAAACAATACAAACTAAATTGGCAGGTGCAGCAATTACTTATGGAAAATGATGAGCTGTATGCAAAACAGTGAATGTAAGAACCTGGTAGAGAAACTAAGTGACATTGGGAACCTCTTAATACTGTGGGTTGAGAGAAAAAAACACGCTGTAATGACTGAGTTATCCAACACCTGCAGCTGACTCTAGAGACGTCAGTTAGTAATTAGTGCACCGTGTTTCAAAAATGTTTAAAAATCCACTACAAGAGGCGCAGAAATGTTCATTTTTAAGCTTACTTCTTCTGAGTTTTCCTCTGGAGTTTGTGGCTTAAATCCGGCAATAACAACCTGATCTATGGCACAAAAACGATAAGCTCCAAATTAGCACAACATTAATGCAGGTCATTATTATAGCTGCTGAATTTTCATAAGTGTCCACTGCTCAGCTCACTGCTTTTTGAGAAGGTATTTACAGTATAATGCTAAGTGACATATAGAGGTCTGCGAAGCAGTAGTTACACAGACAGAGGAGGATTAACTGGCTGCCTCAACTCTCGCTCTCTCACAAATATTCTTCTCTCTTTCATTAAGTGAATAAACCACCCCTTCACTCACTGGTGTGGAGAGAAAAAAAGAGAAGTTTGGTTTTTGGGGAGCAGTCTGACATGACAATAAAGAGTCCGAAACTTGTTTCAGCTACAACACAGGAAGATTCAAACTTTAATTATCATAACGGTGGGATTAGGTTAATCCTAAACACGGGAAGAGGAGCTGATAAATGCATCATGTGACTCAACAGGAATTAGTGTGTTAAACGTTTAAGTAGTTACTGTATGGTCTTACTATTGTAGATGTAAAAACTTTTTCACCAAGTCTAATCACACAGTAAAGAAAATCTGTCCTCTGATTTGTGTGGACAGAAAGCTCTTCTTTGCTCACACTTGTTTTAGCACAGCGTTTACACAGCTGCAGTGAATGCAGCAAAAAACACTCCTACCTGTGTGTTACGTGCAGAAAAGATATCACATGCTCAGTTGCTTCATTATTTCACAATATCACAATCACAAGCGTAACAACTGTGGAAGCATATACAACCAAACATTTAATCATTCTAAGCAAAACATACAGTCTTCAGCTTACGCAAACAGATTCATGTTTCACTGTGGATATTGTCACAGAAGCAGGAGGAAAGGGGAGGAGGAATTATATAATATTATTATAGCTTCAGCTGCACAATGAGGTGCTAATTAAAACGCAACAGGAAGACAAAAGTGTGTTTGCATACAAATATAGCTACAAACAAACAAACAGGCCTCAGTGTGACAGTGGCTGATTTGCCACTTTGTCATAAGGAAATACAGCTTACCACCGAGAATAACGTCTTAATTCTCATTGCATTGCAATTCTGCAGCATTGTGGCAGCAGAGTATCGTCGCCATGTATTTGTTTGCTGCTTGCTGAGTAGCCCACAGTGCCCACCATAGAGCAGGGGTTGTATGTTTATTATGTATATTTATTTAAGCCTGATATTTAATTTCTCTTAAGAAGTAATTGTTTATGTCATTGACTAGATGCTGTATCACAGTATCTTGAAAACTATACTCATCAGAAAAAATAACATTGCCGCACCATGCAAAGAAAAAACTCAAATCGTGTGTCAAAATGATCTTTGAGCAATTTTCCACAAATCCTTTAGTCAGTTTAATGCTGATTAATATAGTTACCAGAGAGAAAAATGGTGATGAGCTGGTATTCATCCATTGCTTTTGGAGATGACAATCTGTGAGGGAGCTGACTCTGTGTGAGATGAGCATTCCTGAAATTGAAGCTAAGGAACCTCAGCAGCCCACAGTCATGCCAACAATTCATCCTCATTTAGTTAATGAACATCCTCCTAGACTTTCCATCACTTTGTCTTAACGCTTTCCCCACCCCCACTTTCTCTCTTGTCTTCTTTCCTCTCCATCTCCCTCTCAAGCCCTCTCATAATAACTCAGTCCCTCCGTCCTCGCTCTTGCCGTCTCTTTCACCGACTCAGACTCTACTTTACATCTACCTCGCTTTCCTCTTCTATCTATTCCCCATCTCCTCGCCCCCTCCCCACCAACAGTCTTCCTCGTAATGCTAATTATGGCAACATAAAATCATTACGATAGCCATCACAATCTCTGCCATGGTAATTCCATAATCATTACTGCTTCTGCCACCAGGCCTTGATGCTGCATAGGACTCCATCAACACACAGCACCAATTAGTAAAGCGTTATTTCCCAGGATCCATAGTACTGGTAAACAATAAAACTAATGTCTCAATGCATGCTCACATTACCTTTAGAACAGTATGTCCGCCGCTGGTCATAAATCCTAGAATAGCAACTGCAGGGTTTACATATCCAAGCCCAACATTGCAAGCAGAGTATTAAATTATAAACCCTAGACTAAGAGATTAGTCTTGGCACTTCTGCATTCATTTATTTTTGTTTTTTGGGGGGGAGCCTTTTGCTTATTCACAAACGGAAGCAGGACCTCCAAAAACATTGGAAATTCTGCTCTGCGTGGATTTACTTTGGATTGTCTGATACGTAATTGCCTAATTAATACATGCAAAGTCTTGATTGCGTGATTAGTGGTGATTAGCTGATTGCTAGAATGAGATGCTGGAAACAAAGGATGAATACGCTCAGTGAATAATATGGTCTCTGACAAAGAACAGCCTAATGTGCAGTTGGATATGCTGCCGTAGAGATGACCCCTCTCTCTGCATGTGTCCAGGCTGGCCATGATTCTGCATACATTACCCTTGAGTTGAAGCAGCCAGAACACTGGAATTTAAAAGAGGCTCCCTACTGACATCTACTTGTATTCTCTATCAACCATGGCTCAATGAAATTTCTTACAATCCAATTTACGTTTCATGAGGTGTCAGAGCCAAACACAACACAGGAGTAATACTGTCAGCAGTGACACAAAGGTCACCTGTTGTGTGGACATTATTCACCGGCTCAGTCAGCTGTACACATGAATAGACTGAACCGTGGGGAAGGACTGTGGCTTGATTATGACTGGCAGGTGTCTAAGAAGCTGACAGGTATGATGGAGCTGACTATTATGCATTAAAGCATCAAGTCTCAGCTAATACTACCTGACAGGCGCTAGCTCATCATCATTTTGACCATATGCTGACCCACTGTAGTTCAGGTTACTGCATGCTTGTCACATGGTGTTTGGGGTTGCTGATCTGAGGTCTGACATTGTGCTTCTCCTTCACTCTCTCAGGTAGTAATTGGTCTTGAGCAGTAATCCTGATGTAAACCCAGGATAAGTCCCCGACAAGGGATTACGATGAAAATGTTGCCAATAGTCACTCATGCACGCGCTCTCTCTCTCTCTCTTTTATTAAAAAATCTACAACCTTCTGGACAATATTCGGCATTTTCTGTCCCTCGCTCTCTGACACACACACACACACACACCACTTCACTTGCGATGGAACATAATCAGTATTTACGACCAGGAAACTGCTGTTGACCACTGAAGTATGTGTACGCACAGATCTTAGCTCATTGCTCAGGTAGAAGAGGATTAAAAGATGAGAGAGAAATAATGAAATATGTTTTTTTGACCTCCACGGGACAGAGAGGGGTACAGCAGCTGTCACAAGCTTGATTTTGATGTGGTTTATATTAAGCTAAGTTTTACAAGGGAGAAACTGATCCCCCTTTTATTACCTCTGCGCTTGTATAGGATTGATAGGCTCAAAGGCCGCTCCACTAAGTACAGCATTTCCATTAACTTGATGAGATATGACACTTAAATGATCTGAGTGGATTGATATGCAACAGCAACTAATAAGGACAGAAAATATAAATATTACACAGAAAATACAAATGACAAGCAACAAGGGCATTTCTTATTGCTACATATAAGTCAATATACTTGTGAAATGAGTTTAGTTATGTTGGTCTTTGATTTTAATTCTCCCTTTTCAAAAGATTAGAATCATTATTGTTTTACTGCATGAAATGTACTGAAATTGTTACAAATATACAAATTATAACAAACAAACAAGTGGCCAAACATTGTGTTATAAAGTTTTGTGTTTGTCTATCTTTCAATGTAAAAGTTCTTCCTCTATTCCTCATTGATGTTTATTATTATTATTGCAGTGTATTGCAGGGTTTAACTAAAGTAAGATTAGCACTGAAAGTTTCAGGGCAGCTGATTATTGGTCTAATGACCAGTGGCCTGGCAATTCAAAGGGATAAGCATCATACTGTGATGAGGAAGGTGGTGGGACAAAATCTCAGCCCAGACTCCTCCATATCATACCAGGTGTGTCCTTGAGCAAGACACTAAACACTAGTTCCATGTAAGTCACCTTGGAAAAAAGTGTCTACCAAGCAAAGTGAAGTAAAGAGATGAATTTTATTAACAGAAGAAGACCTATAAGGAAATTTTGTGAAAAGCATAACCTGACTAAGCCATCACCGACGACAATGTGGCTGGGACTGTGAAAAGGGCAGTGGAGAATATTCCACACTTGACCTCTCATTTTAAGACAGCGGACTGGGCTTCTGGGCGTGTGCAAAGTGTCAGTAACCAAATTCAAACCAAATGCTTCCTGCTTTTCTTAGACCATCAAAGGGACTTGTGGCGAGGTATCCTCTGTCACTGATGCTCCGCCAAATCACCCAAAGAAACACAGCCAAGGGCAGTACTGGAGCGAGAACGCAGAAGCGAAGGAAGGGGCAGGCTGTGGTTTTGGCATATGCATCATAATATTAAGGCTTTCCCTCCACATGCAAAGAGAAGAGAAAAACAGAGAAACCCTAACCATATTTTCCCTCAAAATGATTCAATGTTATAAGCACCATTCATTTTTTTCTTCTGAATTTCCATAATGTGACAAAACCATAGACGGAGGCAGGTTTTTGAACAACGCTGTTTCATAAATAGCTTGAAGGCTTTTTGTAATGCAGACATGTATATGAAGAAACAAGAAAAGACACTGTTGTTATGTGTGCGCGCACACACACACACACACACACACACAAACGGGGGTATCCATAACATGCCACAGAGAGATCCTCCATTATTGGATAAGATCATCAGAGGGGAGTGCTGCTTTCTCTCCTCCTTGCTCTTCCCTTAAATTCGGCGAGTGGAGCCATTGATGCCTACTTGACCTGTCTGGTTTGCATATTCATGAAGTGATGGAGAAGATGGATATGCCCTGATGTTCCATTCGCTCTAACTTAATTTCTCTCTCTCTCTCTCTCCGTCTGTCACCTCCCCAACCCACCAACCCCCCAAGGTTGCACACACAGCCCTTCCCAGCAGGAAGTGAGGGTGATAGAGAGCAGGCCTCCTCTAGTCAGACTTTTACCCGTCACTGCATGTCAGCATTCTGCACTACTGCTCAATGTGACATGAGCAATAATCCCTCTCTGCCACTCACATATGGTAACTCTGTTATATATGGTAATGGCTTCACTGTTTCGTTCTGGTACAGAGCAGGGTACGTTATTTATAAGTACCATCGTCCTGTGATTGTCTCATACAGCTGATGTTATTTGGTTGCAGGCATTTTTTAACCTTATTTGTGTTTCATACATAAAAAATTGCGTGGTTATGATAATTGCTTTAGATGCAACAGATGATGCACAACACAGGGCCTACTACTGGGAAAAGGATGCGGCATGATAGGTCAGAGCAGTCATCTTAAAACCCAAGGGTGAGTGGTTTGATTCCCAGTTCCGGCAAAGGCTAAATGTTGAGGCGCACCGCAGTAGCACTGACACAGGTCTAGCAGCTGTCAAAAGAACAATTTTCCCAAGGGGGTCAATAAAGTATCAGTTGTTATTATGAAACTCATATGCTGACAATCAGATGTTCATATTGAGGTAAGAGAAAGATTTCTTGTGGGTTACATGTGTTTTTTATCTGTGGTAAAATGCAGTAGTTTAGGAACTTTACCTGTTACAGGATTAGACAAATCTTATGTATTATTAAGTATTAAGTATTATTTGATATAGGTATTTGGTAATTGTTAATGCATGGGTGTTAGGTTAAACGTTAATCATTTATTAAATATAGGTTTATGCATGGGAACTTTATTTGGAAGGCCAGATCTTTTTTGCCAGATCTGCCGACACGCTGTTCAAATTTACCTCACAACTTCAGACTCATTAGGTTTCTTGTCCTTCCAAAAATAGACAGTGGGTTGCAGAAATAAACTAAAGAGAGTGAGACACAGGAAAGAGAGAGAGAGAGTGAGCATGGGTAGACCATAAGGAAAGATGGTGTGTCGTGGCTTGGCATTGTGATGTGTGCAGATTGGTGTGGAAGGCGGGGGCCTATAACTCAGCATGATAATAACCAAGGCCAGAGACCATAGCTCACCTTACTTCAGCACTGCCCCAGCCCACTTTCACAGGCTCAACACCTTTCATCTGCTTGCACCAAACATCACAGATAAAGTTTCCACCATCCACTGAGAGGGAAATGCTGCTTATGTGTCGTCTCACAGGTTTAATATATTTGGTCATACCTGTTGGCTATATGTATTAAACCATACCTATTGTATTCCGCCTTCCTCTTGGCTGAAATACAATACTTCTACTAAAATTTAACAATACAATGTATTGGGGCAGCATGATGGCTGAGTGGGTAGGGCAGTCGTCTTCCAACCTGAGGGTCAGCGGTTTGATTATCCGTCTCCACAAACGCTACAATATCCCATAGAAGCACAGACACAGGTCTAGCAGCTGTCCAAAAAACAATTTCCCCAAGGGGATGAAAGAAGTATTCATTATTATTGGAAACAGCAGTGGTAGTTAATGGTAAATGTAACCTAAGCAGTTACATAGATTTACTATGATGCCGTTCTGCAGTAATTTTGAGTAATTTTACCAGTGGATTCATTTTGTTAGGTTTTTAATCTTTAGTTTAATGGTTTAGTCAAGTTATTGTTAACAATGTATTGCTTCACTACATCTCAGAGGGAGATGTGTTTTGTTATTTTTTTGCCTCCACCACCAAGGACATGTTGCTTTCTTTTTTCAGGTGGGTTATCCGTGAAGTCCCACTGATTTCAGATCCATCAACGTGAAGAAAACTCAGATGGGATTTTTTCGAATTAGGCACAAGGACTCAACGAGGAACTAATCATATTTGATGTCCAAAGGTCAAAGTTCAAGGTATTCAAAGAGGCTGCTTGTCCACAGATTTTCCTAAGGGGATACATACAAGTTTAGAAGCTCATCAAGTGACTGGGACCAAAGCGCACATATTGAAATGCGTGAAAATGCTTTTAATGTGTCTTTGTGACTTCACACTATCTGTTGATGTGTATGCAAAGAGTCATTGTGTGTTTGAATGAATCTTAGGTTCCTGTGGGAGCTCCCTGTACGTGCCTGCTCAGTGCCACAGCCAGGATGGATGGCAGCTCAATTGAATAAAGGGGCTCACCGCTGCACAATACAGCCAGCGTACTGAATTCACAATAAGGACTGGATTTACACACACCCCCCGTCTGTGTGTCTGAATTAGCATTTCTAACCCTCTTTGCTCAGTGTGTTTGTGTGCGCATGTGCTTTCATCTGCAACTGGGAATTCTCTGTAAATGCTATAAGCAATAAATCCCAAAACCCCAGGGGGAAAAATTGGTGTTGTTACAGGGCAGTGTCCATGCTTTGGTGGACCACAGCTAAGTTTGTGAAAGAAAAAAGGAAAAGATGTCTTTGTCAGATCTATCAGACTCACTCTGCTTTTATAAAACTGGATTGCTGTGGGTGTGGCAAGAGCGATTGAGAAGCTCGGTGGAAAATGGAAGGAGTGGGAATAAACAACAGCAAAACCCAGAGAGGGAAAAAAAAAGGCTAATTTAAGACAATAACATGTAAAGGTGCAGTCAGCAGTTCCTCAGGAGCTCATAAAAACAAGGTGATTCTGACAATCTGTCAAGGACCAACACAAACCCCTGCATCCAGCTAGTCTGCAAAATCCACTCATGCTCGCTTAATATTCATGACACCGGTGTTCACGCCAAGCTGCCGTTATAACTGACATCTTTGTTTGAAAGTTTTTTGTCATCGGAATCCTGAAATTTGCTCCGAAGTTGAGAAAAGACTGAGCCGAAAGAGCTTCCACAGCACCATTGTAGAAACAAGTAGACACTAATTCCACACCTGCCATCGTCGTGTTGCCAATTTCCTCCTTCCTTACATTGTCTACAACAACAATCCCATAAACGGCTAATTGCATGCCGCAAAACTCTCCACTGCTCTAACGATTTCTTTGTCTCCGTCGGAAGGCAGAGTGTTCAAATAGACTTCACACAATCAGAGCAAAAGTATTAGGTATAATGATAATAACGTTAGATATCGGTGAATGTATCTTTACACACTGAACAGAGAGCTCTGAGCGTTATTCTCACTTACAAACAACTGACCGAGTGAATGAGGGGATCAATTTGTCTCAGCGTGTCTCTGGTGTGAATGGAACCCAAAATTCCTTATCTCTTCAAAACACTGAAACTCCCTGGCTGCTGTGGGCAGACGTGTTTTCATTATTCGCCCATGAATCATTATTTAGGGAAGCAACACAAAAAAAAAAACACCAAGAGAATGTGGCTTTATCAGAGTGGTGCCTAACACTCCAGCTGTGTGATGTGTGTGAACTTAGAAAGACGGGTGTGTGTATGAGCATGTGTTTTAACATGCACACGTGTTGACCTACGTGTGTGTGTGCACCTGAAGCGCGAGCACTGAGCTCAGTGAACAGGAGGTTCAGGAGAAATGGTTATAAAGTGTTTCTGGAAAGAGCCCATCCAAGGAATCAATCGGAACAAAAGAAATGAACAACACACAGACACACATGCACTCCCACAATGTACAAAAGCAAAGCCAGCTCTCTGAGTCAAGCCTCTAGTCTCTCTCGCCATCTCCTCGTCTCCCCACTCTCCTTCTCTTTCTTCCCCTCTCTGTGTCCTTCTCTCCATGTGTCACTGGAGGCTGTTACGGCTCAATCAGACTCACAAAGACGCAAAGGAGCATCTACTCTTTGTTTGCCGTTACTCCCGCTCGGAAGTAAGTCACCTTTCATTCCTTCTCGTCTTTTCCTCCTCTCTACTGAATGTGCACTCGCTTGTCTGATTAAACTGAAGAGGTTAGGCTGGCATGTCGCTCCATGCTGCACTCTTCATAACTCTCTCCTTTTCCTTTCCCTTTGTCCTCTTTACCTCTGACTCCCTGTTTGCTATCTGTGCGTGAATTGCGCGTGGGCAGACTGATGTGCAACCAATCCATATTCTGTGGAGATTACAGCAGCTTTGTAAAAGCGAAGGCAAGGAGAGAGTCATGTGAAATGTAAACAGGAAGACATTGATTAGCTTTCTGAACTCTGGTTCTCAGTTCGGGTCTCTAAAGTTGTCTGTGTGTCCGTGTCCCTCTGTATATGTGAGGCTAATAGTCTGTCTGCCTATTAGTACTTATGACTGCTTACTTTCTGAATCTCTTTTGACTTCACTGCAATAAGACGCCCAGCAAATCACAAGTAGAATTTGATGGTGTTAAAGTTGTATCTCTAGAAATAATAAGTAGCATTAGCATCTGCTGAACAAGCATCACATTTATCAACCTGTCGTACTGATTTATGCATGTTTTTATATTCTATAAAATGGGCTTTATCTCAGTAGTTTTGTGCATTGCTGGCTACAAGGACAACCTAATCAGGTTGCAATTGGCACTACTGCAGGAGTACAGTTTTTGCATCTCGTTGCTTATTTCATTGACTTATAGTTGGGATGGCTGGCAGCCTATCAATGCAGAGTAATTACAATAGGCCACTGTGAGGCTGAATAATTAATGTGCTATTTGGAGCTGATGTATGCTGAAAAACCTATCTGCCTCGAGTCCCGTCAGTAGTTTATCATCATAGGGTGAGAGAGGAGAGAGTGTAGCCTGACTGCCAATGCTTAGTGCTGTAATAATGATGCAGGTCTGGGTCTGTCAGCAACAGGAACACAGAGAGTTAGCTCCCAGGCTGCAGATCAGCTATCAGCCTTAGACTTAGATCAATACCTGGAAAAATGGTTCCAAGCTAAAGGCGCTCGCAAACTTTCTGGCTCATGTTAGTAATGTGAGCCATGAGCCATGCATGGTTGTCCCTTGCTCCTTTTTTCAGGATTAGTGACACGGTAAAATAATTTTTCCATAGTAAAAATGTCACGTGCCATGTGGGGCCATGTTCAATTCAATTCAATTCAACTTTATTTATATAGTGCCAAATCACAACAAAGTTATCACAAGGTACTTTACAGTGTGAGGTTTAAGACCATACACATTATATCAATATATACAGAGAAAACCCAACAGTAAGCAAACAAGCATTAAGGCAACAGTGGAGAGATAAAAACTCCCTTTAAGAGGAAGAAAGATCCAGGAGAACCAGGCTCAGGGTGGGCGACCATCTGCCTCGACCGGTTAATATCGTTACCTGTGATATCATGAAACCGGAAACAAAAAGGCTGGTTTGAGTAAAAGTGTTTGATGGTGATCAGGTGTCAAAGCTGCACAGTGTTTCAGAATAACAATGTGAGGCAGTTTTTTTATGACAATTTATGTGTGTTATCAGGACAACTATCACTTTAGCCAAGGGGTCTCCAACCTTTTTTCCTATGAGAGCTACTTTTAGAAAATGAAAATGGTCGAGAGCTACAAGTGCTTTCTAATGTTTATTCTCAAAGCTTATTTCAACCCAAACAACCCGAATAAGCCTGTTTTGCCTGGATATTTACAAAACGTCGGCGTCCACAACTCACATTTTGCATTAAAATGTTTAATTCACCTGCGTGTACATTTTGTATGTCTGTATTTCTTTGTTTACTCTTTTTCTCACACTATTTGATTAAGACAATGCAATTATAAATACACAGAGATTACTTATTCCATTATCATGCTGTTAAATGTCACTGTTTCACATGCTATTTCATGTCCAGTTGCACATCTGATGTGTATTCAGTGTTTCTCAGTGAGTGAGATGACTGGCACTGCATGGAGTGGAGCGTGTATGGTGGAGTGCAGTTGATTTTACCTCTGTACAGATAACATATGGTCTCACTCAAACTTAGAGTAAAATTTACTCTAGTCAGTGTTCACTTTTCATTGTTAATTCTACTGAATTTAGTGTCAAAATTAGCAATGAATTAGCAACACCTGCAGACTGGTGCTGATCAAGACTGTGTGGAGTTAAACCATTACACTGACTTTTAACTCTGCGGTTTTACTCGTCATAGAGTTGTAAATACTCTATCTGGGTTAAAATAGGCTTACTCTGAAATATTGACACTCCATTTATTTACTGTGTGAGCTGCTTAGTTTGACTCTTATGGAGTCATTTAAATGTGCATCTATCAATCTTGTTCTAGGGCCACCATGAAAATGTTATTTGAGTTCTGAATTTATTCTTTATTCTCAGAATCATAATTCTGAGAATAAAGTCAGAATCATAATTCTGAGAATAAAGTCAGAATTCTGAGAGTCAGAACTCAAATAACATTTTCATGGTGGCCCTAATGCTCTTCCAAATTTGTCTTTGCTGAAGCCATTTGCATTTGCAAGTATGTCAAATAAATGGAGAGGCATCTCGTGCACAATATAACAATGTAATGTCGATACAACATCTAACAATGTGAACGCACACTCGTCATTTAATATTCAGGCTAGGAGTTGTTTCCTTCTATTAAGACATTTGCATTAACTGTCATGGCTGGGTAAAAAAAAAAGAAAACACTTTTGTTAATCTAAATGGCATGGTCTTGTTTTCACTCTGTCTGTGACATTTATCTATAAAAAACAGTGAACATCTAAATCTATATCGTTCTCATACAGGGCTAACAAACAGAGGTTTTGCTACTGTCAACCATGATTTCTTGTTCATTTCACTGGGACAAATAATATTTCTTTTCATTTAGTTGCCAAGGCTTGGATCAGACTCTCGGCCAGACTACCATTCTCTATGCTCCTCTTTCTTTCCCCAACTCTATCTCACTGCAATGCTCGCAAGCCCCAGAGCCAAACTCCTGACTCACACAGCATCCATTATGTATAGGCCAAAAATTGAAGAATAACAGGCTTGGGGCAGAGAAGTAAAACATAAATAAAGTACAACAAATTTGGGGGAAAAAGAAAGAGGCACTGGTTACATCTATATTTGTATGCTCTCTGAATGCGAGTCTCTTTTCAGCTTCTTTAGAACATTGTTATTAGCTACGGTTATTAAATATAACATTATTTCATTGGGACTGCAAGAGTGAATTGAAAAAGATAGAGACCACACTCTCACTTTACCACAGACATAACACACCACAGAGACATTACCTGCACTAAGGGGCTCCTGGGATAAAGACCCGATAATCTCTGTTAATATAATATTTGTTGCCCAATCACATGCAGCTCTCCTGGCTAATGTCTAGATATGTCCAAGCTTCCAATGCATGTCTGCACAGCTGGACGCTTACAAGTTAAATAGTCTTTACACGACCAAAGTTTCCTCACAGGAATAGTATTTGAACAAACTATATCCACACAAGGAAGTTTTGGGAAAAAAGTCAAGGAAATGTAGAAACAATGTGTGAAGGAAAATCTGTTAATACTCAAAAAGCTAAATGTTACCATTAAATTAAAAACTATTTTTTGTAGAAACCAGGTTAAAGTTAAAGCTCAAACTATAGTTCTTTGTATCATTATTCAACAATATCCTTGACCAAAGTGTTTCAGGCCAATTAACAACCACAAATTTTCCAAAGGACCATGAACTAATTTATGCTATTTGTACTGGTGCACATGCAGCAGTTGTTAGGAGCAACACTTTGGCCCATTTAGTAAATTCTCAACTGTCTTCTTGACCTCTTGTTTTGCAGGCTTTGGCCAATTGTGGAAAAAATGTCAAGGATCTATTTTCCAAAGTGTCCTCATATCCTGGCTCACTCAGCCCATACCAGCTTAACTTCTAGAAGGGTCTGCATCGTGTCTCTTCCCATTTGGCTTTCATTTTATGCAAAGATAACCCACAGCTACATCTTTCTTCCACCCACAGCTTGAGATGAAGCTTAAATAGGCTATAGGACACGGAGTAAAAAAGTGTCCTCTCATGGCAACAGGAAATAAGATGTGCATATTCATGAAAACATAAAATGTGAATTCATTTACAATGCAAATTATCAACAACCACAACTTCATTTGAATGAATGTTCATTTAATATATGGCTGAATTCTAATGATTAGCCTTCTTTGCTCCAGAACAAGAAAAAACAAAACAAAAACCAAACAGGCCTTTTCCAACATGCTGTGCTCATTCTGAGCTGCAAAAATAAAACTGTTTTTGCATCTCTTCCCTTCCTCATCAAGAGATGAGGTCAAAAGGGCTCCTCATCTCCAACTCATTTGACGAAACTACCAGTGACAAAGGTTTCTTTTTTGGAAGATAACAACATTTTACTAATACAGTTTTGGTGATACATTCTTTTGAAAATACACTTCAGTATAATATGCTGCTATATTAGGCAGGTGTTTCTAGATTGGGGAAAAGAAATGTATTTCCCCCGCCCAAGGCACTGCTCGAAGGCTCAAAAGTATGAGGTAATGAATGCAAACATTCACTTACACAACTGAAATGATTTTCTAATGGGGCAAAACATTAGTCAGACAGTATATAAAATGATTTGCCTGTGGATACTAGGAGTAAAAACATTTAGCTCAGGTTCAGGCTTACACCTGTTACCATACTGAGGAAGATTGCTCGTGTGATTAATGTTGTCATTTAGTAGATTACACGTTAAAACCTAACTATACTAGCACTATGACATTCTACTTTTCTTTGGCATGTCCAACCTTTTCACTAGTTGGCAAAGAAACAGAGATTAACCAATAATATCCACCCTGAAAGCTTGATGTGTCAGTGTTTTTTGTGTTATTTAGAAAAGCACCACTTTCTCTTTGCCAAAAATATCTGACACTTTATTTAACTCACAGTGTCTCATAATACACCAAAGTGTGTGTGGAAGAGACAACAGGTAGATGGGTCTTTTATTTATAGGGAAAGTTTTATCACAGCTTCACTTTATTTATTGCGATCTAATACTCTTTCCTCTCTCAGTGCCATAGGAGAAGCCATGCAGAATTTTTAATTAGCTTGAACAGGAAATGGTTAAAACTGTCAACACCGTAGAGCACTGGGGACTTGGGCTTGTATAATTAATGTGTTTGCATATGGTAGCTTGCCAGTATTAGTTGTCTTTTAATAGGCGCACATTGTAAAGTGTATAATTAAGGGGGTTTACCATAACCACACTAACTGAGTATGTGACATTACTGCTCTATAATTTGTGAAGCCATTTGCAATGATATAACTAGTACCACCTGTTAACTGGTATTGGTCATGGAGATGAATTCATTTACATAAAGAATAGATATACTCATCTTAAAATGCCTCAACAATAGCTAATAGCCACATTTGGGGGGTTTTTTTGCCCTTTGATTGTTTCTGCATGATTTAAAAAAAAATCCGATGTGATTCTCATCACAGGCCAGACGAACACAATATTTCTTAACTATCACACAGTCACAATCTTCCGTGCCTTCACTGAACACACCTATAAAACATAGAAATGTATGGTGGAAAATGTAATTGTAATAAATAGCTGAACCACACTTGGAAGCAATGACCTCAAGCAAACACTTATCACAGCTATGGATTACACCGACACCGCATCCAAAGGAACTTAGGACCATTCTTCCTTACAGAACTTCAGCTAAGACATATTCTTAGGACGTTTGGTGTGAGCAGCTCTCTTGAGGCAATTTCATATAATCTCTATTTGGCTGAAGTCTGACCTACTGACTGGACCACTCCAGGCCAGTTTGCACTAGATTTACTTTGATGTTTAGGTTCATTGCCCTGCTACACCGTTCAGTTTCTTCTGCGCTTCAGCTTGAACACTGCTACGCTGACAGGATCCTGTAGCATACCTTGATAAATGTGTCCTCCCCTCACTGGCAGGTTGTCCAGGAAGCATTAAAGCTGCCTCCAGCCATATGCTTCTTTTACTGTGTTTGACTATTGGTTAAGGTTTCATGTTAGTCTGTGGTGCCTTTTTACGCCATACGCAGTGTGTTCTCTCCCAAAATGCCGCCGCAGCATTCTGGAAGATTGCCAAAGACCACCTTGATATTCCACATGCTAATGAGAAAAAGACTTGTGGACTCATGGGACTCAGGTTGAATTGTTATCAGCACTACATATGGCATTAAAAAGGTACTACAAACTAACATTAAAACATTGTCTCAACATTAAAGTAGAGCTGTTCCACTAATTTTTCCACCAAGTCTTCTATGTTTGATAGTTTTGTTCAAGAAAGACGCACCTGTTTGCTTTATCAGCCTAGAAATGTTTGTTTGTGTTTTTCTTTGTGACTTTAGTGAAGAGCATATTCCTCACAGGCAGAATTCTGCAGAAAATCAAAACATTACAAATGTTTTTAATAATAACGTATTAGGAAAACGTTTAATTTGAAACAGCCACTGTATAAATAAGATGATAACAATACATAACAAACTAATAAAGTATTAGAGCACTCTAATAATGGTGTATAGGTCTGTGTCTGAGGCAGGAAAGGCCCTGAGATGGGTTGAAATGTCACTCTGCCGAGAGTCCTCAGGAGCAGCAATGCATTTTATCTTCTATTGTCTCTCAGTAGAGCTCCAGCTCTGATCCAGATGAAACTGTGCTGTATTTGTCATTATTAAATTTAAAATTAATAACAAGAATTAGGAAACAGATGAAAATTAACATATGCTGTAAAAAAATTCAGCACCGGGAGGGTTGGAGAGGGGCATGAGGCGAGAATTCCTAATAATGCACTCTGAAATCAAATATCACAGCTTTATAACTAAATATACAACCAACTAAAACGGGATGGAGAATGCTTCAAGGAGAGATGAAAGTCTATTATATATTATATTCTAAGTCCACTGTCAACATTTTTTCCAAATTGTTTAAAATATATAAAAAAAGCTAAATATCAAAAACGATGTTTCCCTAATCTTGAATTTATCATAATCATGACATAGGCCTTTGCAGCAAGTAAATTAAGTGTTAAAAGACACAGTTTAACAAAGAGCTGCTCTAAGAGTCCTGACTTTGAACGTTCACAGTCAAAAATTCAAGATTAAAAAAACTTTAATCCCAGAGGGAAACTGTTTAGGACTCAAGATTCATAGAGCAGAGTGAAAGGGTGTGAAAGACGGGTCAACAATTTAGAAGCCAAAAAAATAAAATAACAGCAAAATTATGTATATAGTTAAATTCCCCTTTAATCCATGAGCAAGCTTTACCTTCCAAAACCTGCACTGAGTGGCTGTAAAATGTTGTATTGTTGCTTACAACCTGAAATTAAAGTGATATTGTGTAAATATTACTTGCACTTTGCAGTTTGTTGGGGTAAATGTCCACTATACACCACTGCACGTGTAAACCTGTATTCAAGCTGTGTCCTGTAACATTCTCCAACATACTTTCATACAATATATTTGGGAAAAGTAAACCACCAGCCCAGGGGATCATAGACTACTGCCTACTGCCCTACCTACTGCCCCACAGTTGCCAATGTGACTCATTAATAGCAGAATTAAGCATCAGGGATTGTTTCCTGTTTCTGTGTGTTTCTGCATCTCTTGTACCTGTTCTGACAAGCGGACAGGCCGTGTGTATTTTCATACACTTAGCTCTGGGGAACTGGCAACCAGTGTTTTCCTGGTTTCTATTTGATTGAGCAATATTCAAAACCTGAAAATTAAGAAATGCGTTTGCATAATATATATCTTGAAATGCTGAATGCATTTTTGAGTGTTTTATAAAAAACGAAAGCTGAATTAAGTACGCACCTTGGCAAGCATTTTGATACCTTGCTCAAGTGCACTTCAGCTGGACAGATGCTTGAACTTATCCAGCTGAAGAACCTTTTTTTTCAAAACCACCCTTCATCACTGCCATCATCACTGATGTACCACCATCATCACTGATGTACCACAGGGTACTGTGCTCACCAGCGTGAGTATCTGTGCACACATGCATATACTATTGCACAGAAGAGTGGTTTGTGTTGTTTATTCAATATTGCTAAGAATACCACTACTTTAAGCCACCCGTGTATACAGGTTATTGCCATATCAATCATTTACAATGACATCCAATGGCGGAGACCAAAGACAATATTGACCAACAGACTGACAGAGATTAATGCTCATGCATCCACTGCCTTTCCCCATCTACCCCTTTGCTCTTCCTCTCTTTCATTAAGGAAGCTACAGTGGCCAGTCATGTCATCTTGACCACTCCCACTTGTTCAGTAATTGTCCCACTTTCCAGCTGCCTGGCTCAATTATTTCTTTAATTTAATTGTGTAAGTCTGATTTTCAGATGGTGAAAAATAATCATATTTTACAAAGTGTCTCTTATTGTCCTAAATTAAATGATTTCCTAAAACCGCTTCTACTTTCATGCACAGCTGTGCTACATGCCAGCCTACAATATCCCATCACTGATGTCTGAAAGTTAGATTTTTCTCAGTGAGTAACTGTATGTGTTATGCTATCTGTGTTTCCGTTTGATACCTACTATAAGACGTTTTCCATATCACTGGCTTTTCACTGTAAAAGTAAATGTGTTGGGCGAGGAGAGGAGGAAGGAGATGTTTTAATGATAAATTCATCCCCCCTGTGGGTGAGGAGCCAGATAAGTAAATCAAGTGAAACCAAGTGTTAAATGCATGAGAGTGGAGCTGATATATTATTGATGACCTGTGGCATTGCATGACCAGCCACCCACTCCCACAAGAACAAACATGGGGCTATAAACATACAATTATAAACATATACTTCCATCCATCCATTTTCCTAACCGCTTGTCCACTTAAGGGTCTAGGAGTCCTGGAGCCTATCCCAGCTGCGAGAGGCAGGGTACACACTGGATAGGTTGCCAGTCTACCGCAGGGCTAACATAAAGACACAACACACACACACACAACAACCATGCATGCTCACATCCGTGCCGTGCACAATTTTAGAGTCACCGATTAACCTAACATGCATGTCTTTGGGAGGTGGAAGGAAGCCGCAGTACCCAGAGTGAACCCATACACACATGGTGAGAACATCAAGCGGTATCTGATAAAATGTTGATTTCAAATTATTGTAGAAAAACTCAGCTGTCCATGATACTGATTACTGTTGTGTGAAAATTGATTACATTAATTTGGTTGAATACAGACTTCTAACCATGTTGTCTTTTAATTTCATAAAACAGCAAAAACCTGAAAAAATCCAATTATTTTAAATTAAGCCTTGTCTCACCTCCTTTGAGTGATTCCTTCTTTATTGGAATGTGAAATTAGCATATTCTTACGGAATAGCTGAAGGAATCCAAAGAAAACAACACACAATCCAGTGACGGGGATGGTACATTCTGCCATCAATCAGTAGTGTAGCGATGGCAAAGTAGCTGCGTGCTCTGGGATATTTTTAACCTCTATTTACCCTGCGTTGACTGCTCTGTGTTTTTTTTACAGCTGAAGCCAGCTACAACCTTGGATCATTACACAGGTTCTCAGCTGGGAACACAACCACGATCTCTGACTGCAACAGAAAACTCACAGACGTGTTTATGTGTTATACTCAACTTAACCACAGCTGTTCTAGCAAAACAAGTAAAAATACTTTTACAGAAACCGGCCCAAACAAGTTTAAATTAACTGCTAACCTCTAGTGTGATGGACCATATGACGGCAGACAATGATGTGTCATCTCAAATACAACTAGCTGCAATTTCTTTTTACCTGTCAGAGAGGAGATTTATTAGCTAGCACTTTAGACACAGGGCTATACTTTGACAGGACACTATGAGATTTTTTTATTAGTTGTCACCTCTGAAATCGTATATGGAGGCTTATTCTATCCCCTATTTATCACCCTCATCTTCCATAGGTGACCTAAACAACCAGAGGTCTCTGGTATATGATGTCTGAAGCGTATGCTAAGCGCTATCTACACCAGAAAAGTAGTCCAGGTCTGGACCCAAAGAGGCTGTGAACATACATATTAATGTCATAAACCTTATTTTGATTAAAATATTTCTCATGCACGGTCGGATCATTTTGACAGAGGTGTGTGGGTCTTTATGGCTGCTGTGTTTTATCCAGTGAAGTGAAAGCTAAGCAGAAAAGGGAAGGTAAACAACCCTAAAAATCCCAAATGTAGCCAGTAGGCAGAGGTAACTGCTTAAATTCAGATTAATTCAAGGGGCCATCACACCACAATCGCCTGTCAAGCCTTGGGATCGAACGCTATAGCATGAGCAGCACATTAGCTGGAGCAACAGCAGCAGTTTCTGTGCCGCATGTGAGCAGTTACCACAAATGGCCGTGCAGCAAGTGAGAGAAGCAGATGGTTTGTTCAAAATTTAGCGATGATTTTAGTGAAGTAGACACTTAACAGTGCCTTTATTCACCCTGCGACAAACATAGTTAGGTCACTATAACTGTTCTGCTGTGGCTGCAGCAAAAAACGTAAAAGATGCCCATAAGCTGCTGTAATTGGGCTGCAGCCTCAACATATTTATTAATTGGATTTATATTTTGGCCTGTTCAACCATTATTTTTTAACCAGACTGTTATTAAACATTACAGCCTAGGCTAAACACTGTACTATTTTAAAGTTAAATGCCATTAAAATATAAAACCCTCTTTAAAAAAATGTACAAATTAACCACAGTTATTCATTACATAGGCATTTTAAACAATGATGTAATACACTCTGTGTGAAGTTATGGGACCTCCTGGGCTCTCAGCTGAATACCTCTGATCTAGGCCAATCTTGCTAATATCAAAAGATGAAATGCTGATCCTTCTTTACTCCTACGTTGCTGCCATGTTTCTATACATGAAGGTGAAATTAAGAACTTGGGTCAGAGACAATGCTTATTATTATGCACATCATGCTCTGCCAGTAATGCAACTAATGTATCAGCTATTAAATAAGAATACTATAAAAATAAGCAAAAAAGAGCTCACAGTCAAACTGCTGAATTCCCCGTTTGATTCCAGAGCAGGATTGGGTCCAACAACAGCACACAATCAGGACAAACTGTGTCACCTATGCCAGTTTTCCACAGACAAGCAATGTCCCTGGATCCATGCATTGGTTGACGTGTCTCGTTCCCTCCTCTCCTTCTGACTCATCTTATATTCTTTAAGAATGGACAGGAGGTTAAACGAAAGAAGTTTTCCTAATAAGAATAACTACCCCAGAATTGCACATTTTCACTTTTCATTTGTTCAAGGTTACTACTGCCACCAAAAAACTGTATTCTATATGGAGCCGTCCTCCCACACACAACACAGGTAAAAATACAAGACAAGCAAAAATGGGCTGTGAATAAGACAAAGGAAAGAGTCCATGCTGATAACAAATTAGTGCAGTTTGCTTTGTGGCAGAACAATAATTCCCTGTGATTATGTCTAATTAACCTCTGTGGAACTGAACCACCAAGCACAGAGGGATTAATGCACAGAAGCATGATCTCTGTGTTTGTACAATATGCATGTGGGCATGTCTGCAGGCTCAGAAAAAAGTTCACACACATGCACACACAGAGCTGTCATCCCTACCTGCATCCACCCAACACTGCACACACATGCCCCAGCAGTAACAAGCTTCAAATACCCTATGGGGGAGACACTGTCTCTCAGTCCTTAGATCAGAATGATTAGACACACACACACGCACACACACACAATTAAATTGCAAAATTACACCTTTGCTTAAACCTATACTCAGTTCCTGAAGACTGATCCAAGGCGAATGGTCAGTACGAGTCGCTCTCATCTCTCAGCTTTCTATTTTCAGGAGAATGAGGCGCCAATTGGACCTGCCAATTCTGGAGTTCTTTGGGGAATGCTAATAATGTTGCATGGAGCGGGGCTATGAGCACAGTTCGTACTAGAGGATGTTGGACCTTTTAAGCCTCCCTCATGGAGTCAGAAACACTGACAGATTGGTCAGAAATATGCACACCAGTGGCCTGCTGGTCATAATTTCGTAGGGCTCTCGCTGTGCTCCTCCTGTTCCTACTTTTACAAAGGAGCAGATACCAGAAAAAAACGAAAAGAGGAAAGAAGATTTAATTATCCATTACAGGAACATGATTATTTTCCCGATCCAATCACCAGCTCACAACCTATCACAGTTGGTCTGCCTGCGTGCAAAGTGCAAGTGTATGTCTGAGAAAACATGCTGTAATTAGATGATATCTTCTGACCACATGCTCAAGAATATCCTAACACCAAACACAGCCATACATACACACATTTAAATATGTCTTTATTACTAGGAGATGATGAACTAAATGTATTACAGACAGGGTGGTGAGGACCAGGCTGTGGGAAAACTGAGCAAGACAGATTTCTATATCCCTCTTCTATTTCCTCACCAACACTAATTATGCTGAGCCCCTGCATGCATATACACACACACACACACACACACACACTGCTCCTCCAAGCGCCGCAGTGAAGGGGGTTACAGTGCCCATGCACCAGTTACAGAGCAGGTCTATGGTACAGATTTTTGCGCTCCGGCGGAACGGGAACTACATCACATGACCGCTCAGACGCAGTAAACGTTTTTAAACTACACTTACGCTGATTAGACACATTCCCCATTGCCTGTATAATATACAGATCATATATTTATATGTTAATGTTTTTCTAAAATTATCTTATGTGATTCTTATCTTCTTCTTCATCATGTGAGACTGGTTGGGGCGGCGCCCCGGCACCCTTTATTGACGGGCCGCCATTGACACACACGCACACACACACATTTCACATGCAAGTCTGTGTTTGCCAGATCCCAGCAGAACACAGTGTGTTTGAACAAGTCAGCCTGTTAAAGTGTCTGATTAGAGCCATGTTTAAACAGAAAGAGACGGCAACCTATCAGCACACGACAGGAATTCGCCAATCATTACAAAGGCTCATTTGCTCTGGGACTCTGGGATGAATGGTAGAGTAAAAACACCAAGACAGAAAGATAGGCAGACACACCTACATAGACAGCAGGCTTCGGTTCACTATACAGGAACGGAGAGAAGCGCCTAGATTACACTGATTCGATTGAGAATGACCTTCCCACTGTGTAGCAGGTGCAGGTCATCGTAACAGCTGGGAGGAATTAATAATGTTAATTATTTAAACATTTATTTAATGTATTTTTAGTCAGCTCCAAACATTATTATATACTTAGATTATTTTCTTTGTCTTCTGTTTGAACAACACAGATATACGGTCCAATTGTGAATGTCATATACAGCTTGTATTATTTGCAGCTGTTGTCAGATGTTAGTGCCCATAGCAGCTTGGTTTCTGTCCCCGATTCATATGTTTTTCATCATGAACATGGCAGCAATTAGAGCAAATGAGGCAATGGTTACTGCCATTTTGGTCCCTTTGTCTGTGCTAATGAAGTTGTCATCTTTGCAAATTAATCAGCACTCAACTGACACTGAGTGATAATATGTACATGCAAAAATAGGTGACACCTCAGTTATTCTGTCTTTGAATCAGTTCACGCTGGCGCCACATACAGATTACACAAGTCATCCAAGTTAAATGACGAAATAAATTAATATTTCATATATGCAACACTTTTATCACTTGTCTTTTTTGGCACCACTTAAAGGTGGTGTGGATGCCTATTGTCTGAATGTGTACTGGGAAGAAAGACTCTGGATGTGGGGGGTTGGAATGACTTCTCCTTGACTGTCTCCTCTATATCTGACACTCGTCTAGACCAGCAGCTGAGTCCCAGTGTGTCCCTAGACTCTTTAGTGTCGGTGAGACAGACAGTCTGTCTGTGTCAGTAGGCTGCTCCACCCTCAACAATGACCCTTCACATTTAGTTGTCCCCATTCAGACCTTCTTCTAACCCCTCACCATGAACACGTAACTCTGTGCACCTCCAGGTTCCCCATCCTCCTCTTTCCCCCCACCCTGTTCTTTCTCTTGCTCTCTTTTTTTTTGCCTTCACTGTTCTCGTACTTTCACACCCTCGCTCCTTTCAGGTAGCCCTAGCTTCATAATTTAGTGTCATTTAGCCCAAAGAGAAACAGCCTTAGCAGTCAATGGGTCTCCTTTTCTCAGACTCAGAGTCCAGTTAAGTAAAAAAATCATTGGTTGTTCCATTGATGTGGCTGTCACTCGAATTACCACCCTTGAAATGCTAAGGTCATGGCACGGGCAGTTTTTGGTCAGTTGTTTTTCTTTGTCTTTAAGGTAAATGATCAGTATTATCTCACGGGGTTGGGGAACTGAGGTAATAGCTGATAGAAATCTCTTTGTGTTGCTCTTGTAACTGGCTTTGGATGCAGGAGGAGGGATGGACCAAGTGTCCTCATCTATTGTGAGAGAACAATGACTGCGCTTAATTCAAGTCCTGCATTTACAGGTCATTTAAAACTTAATCTGATGGGCCAGGCGATGAAGGGATACTAATGTGATAGAATAATGTGCATAATTATGTTTTAATAATGAAACCCAGCACATACAGTGGTTGCATGATTGCAGTGCCTTCTCTTTTGTTATGCACATATTTTACCTATTGCCTCTATAACCAGAAATTTTGACAAGAACCTCTTGAAGCATTTGTCTTCACAAAAAAAATCACTCATCGCATTTGACCTCGACCGGAGTGGGCTGCAGCTGGGAGAGAGGCACAGAGCATGAGAATTTGTTTGTCACTTTAACAGAACATTGGATATCCCTGCATTTCCACTCTATTTTCATATCAAACATTCAGTTTAAGCTTTTCTGGACACAAATTCAACAACATTCAAAACACATTGCCGTATAAGGGCAGGTTAGCTAAATATATATAAACCCATTTTTACCTTTAGTGGTATTTATATAGATAGTTTTTTGGTATCTATCTTAGAGAAATCTGTCACTTCTCTGCCATAATAGGGGTTTATGCCTGTGTGACTTTTGAGTGTGATGATCTAGATTACAAATTAAACTACAGTGAGTGATACACCAGCTTTCCAAGCACTAAAAATGACCACATCAACTCATTAACAAAAGGATATGTGCACTGTTGGCGTGATTTACAACTGCTCCCAGTCACCACCAGCCACAGGCGAACAGAGCACCATATTGTGTGCCAGTTGCAGCTGCTCTGAGGAGGGGACCCTTCTTTTTGTATTTCCCCTTCTTGAGTAAGAAAGAGAATTTTTGATAGTAGTTTCCACAAACACTGAGACACGCCTATTCTTGTTTTCCTTTTTTCACCCATAACACATTCACTGCCTCTCTCTTCACAAAATGTCTTGCATTTCCCTAACTTAATTCCACTCCCACTCATATAATCCCTGTCTGCACATGCCCTTTTCTATCCCTCCCTGTGGTCATCTAAACTGCCCATGCTGAGGAGTTGGAACCGTCTCTATATTTACTCTATCTCTACCCTGCCCTGGCAGGCAGTGCTTTGCATCTTTCATCTGTGAGGCTGGATGACCTATATTCTCAGTCTGGCCCCATGCAGCTATAGTTCACCATAGCTTCACTATGTCCTGATGCTGTCTCGCTGGCCCCAGGCAGAAGCTCTGGGTGTGGCAGCTAGGCTGAATTAGAATGGGTACCGCAGGCATGGTCTCTCATTCATGGCCATCTTTTTTGGCAATCTGGAGAAGAGGGAATTTCGACATTGAAATAACAATACATATTATATTATATGAAGAATAAGCTATAGATGGAAAAAATAGGCCCCTGCAAGTGATAATAAATATTGCAGTGTGTTTGGAAGAGTTGCTCTTGTAGATATTCAATACTTCAAAATATAGGTCAAGACAGCTTATGGAACATGACCCAGTTTACCTGTTTTTTTTCTTCAGTGCTGTTATTGAATGTTCTAATATGATTCATCTAATTAGCACTTGTTTCAAGATTTCTGTGGACTTAGATACGCAGGCAGAATAAATCAAGCAGAGCATAAAATGATTCTAATGAAACAAATTTTCTCATCAATGATGCATTCTTGCTTGCTGCTTGCTGCTTATTGTCCTTGAATCATAAAGTTGTTTTTTGTTCACTGGTGAATATTCCATCATATTCCCATAATCCAGGTCAGTGGGCTGAGATTTCTCTGCTGAGATAATACTCTGCTGCTGCTGCTGCTGCTCTACAATAGCTAATCACTGGTATTACGATTTGTCCTGAAATGGATCTTAGGTTTCTGAATTTTTGCACAATATTAACAGGTAGTACCCACATCACTCAAAAAGGCAGAAAATTCAGGAAATTTACTAAGTGAGGCTGTTTTGGATAAGAGCATTAAATGCAGTATTCAGTATCACTAAATGAGATAAGTCATTGTTTTGTTTCTGTATTATCCAACAAAGGGCAATGCAGGGAATAGTGGCAAGTTTTGACAGGGGAGCACTGACACACGCACACACATAGATGCATGAGCTTAACTTGTTTATCCATATGCTAACAGGGTTTAATGATTTACTGTTAATCCACAAAAGCTGTTTAGAGGGTTTCTCTTTTTAACAGATGTCACCACACACATGTTTATATTTCTGTTCAAAAGACTGTCACCTAAATAACTCATTTATTCACTCATCACTAGGGCTGGGAGATATGGACCAAAACTCATATCTCGATATTTTTAAGCTGAATCACTATATACGATATATATCTCGATACTTCTTGATCCCATAAAGTAGTTACAAATAGACAACTATGTGACAAATGATCATGTTCATTAGTAGTTATTGGCGCGTATGAAATAGGTTTTGTAAATAAAAGATGAATTGCTGATTAACCACTTAAGAGTTGTTTCCTATATGCACCGTATAAAGCCCTCTTGTTAAAGTAGCGATAATGTCTTTAGCAATATGATTAGGACATTCAAATATTTCCTAAATAAAACGAACAAAAATCAGTTATTCATTGTGAACACAGTGCTGGGGTTCAGCAGGACTCTTACTGTTTTGCTAATGCATTTCAACCTGGTAACAACAAAAAATAATAATTTTCGATTAAAACAAAGAATATTTTGTATTTCACATTAATGTGAAATTCAAAAGAAATAAATATACAGAGGGAACATCTGCAATACAAAATGTTTTTATGAACATGACTTTTCTGGAATCAAACGTTTTGTTGGTTTTGTATAGTTCTGCTTTAAACTAAGCAATAAAAGTTGTGGTGTTTTCTGCTTAGGGGCAGGGAGTTGAGGAGACTTTACGGCTGTGGTGGCAGCAGCAGGTTAACAGGCTGTTGGTTCATCTTATGTCGCTGTATGAAGATTTTAATTCTTTGAAGCTTTTGTTAGGACTGTTCTGTTTTTTCTACATAATACAACATCCACATGATTGAGTCACTGCTTTTCCTGCTTACAACCTGCTCCTCTCCTCCTCACCGCCATTCTTTTTTACTTTCTTCGCTGCTTTCTTGAAGCAACGCGAAGGGGAGGGCTGTGAGTTGTTTCGCAGGGAGGTCGCGGCGGGGCGGGGCTGTCTGTGAGTTGTCGGACAACAAAACAGAAAAGACGCAAAAGAGCTATATTGAGTTTTACGGTAACGCTCATTTCATTTCGCATTTAGAATTTATATCGCTATTTTAAAAAAATATCGATATATCGCCCAGCCCTACTCATCACCAACCAGATATCCATCCAAAAGCTTCCCATCGACTCAAACCTTGTGGAAAACAAGGGAATTGTGTAAAATGTAGCACAAACCACTGCGGGCAGACTCCACCTCAATGGTTAGGGCTGTTTATGAAGTGTATATTATTTCCACATGGGTAGATGCATGTTATTGTTTGTGTGATCTTACTGCATCCAAAGACTGTAAATTAAGTCAAATCAGTCTGTCTTGAGTTTGAACTGCCACACATATGTTTTAGGGATCAATGTCCAACAATTACGATCACATGCTATTTTCCCCATGGTATATATAGTTTTGTGAGGTCATGGTTGTTCCCATGCGCATGGAAAGAGACCTCCCTTGGTCTTGGAGACAGGTGTCTGCCCCTTCCCCCAGTGGCAAGAACCCCAGAGTGTTACACACACATGCAGAAATGCAAACACACAAAGGCAGATCCAGCTTGTCTGGTCACTCTGACATGCATAGGCCAAGCTCTCATATCAAGCTTTAATAAGAACCTGGATGTCTGGGAGATTTAATTAGCATGGCCTGAGTGAGTCCCTCCCCCTGACTCCCTTGGGGAGAATAGGTCGCGGGGTAACTTAGGGTCATATAAAATGTCTCTGACTAGAGCAATGCAAAGGCTGACCTATGGCTGGTTAAGGCTGAGAGCTACACAGTGACACACGGTTCAAGCTTTCTGAGTTTAGATGTCTAACAGCCCACTAGTGGATGGAAAGGGATTGACTGAAGAATTCAAGATGAACACAGGGTGTCTGCCACAATGTCTCGTACACTACAAGGACATGCTCAGGTAATTACTTTAGATGTGAAGGAAGAGAAAAACAATCCCAAATACAATCTTGCTCTAAGATATTGTGTTCATTGTCAGACATGCAGCTATCCTTACAAAGAACTTTGTGCAAGTGAAGAGAAACACAGGAGTATATTCTTTAATTCAATCACTACACTGAATATCGCACACTCTACACGAATTGTATAATCTAAACTCAATTGTCATCTCTAGGTATTTTACATAGCAAGGTATATGACCTTGCAAAATATAATGTAAATACAGAACTATATAGAAAACCCAACAGTCCCCCTTTAGCAAGCACTAAGGGACAAGAGCACAACTATGGGAGAGAGTTGTTTTTTCTCTTGATTCTTGTTTAAACACAGTGTTGTTCTTTACCTGCTAACATGTTTCGGCTAGCGGCATTTTGGTGTTACTTCCTCCTCCGTTTATCATGTTAGCAGGTAAAGAACAACACTGTTTACTGTGTTTAAACAAGAATCAAGAAAATAATTACCAAAAAACAATCACACAGAATGAGCGTACAACATATGGGAGAGAGTTGTTGGCATGTTGTTGTTGATAGCATGTAAGTGGACAGAGAAAGAGAGGAAGATGACTAGAGAACCTCAGTGTATCAGGAAGGTCCCCCAGCAGACTAAATCTATAGCAGCATAAGAGATGGTTCAGAGTCAACGGAGCCATCTCTAACTATACGCTTTATCAAACAGGAATGTTTGATGCCTAGTCTAAAAGGTAGAGAGGGTGTCTGCATCAGATTGGGATGAAGAAGGTGACAGAATCGAATCCCAGCCCAAACTCCCATTCCCCATACCAGGTTAGTCCTTGAGAAAAACACACATTTCTAGCCCCAGGAGGATGGGTTAAATGTAGAAGGATATGTTTCGCTGTTGTTAAACTGTATAACTACTATGTACAGTATGTGACAAACAAAGAAGCTCATTTTGTAGTTTCCATTTTTTTTTCAAATATAGTTGTTTTTACCTGCTTACATTTCGGCTAATGCTGTAGGCTTCATCAGAGCGGTGTTTCACCAAAAAAAAAAGAATCAGGAAATATAAGCTAAAAAAATCACACAGAATGAACGTACAAAAGATGTTCAAAGAAGCTTTTTCTTCTAAACTTTAACTGGGAGCAGGATCCACAGGAGAGGAGCATAATAGCTAAAGTCTCTTCCTCCCATTTTACATTTGGAAACTCTAGGAACCACAAATAGACCAGTGGTCTGAAAACAAATTGTTCTGCTGGGGTAATAAGGTTCTATGAGGTCTTTAAGAAATTAATCATGTATTGCTTTATTGCAAGGAGAAAGCTTTTTTCTATATTTTATAGGGAGTCAATGCAGAGAAGCTAAAGTAGGGAAATATGATCTGTTGCTTTAAACTCTGGCTGCCACATTCTAGATTACCTGGAGGCTTTTTAATGAATTACTGGTGCATCCTATTAACAGGGAATTGCAGTAGTCGGGTCTGAAAGTGACAAAGGCAACACATAAGAGATGAGAGGCTCCAAATTTTAGAGGTGGAAGAAGGCAGTTCTGGGTATTTCTTGTATTTAAGCTGTAAAAGAAAAATCCATATGAACGATAACACCAAGATCCCGACAGTGGTGTTTGAGACCAAAGCAATGTTACCTAAGGCGGCAGTCTGCAGCCTGAGACCACAAAGTTAATGAGTAATAGCCAATTAGAGACAGGTAGGATGGGCCTTTCACTGATTTGCGGTGTAGAAACGCGGTGAGACAAGGGAAGTCGGTCAAATTCTAATCTTCGCAAAAGCTGACTGAGACTGATGGGTTGGTTCCAGTGTTGCGCCAGAAAAGGCAACATCTAGGAAAGTTTAATATTGTTGGAATTTATCAATGTTTACATTTATTGCGTTTTGTTATGTTTTTCAATACAATTTAATGTTTTTTTTTTGATGTTTTTAAAGCACTAAGGTGTACTGGATGTGCTGTACGCTAATGTTAAAGAGGCATGTTGCTGTACAGCCATTCCTCCCCTAGGAAGATCTGATAACAACCTGGTACATCTCTAATCAAAATACCTACCCCTATAGTGAAGAGACAGCCAGCTAAGGTCAAGACAGTGAGAGAGTGGTCAAAGGAGACCAGTGCAGCCCTGCAGGATTGTCTGGTGACTACGACCTGGGAGGCTCTATGTGAGCCGCATGAAGAGGACATACAGGCCTTACAGAATGTGTCAGAGACTACAGCAACTTTTGTGTCAATATCAGCATGCCACTTAAATCTATATGATTCTTTCAAAACAAGTCATGGGTGACCAAGCACAACAAAGCCCTCCTGAAAGAGAAAAATGCAGCTAAAGAGGCACAAAGACATCTGTCTGTAAAGCTGAAGGAAGGAAAAGACAGCTACGGGAAGCTGAAAGCTGGAGCTTAAGCTGCAGTAAAACAACACCAGAGATGTGTGGACGGGCATGAAGACAATTGCTGGCTCTAAGTCCACCTGCCAGGTAACAGATGGAGAAGTGAAAGAGCAAATTAACTTAACCAGTTCTTTAACAGACAATGTCTCATCCAGCTCCAACATGACCCTCGATACACACCTCTCTGCCCTCCTTTACCAATGTTTCTCAGCCCTTCTACTCCAATGCCTCTCCAAACTATGATTCTACGCTCTATTCGACGCCATTCAAGCCCGGTGTGCTTGGGTGGAAGAATTAAAGTGGCTCATCAAAAGAGACTGAACAAGCAAATGAAGAAGGCAGGATCTGTGGTGGGTAAGAAACTTACAACTTACAAACTGTTGCGGAAAAAACATTGTCCAGACTCCAGGTCATCATCAGGACATTACTGATCACCCTGCAGTATGATGACTAAGCTGAAAAGTACCTTTAATCAAAGACAAGTGTAAATGTCTCCACTGAACGCAACAGAAAATCCTTCCTTTCCACTGCAGTCAGACTCTATAACCTCTTCTTTCGTCACTCATCCTCAAAATAATAAATAATGTGCACAACAACTTACTGCTACCTAAATAACTGTCAATAACAATGCTTCTAATGCAATGTGTTATCATGTGCAATATAATTATTTAGGGTAGTGTATATTACCTTCCTTGTAAACAGATGGACTATTTACTATACATTTACTCTAATCAACCTGTAAAATGTAATTAGAGAAAAACTGTGCAACGTATTCTATTTCATATATAGTATATTATTGATCTTCGGGATGTAGGCAATTTCCTCTGGAGCAATTTGAAATGCATAATTTCTCACAGATTTCTATGAATAAATTATGATGGACTAAATATGATGTGTGTGCGCTGGATTCTTATAAATGTATAACTCACGTTTAACAAATGTTTCAGAAAATTTTAAATATCTGTTTTTACAGCACAGCCTTAACACAGTAACAATTTTACAAAAATGATTAGAAGAACTTATTTATGATAAAAGACTGGCATAGTTCACATAATTATAATACATCGGGTCAGTGGCCAAATCTAAAAGTTAATGAAGTAGAAATATATAAAATATATTTATAAATATAGATGATAAGAGTGTGGGCATATTCAAATCCAAACTTGACCTTTGCCTTTCTGAATCGTTTTGTCTTCTCAAACATTTCTTCATTCAAACTAACTTTTTGGTGCAGTTCTTTTGTAGCTTCTGCCATTCTGCTTAACCAAACGTGATGATATTGTACAACTGAATGTGATATTGTAGATATTGTGTCTGAGTGTGTAACACATAGCTCTCTAGAGACAACTTTGTCTTTGATGTAGCTGCCAGCCAGCTAGTTGGATGACTGATCAGCTGTTTCCGAAATGGGGACAAGAGGCTATCAGGGATTTTAGCTCCACAGCCACAGGCAGATGGTGTTGTGTACACACACACAGACACACACACACCATGTGCACACAAGCATTCGCTCATGCAGCACACACACAGACATAGATCTATAGACCATATTTCTCTCAAGAGGCAGTAGGTCCAGCATGACTAATTAAACACACACATTGACACACAGACAGTGTATGGCACCCTCTCAGACATTCTAAATTACTGGGGCAATAATTGCATTAATGCAATAAGTAAATTAAATGACTGTACCCTTTTAGGCCCTGAAGCAGGACAGACTGCAGGTCTCTCACTGTTTACTCTGCTCTGGTGCCGGTAGTCCTTCCAGTCCCTACCACATTGTCGTCTGCTCTGCTGTCACACACCATTACCTGCAACTAGATACCATATCACAGACACACCTGCACACAGGCACACAGAGACTATTGCAGTTTGTTTCAGAAGTTTATTCTAAATATTCGTAACCGTGTCAACTGTATTAACATGTATTATTCAGTAATTCAATGCACAACATCTGAGAATACTGATCAGGCAGTTACAGTATAGTATACAGTGCAAATGTGACTGTTTGTCACACACATACGTTTACACATACACCAGCAGGAGAGTGGTACTAAGCTTATATAGTCAGTAGTTGTTGCCATGTTTATCTATGTCAGTATCAAGAGTCACATCATGTCAGAGGTGCTTCTGGTCACAAGCTAAGGGGCTTAGCCAGCTGGATGCCCGTGACCTTTTAAACAGCTGATAAGCCCACTCAGCATGTCACCTACTCTGTGCATGTTACAGACAAGATTGATAGGTAGGGCAACTTTCAATAATGTTGCATCTGTAAAAATCAATTTTCAAGTAATTAATTAGGACTAAATAGAAATAATATCACACAATTTACAGTATTAAGCAACTCAATTAAATAGTAATTAATTTAAAATGTTAGAGCCAGAACATAAACAATGTTTACATATTCATCCGCTAATCATAATTAGAAATACAGGCATTGGGACACTTTCAAAACGTTCTGGATAATTGTGCTGAATCAAACCCCAAATCTTTGTCAACTTCTGCTGCTTTTTGATTTGGCCAATCAAAAAGAAACTAAGTTCAATTTTGGACCACGCAATATAGAAAAGAATAATTATCTTTGATAAAATGTTCCGTTTAATATAACTTGATCAAATTTCTGTAGAGTTTATGCTAGAAGGTTGATTGAACATTAGCGTGCATCACTGCAGTAGCCCAAACACGTGCCTATTTTTCTACACTCTGACTGTGTGCATCAGTCTGACCTGACGTGGCTGTAACTCACCCAGCAGTATGATTGGTTTAGCGGAGCACTTTTCTTATTATAACTGCCTTCTCGTGTTGTCTGTTAAAACATGGAAGGAGTGACTTTGAAGTTGTTGTATGTCTTAAAGTTCAAAGGAGGAAAAGTTATTTTGCAATAGTATCCTAAATTTGCTGCCAGAGTCCTACTACAATCAATCAACATACAGGGTGACCAATTCATGATCACTCAGAATTCAGACATCATTGATTTGAAAATGGAGGATAATGGGTTGGGACTAATCAAACAGAAAGAGAGCATTTGGGGTTGGGGGTGGGCACAGCATCATAGAATGAAAGTCATCCAAAGAAAAATCCATAAAGCAGATAAGCTAATGGAAGCATATTGACAGCAATCCACATTTCTGCTGTCATACTAAGTTGAATAGAGGTCATGATACCAGAACTGTCCAATCCCATTAGATCCAGGTATCCAGGCTACAGACAGTGTCACTGCACATGATCTGGAATTAGATCAAACAAAAAAAATCCGCCACAGACTGAGCTGATTCCCCTGAATGACTATGGTGTCATGCAATGCAGCTGAAGCACAAAAGGTGGAACAGATTTGATTAGAAACCAATGGCTGGCCTGTCAATAGAGGGCACTGGGGCACTACCCTCAGAGCCAGTTAAAGTGGTCAAGGAGGTGCGTTGTATTGTCTTTACTTTATGTTTAATGCTGCTTAATATTAGCGGACTTGGGTAATTGGGTAGCGTCTATCAACATTTAAGTGAATGCGATTGTCCAGTTTCGTCTTATAGTTTTACTAAGCGGTGAGCTGCTCGACTGCATGTTCTCAGTTAAAGGAGCGACAGGTGACATGTAGTATGTAATGTAATAGTAAATGTAGTAGATGTAGTAAATGACTGAAAACACCGTTTGAAACAGTCTACAAAAAGTATTGACTGAATTAGACAGTCTTGAGGAGTAGCAGCTGAAAATATGTTTTAATTTTTAACACTTGCTATCTTAATGCTAGAATACATCTATGCCTTACTGTTAAATAAATTTGCAAAAAATCTAAGAGAATATTTTTCTAGAAATGCTTCCACGATTCAGAGATAATTTTTGGGTGAAATGATTTTTACATTTTTTAGTTATAACTGTTCTTTCCATTGGAATCTCAGTTATTTGGGGGGATTGTCTCGAGGGAGATCGAGTAATTTATGCCTCTTTTTCCTATATTATCTGCTCCAGTTTTGAACTGAATACGCTATTGTGGACAGTTTTCTTCCTAGTCAGTGTGTGTGTGTGAGATGCATCTGAAGGTGTCTTAATGCCTGCGGCAAACTGGCACACTCAGCAGATGGGAAAGAGACTGATCCTCTGTTTGTTGACAGTGCACTTAAATGTGCATGTTTGTGTGCTTGTGCGTGTGTGCCCGTGTGTGCATATGCGTAAACCAGCTCCGGTAAGTTGTAAATAAATCATAAACAAGTAACTCAGTCCCCCCCACCCAAAAAACAGTCGAAACCTTTCTCTTCTTTATTTGTGTGTGTGTTGGGAAAGAAGAAATATATACAGGCTTCGCACTTCAAAAGTATTGAGGTTAATATATGGATGAATTATTAACTTCCACAGGTAGAATGCAATCTGTGAGAGTCAGAAAAAAGTAAATCTGTATAGAAAGACAAACCCAAAGATTGGATAATTTTAGATGACTTAAATTTTTGCATTGGCTGTTAGAAAGACTCGGTGAGTCAGACAGATTGAGAGATGGGGACAATGTCAGACAAACAGAAAGATATGACGTCCATCATAAATGTTTTATAAAGCTCAAAGAACTGTGAAGAATACATCAAATCCAGAGGGAGGTCTCTGGCCTTCGTACCCCTCCTTCCTCTTCAGTTCCAGGCATCTATTCTCCTCCACTGTCTGTGTCTTATTCACACACACACACACACACACACACACACACACACACACACACACACACGCACACACACACACACACACACACACACACACGCACACACACACACACACACACACTGGAGAGTTATATATGAGCAGAGATAGAATCAGCTGTAGAGTTATCATCATTTGGCTTTTCATTTACCAACCCTATTAGCCCCATTACTCTCTCAGCCAGACCCTCTGCTTGCCCTTCTGCTCCCTTTTCACAGTAAAACTACGTTTATCTTTCTGAAACTCATCTATTCCAAATGTATTCAGCCGCTCCCCAGAACTCAAATGCTTGGCTGAATGCGTTCTCGGCTGGCTGACATGCTTGTCTGCTTGCTAGCTGGCTGGCTGACGGCATAGCTCGCTGGTGGCTACCTGGCCTGTTGGGTCGTTGAAGGTGCCTAAATGATGAATTCCACTGTGGACTTGTAGCAGGCAGATGGCTTGGCCCCCAAACACCCCTCTGTGTGTATGTGAGAGAAGGAGGGGACATGATATTACGGAGGGCCTCTGTTTTACTACACTGCAAAACTCACAGCAGCATGCAGCAGAGCATGGTCCAACACACAGAGACACATAACATACCCATACACAGAAAACAGAGATTAGAAATAATTAGGTTGAGAGATCCTTCATGTAGATCAAAGCAAGCTGGCACCAACTTGGTTTGTTACGTGTATGCATGCAATTCGTGTAAAATGATTTAAAACAGTAAAATGAAGTGCTGCAGGTTTGGATTAGGGAGATGGATAAATGTAACTCCTGTATTAAACATACGTGTGCACGTGTGTGATTAGGTTTGTGCACATGCAAATACTTTAAATGAGGTTCATTTTATTTATTTGTGCCAACATTCAGTACCACATAAAAACGTACCCTCTATGAAGCAAGGCAGAAAGTCAGGGTATTGCAGTCATTAGCAAATTGCAGTCAATTTGCATTGGATGTAAAAAAAATAAAAAATAAGTGTGCTGTATGTAAGGCTTGGTTTGTGTTGATGTCTGGAAAAACAGTTGTTCACTGTGACTCCTGCATTATTCCTCTAATGGGATATAACATGAACATCATGGGCATATAGCAACATTTCCATGCAGCAAGAAATTGCAAACTTTAGGGAAGCATTGAGTACAGAAGGCCAATTATAGCATGCGCATGTTCTGTCAGTCAAGATTTACAGTTTATCCAATTCCAACATGCGACGAACAAAAAAGCAGTCTGGCCTATTTACATTTCCAATTAGTCATTAAACAGATATTTTTGTTCAGAGCAACTCACACAGCAAGCAAATAGGTTAGGAAAAAACACTATGAAAATCCACTGCAACTGATTTATAAACGCACAATACTGAAGCTAATGAAGCCAAAAAATTTTGTGTTTCTAAACCACTATCAGTAGTGACTACAGATCAGGTGTGTTCAACATCTGCTTCACCCGTTGTTTTTTCTCTTTTGCATGTATCCTGCACAAATGAGCCCCAGGCAAGATTCCATTTCAATATAGACAGCTCATCGAGATGATTGACAAGTCTTACTCTATGAACTTGACCATTTGAGAGGGGCGAGGTGAGCAATAAAAAAACAGGATCGTCACCTCAACACAGGAAGTTGGATATTGTCGCTTCACGTGTGCACATTTCCTACACACATACCTGAATATTCCATGTTTCCATGTTTGACAGAAGATGTTGCAGAATGAGTACTTTGGGCTAGAATTGAGAATAAGACAGAGAATAAGACCCCTGGTAGATCTCACCCACAATACAGTGCAAGGCAGGAATTTGGATAGACTCTTGTGTTGCACAAGAGATTAGTATCCTACACAGGGAAATAACAGCCTGTTATTTATTTGAAGTACAGATGTCACAGACTACACAGCATTACACTACAAAATGACCAAATCCTTATTGTCTCTCTGAAATGACCTGTAGAAACATTTAATTTAGATAAACACCGCCTGCTCTTCTCGTGGCTGAAAAAACAATATAATTAACCATACTCCTGTTAAATGACATGATGCTCTAAAGGACAGTAACAGCCCACTTTAATGTACAAACAGACAAGTCCAAAGGAACCTAGAGATCAATAATAAATTAAAGAGTTCTCGAGCCACTTCACACTAAAAGTGCTCCCTGGAGGTGATGTCAACAAACTCTCTTTATCTCTCCTAAGAAGCTAACCTCTCCATTTTATCTTTCCTTCCAACAAACCTCTGTACTGGGACTTACTCTGTTAATAACTGTACGCAGTACAATTCCATTTTTTCAAATGTAGTTATGAGCACTGAATAACCTACATCATCAAATATGTTGTCCAAATGACCTGCTCCAATCCAGCACGAAACCATTCCACAAGTTTGTCTAACATTGTGTTTGTATGACATTTCTTCACTGCCACATTTTTGCTCCTCATGAGGCAGCAGCATTATCAGAATACTCCTAGAGAACACAATCTTTTTTTATCTACACACTCATTTGTTCAAAGGTGGTTCCCTTGAAAAAGACGTGCAGCATAGAAAAGTAGTAAAGAAATACTATTAAATTACATATAATGGAAGAAAAAGTGGTTATGTTCCCCCCAGGGGAGTGAGCATATGCAAAGAGAGTACAGATTTTCCAAAAACAGAAAACATGTGTAAATGATGTTGACATTCTAAAAGTTTTTTATTTGACAGGATGAAACTAAACAGAACACGTTTTTCAGTTTCTGTTGCTGACACTTAAGAAAAAACGAATCTTCTACTGTTGGAATTAGAGACTCCATGTGAACTGATGTAAATTTCCACATGACTGATGCTGTATTTGTCTTCATTATTTAAGTCACTCAAAATAAATCCCTGACTCACTCGTGATGTTGTTTATGACCTCTTTCTCTGCTGACTATTCTGCTTCGGCATATTTCTTTCTGTTTGACCATGGGTCAGGTCATGGCGCTGCCTAAAGCAGACATACAGGGTAAACGTGGAGGCAGCATGTGGCTGAACATGCAGGACTGAACGTATCTAAGCAGCATTCAGACAGTAGCTTGCTCTGTTATTTGCCCGATGTATTACTGTGGTGTTCAGTCAGTGATCACACCACAACTTATTGTTCATACAGGTCAAACAGGCCAACCTAGCCCAGTCAACAAAGTATGCCACGTCTACATGAGGCCACAGATACGACGAATGACAGGGGAGGTCATTAAGACAGGAACAACACCGCTGTTCTCACTGTGCCTGAATATGAATCATGCAGGCAACTAGGATATGTGAATACACAGACACATACGAATCTCCAGAGAGGAAGCCTTTGCCTGTTGCTTGACGCTTTGGCTCTCTCTCTTTTCTGGCAGGAACCATTGAAATGCAGGCCGAGGAGTATGGATAATGGACTGTCCCACAGTAGCACAGCGTTCCACACATTCTCTGCCATTCCCTCAGACAGCCACTCTTGCTGTAGTCTGCACTACACATACCCTCTTTTCAACCCCAGGGAGGTGCTGGAGAGTGGCCAACCATCACTGAGTGTGTGAGTGAATGAATATGTGCATGTGTGTTTTTGTGTGGGAATGTAGGAAGCGCTTGCCCGCCAAGCGCTATGCTTATTAATGCCCCACAGACTAAGTGCTCTCTCTTTTCTCTCTTTTGCCCTCCACCCTTCTCTGCCCTTCTCCTTTGCCTTCTGAGTGGTCATTGCTGAGAAAGAAGGAGGCAGTGGTGCTGGGGGATGAGGCGGAGTGATGGAGGGAAGTTCACGAACAAAGCAGAATACGAGAGGATGTACACTAGTGGGTTTTAACAATACTGAGCTCTCCTACTGTCTCCCAGCTGCTGCCTCTGTTTGATGCTGAGAGCGATCAATATACTCAACTCAGAGCAACACCTTAGACTGTCTCTCCCAACCCCATCTAACTGCATATATAACCCACCAACTTTCACCATATTCAACAATAACACTGCCAGGCACACCTGGTTACCTCAATTCACATGCCAATTTTACACCCACTAGAACATGAATAAGTCAAAGACCCTGACATAGGCTGCAACTGCTTTTTGTATTGGTAGGATTTGCTAGAAGATTCCCCGTGTGCCCACACACACACACACACACACACACTTAAGTGACTCTATAACCTTGTATTAAGTAGACAGAGCCACAGAATTTCTGTGGTTGCTTTGGTGCCTGGGCTTGATGTTATTCTAATGGTTCAGCTTACACCAGTGCAAAGTGTTATAACTGTACAGTGCGAGTCTGTTCTCTTAGTGTGCGTTAAGGTGACTGCGTAATGACACACTTGGGACAAGGCATAAAGAGGCCCATAGCTCCTGTCTGAAAGATGGAGGGCAGAAATACCAGAGCTAGTTTAAGCACATTTAAGGGCACCATCCACTTGATATATGGCACAGACCAATGCTTGTTGTCTCCCCTGGCTAGACTTCCAGTCTGTCATGCATCTTCCATTCACATCAACACATATCCATCTTTTTTCACTCATCTTCCTCTCTACCTGGCTATACGCCTTTAATTCCGATGGGTATGAACAGCGGCGTGCTACCTCGTCTAATTAATAGTAAGAGGTTTCTTGGGCCACAGCATCAGGCCCAGCCCACATATAACAATGTCGTATACATTCTCCAGCAGAGAGCAAACAGAGAGAGATGCTCTTCCTGGACCTCACTGAATGAAACACATGAATGCAAACAGACCCGGCACTGCTGAGTGGACCCCCTGAATGAGGGGTCCTGTTTGATTTAATCCCAGCAATGCACCCTGAACCTCACGCATACACAGATTTCACAGGCATTACGTGGGGCCGCTGTTTGCACTGAGGCTATAGCACAACGCAGGGAGGTAAGCCACTGAGGATGCCAAAGGTTTGGATTTTCCCATGATAGCAACCACTCTCACTGGATAGAGAGTGAGTAACCAGGAAGGAATCTGTCCCCTTTCAATGGCCACTGAAAGAGGAGCTGTGAAATTGTCCAAAATTTCTCTGTGTGTAAACAGAGGCCTGCGGGGGGAATGCAGGGACCCTGGCTGGGCCAGACTGAACTGCTGCCCTGGATCTATCTTTACCTCTCTTTCTCTCTGTCCATCATTGCCTGTCCTCCCCCATTCCACTACTCACTCCTCTCTCAAATTAATTTTCTTTCTCTCTTGTCCTCTTCTCCACTGTGAACATGTCCCACACTGAGAGGACACGGGAGTATTTTTGCACGCTATTGTTAGATGTCATTAATTAGTTTTGAGCTTGTATATTATCGAGAGACAGACACTAAATACTCCCAGTCTACACGGAGGCCCCCGAAGCTAACAGATCCGACAGCCTAAACCCCCATTTGAGTTTCTCCTGAAATGGCAGGTGCATTGCATCTTTGTTGTCATGGTTAAAATAGTAAAACCACAGGTGCAGTTGCAGTCATGTAACTGTGCACCTGTCATAATTGGGTTTGGGCACCAGAAATGAATTTATTAGGTTACATGTTACATTGTCATTGTCATTGTCATAAAATAGGCAGTAATGATATTTTGTTTTTTCAAGACAAGGCAATATCCTGTGGTTTATTGACCCTCCCATTCACCCCAAATCCCTACATTTTGCAGCTCTGTGTACATTGCCTGACTGTCCCTTTTGCTCCCATTAGAATGACTATGGCCACAACTATGTAAATATCATTAGCTCCAGAGAACCTATAGAGTTGTTTTCTCCCCAAAGTAGGATACTGCCTAATGAATAGAAACCAAAGGCAAAGTCTACATTTACAGTGTCCATTTTTTTATCTCACGGCTGCTCAGAAATGTGCATTTTCTGCTCAGTGTAAACAAACTGAATTGTCTTTCACTTTGACTGAGAATGATCACATGCAGGAACTTCCCTGAACTTTTGGCTGGTTGCTTGGTGATGGTTTCAGCGGCTGTTAGCATGCTGCGTGAACAAGGAGAGGGTAACTAATGTCCTTGCCCAATGACCACGCTCCCAACAGACTGCTCTTAAAGGAAATAATATGCTATGTCCTCAGTACAATCAAACACACTGCAGTGGGCAGGCTGAAAAGCACTAATGCTCAACATGTGGTGTGTGATGTATACAAAGTTAAAAAAAAAGTCAGTGAAATTATTGTTGTTTTTTTGCCATAGCAGTAGCAGATGTTGACCTTTTTCATACACAAATAAAGTTGATAATATGAATTTTATCTTAAGGATGGGAGTTTCTCTGACAGCATACAGTCTCATTTGAGAGAGTTTTTGTTATATGACATGACAATAGATGCCAGAAAACCTTTCTTCAACGGCAAAATGCAGTTTGCTCACTCCCTCTCTCTTTCTTAAACACACCCACACATTCAGCATACTGCAGACATGCAATCCAGCATAAACTTAAAGTGCTTTAAAACATACATTTTTGTCAAATGAATAACGCTATAATATCTCTGCCAATGTCAGAGCCAATGACAAAACCATCCACTGTTTCTTTTACACTTCACTATTTACTTTCAGAGAAATGGACTGCTAAATAACCACTGTCTCATAATTCGGTGTACGTCGTCCCACTCTTCAGTTGCGTTTAATTCATCTTAAATATGGCAGGTAATACTAGAAATGACTCAGGAATTAAAGATGTGCTCCACTGCCAAATCATACTGTGCTGCCCCCTAAAAGCCTGAGTGATACATCCTCACAGCAAGAGTGATGGCTTCTAAGAAGAACAGCTGGAGACAGCTTGTTACAAACCTTTGAACCAACTTAAAATACCAGCAGCTCATGTTACACTGTTCCGTCAAAGTGGTTCTGCCATTGCTTTCTGGTGCCAAATGCTCAATAGTGGGTCTGAAAATGTAATATCCACATTTTTAAGTTAAACCTAGCTTCAAAACGTGACTGGGGTGAATGTGTGGATGAAATGAGCACTTTCCAGATTAGCTGAAGGTTCCCGTATTTCTGTGTTTCATGACATGTTTTGGATTTCAGTAGGATATAACAGAAGAAGTTCCATGTGTTTTAAGACGTCACACTGAGAAGACAGTGGCTCAATTTGTCTAATTTCCAGTGCATTCTTTTATTTCAGCGATAACCATTTGTCTAGACCTTGTACCAATAATCTTTAATTCTGAAGGCTTAACTCAGCAAAGGATGTTGTATGAATATGTTGAGGATATGCCTGATCCACATTAGATTTCCGCCCCTTCTTCACTGTAAATTTAAGGGCACACCATAAATGGTATTCAAATATTTGGCAGAAATATGTTACAAGATATTTATTGCCATATTGGCTAATCATATTGATCATTTTAGACCTGTACAAATTAGTCCATGCTTGCTGGAGAAAATGGGGAAATAACTATTTTGGATACTTTATTTCTAATGGGTAATGTATTTACTTTCTTCTATCTCAATTCTTAATGCATGGTTTGCTTAGACTGCCATGAAAATAATTAACTGGTAAAGTTACACTTAAGTATTTCCTTTTTCAGTCTGGTCAGTGTCACATGCGCAAAACACACAATAAAACCATTTTAAAAAGAATAATATTACAGCAAAACCAGCTTCATGGAAAGGAAAACAGAAAGTTAGGTTGAGAGTTGTACTGATTGCTCCAGAGAAATTCAGAGTAAAATATAAAGTTGCCAGTAATTGCTAGTTGTCATTCTTCTAGGGAAAAGACATGGCAATCCATGACACACACCTGCAAAACACACTAGAGAGAATAGAATCTGCCACAGCGACAAGATTTCCAGTTACTCAAAGAGAGATCATAATCTCTCCTATTTTGGCTCAATATGACCCTCAGAGAAAGACAGCAGTTTCAGTAGACACAAACGGTTATGGGTTAATGGGTGACCTCTTACAGATGCACCGGGAAAGCTGGAAGCCAGTTGCCTATAGACGGACAATGGAAACCAGGAACTCACAAACTGTACAGGAACGCTTAATGCGCGTGTGGGTATAGGAATGGTTCGGCCATGTTTTAACCTATTGGACCATAACCCTCTAGTATAACTGATTAACAGTAAGGACTGGACACTGTACCAGCAAGGAGTCAAAGACCCCTGATGTGGTTTATCTGGTTCAATGGTAAAGCCCAGTCTGCACCAGGAAAAAAAGCTAATTATCACATAGTCTGCCATAAAACAAAGACCACAAAATGATAAACCATGTAAATGCTGTCACTCAAAGCTGGCCAGTATCACAATACAAACTGGACACACTAAGGCCTGTTACACAGAGAGATGAGCAGCTGAGAAGTGTGTGGAAGTGGATCAGAAATGGCTGGCCCCAAAGAGAGCAGCCTCCCAAAAGACTACTGCGCAGTTAAAGCTTTACTGGCATCATCACATCAGGTCATCATATTTTGATCCCACAGATGATAAGACAGGAGTTGCTAAGATCCATACACGATGGACACCAAAGCCTCTCAAAATGATCAGAATGGGCAGAGGATGCTGTGTGCTGCTCGAGGATATCCACAGATACACACTCAGTGTTCATATCACCCAAACGCGGGCCTGTTTTCAGGTACACTGGCGACGGTGTCAGAAAGATCCTAAGTCTGTCAGTGAATATACATTCCTTATGGGCAACGATGAGTATTCAATAACGATCAGTTCATTTACAAAACATCTTTAATCAAGGCAAACTGTTCATCAGTGTCATTTTTAATGTGGTTGTTTAATTCTGATTGTTCTTCATTTACACACACGTCCTCTGAGGGCTGGCGTGGTGGTCACATCAGCTTGACTTTAATCCAGACGGCTCCTTTAACGTCTGATATGGATATTTTCCCTTCTCTTATCTATAGAGTTGTTCTCCATAACAACATTTTTTAAAGGCAGGCATTAAGAGGCTTAGCGTTGGCAGTGCTTTAGCAGCCAAAAGGTCACTTTTGCAAATTGGGTTCATTAATCTTCTAGTGTATGGCAGTCCCGATGGGACACTCTTCATACACAGATGCAGATTAAAATGGAAAACGCGCTCGTAGATTAGCCTGAAAAAAGAAACTCTTGGAACGATAAAGACTCTTCAGGCCAAGTTAAGACTTGGTTCTCTAAAGCCAGATTGCCAGTTTCACTCAAATCAGAGGAAGAAAGAGAGCTGCAGTCGTATGAGGGAGGGATATATGAGCCTCGAGTGGAGTTTGACTGAGCTATGATTATACCATCACAGATGATTATAGTTAGACATTCCTCTGACCCAGTGCTTGACAGAATCTTTTACAGTCTTCTCTCTCTCTCTCTTATTTTTTTCCTCTTTCTGTGTGTGCACACACTCCTACAGCAGTAAAACACCTGCTCGGGCAACAAGAACTGATACGAGCCCCTAGCTGGTGCTGTGTTGAGCTAAGGATACCTTCTAGACCCGTAAGCTGCGGAGACAGTGCCAGACTTGTATGCGTTACCTCATGCACAACAACATCAAATCATCACTCTGCTAAAATAAAGCCACAGACATACAAGCTTAGAAGCAGGTAGTGTAATTATACCTTCAGGAAACTTTTTCAGCTTCAGCTACTTGCTAAATATGTTGATGGAAGCTGTGTACTGTTTAGTCCATCTATCATAGCCTGGCAGCACATTAACAAAAGGTAACAAAAGGTCAGCATCACACACTGTTATTTCAAACTGAATGAACTACTCCGAAATAATCCACATACACCCTGAAATAAATACACCTTGTCAAAGATATGAGCATGTAGACAGTCTCACTGGTCAGCAGAAAAGATTAGTAAAGCCAGTACTCACTTTTTTCATTGTTCTCATTAAACGCATCCAACTCGATTAAATCTCTACAATATCATAAACGTGAAGCATATTACCATAACATCGTAACGACCAAACTCTAAACTGAACAGCACAGGATCTGAGGATGCACTGTGTCATACTTACTACATGCTAATCATCATCTTGAACCTACTCAGTGGTGGGGAAATGGCAATGACTGGCTGTGTAAATTACATCTAGACCTACTAATTAACTTAATCAAAATTTCATTTATCCATTTTGTTTTGACAACCCATCTCCATAGTCCAGATGGCATTGTGTGTTTTCAGTCTCTGTTCTGCCATCATGATGCTTATTAATAATGTATATCTCATAAATGACTTATCAGCTCTTTCTCCACTCATTTCTTCTCGCAGTTCCTTCTCTCTGTGTTATGGTCCTACTCACGCTATGGATGGCTGGCATTTGTCCACTAAGCCACTGGAGATGCTTGACTGTTCTATGGCTATAAAATTTCACCTTTGTAATAAATTATTTGTTTTGTTTCTTAGTGCTTTTGTTACTCTGACTAGGGTCACAAACATAAAAGTTTTGTGAAGGCACGTTTAAGATTGTCAGCTAATGTTGTTCCTGTACATTAAGGAGCACTTTTAAGCCTATAAATAAATAAATAAATAAAAACTATGCTCGTACAGACCTCCTGCAATGATCAGTGCTATTGCAGAGGGGGTTTGATGTCGCTCACACTCACTCAAAGATACAGACACACACAAATGCACGAACACACATTGAGAACACATATTTCATATTCTATCCACTGGGTGTGTAATGATGTCCGTTATTAAAATGGGTAATTGTCTTACAGTCGAGCCATGTTATTGGATCTAGGGGCCGTTGCGCAGATACAATCAGAAGCAACTGAACATAAAGTCGCTGAGCAGTGAATTAGGGAGCAGGGCCAAGCAGACCTACAGAAGACGGTAATAAAAGCATCAAAAGGCCTAAGCCTTGTGGACGGTATGCAGCCCACCTTTTACCTTATCCCCTCTTGAGACACTCACTGACTCTGTCCCCTTGAATCCTGGAACTAGACACTTGGATTGCTAGAAAATCTGATAAAGATCCTGCACAGTGAGATCCAACCATCAAAGACATCTGGCACAGAGACACAAATACATTCTACCTTAGAGCAAATGGGTCCATATGATCATAGCAGATACTCTTGCACAGGTCGGCAGCGGATCATATCCAAGCAAAAACTTTCTTCCATAAATAGTTAATCTTCTCTTTGTAAGAACTAAGTGCAGATGATTATTCACAGAGGAAAGAATTGTTCATCTTCTTTTGTAGCAGACATTTTATCTGTGTTGTTTCTGTTAGTTGAATACTGAGGCTATGTCAAGAAAAACAAAATCCTCTGCTATTACACCTGCTTTGAACTCAGCTCACCAGTCTGCCTGCCAGATTTGCCATTAGGCTGCTGTCATTACATTTGTAATCTGTTCAGCAACACTTATCCATGTGTTTCACATTGTACTCTTTTAATTTTTTCAGCCACTTTTATGCTGTAAAACAAAACCACTCATTCAATAATTGAAACCCAGCTGTAAACAAGAGAGAAACAGCATGATTTCAGTTAGGGAAATGAAAAAACAATGCTCTAGGTACTGTACAGATTCATAATTCCATTATGAAAAAATCATATTGGAAAAGATAAATAAATGTTCATGAAGCAACAAAACATAAATAAATAAATATTTGAGAATAACGAGTAGTTAAGGCAGAATAAAAATATATCATAAAACTACATTCACATGGACAAATAATGAAATAATTCAGCTTTATTCATAATTAAAGAAAAGTAAAATATCTAAGATCTAAATAACAAAACTGGTTTACGCATCATATTAAATATTTCTTCTACTTATTTACATGTATTTAAACAGAATCATAGTGTTTACCCTAATAGGGAGTACATGGTAAATCAGAAGATAAAATACTGCTGTTTACATAATTTAGCTGGTTGCTAGCCAGCTCAGTACACAGGTAAACAAAATAAACAATAGTGATTTTAAACTTAATTTGTTACTCAAGCTTGGTTATATTGCCCCACACTGTCAGCAATATTTAAAAAAATGTATCAGCATTGTAACTATGGGGTAAGCACCTTGAATATTACATTCTATCATTGTGATTGTTTTACAGATGGCTCATGGCCAAGTCATGCTCTATTCTCAATTTAATTAAAACCTATGAAATCATGTGAGACACACCACTCTTCAAAACACTTTATTAACCCCAGAGGGAAATTAAATATAATAAACAAATTCAGATTTATTAATCAAATATCCTGTGATAGCAAAAAGTATGGAACATAACGCGTTGACGACTCAATGATTGCCAGAGAAGAAAGTAAAGGGAAGTATCAGTGGGCGAGTGATCATTTCTAATTAACTAGCAACGATCCTGGATACAGGATACAAATCAACTGTCACATTCAGATGTGGCCTTTCATAGCCACTTTGGTTCAACAACAACAAACCCATCCTTGTTATAGCGCCATTGAACTCTTGTTTAGAGCTGGCCCCAGAAACAACATTAATCTAGTTCCTGTCCAGCTGTGCACAGTGTGAGGCAGAGATGGCAGGGGAAGAGGGAGGTGGGCTCAGACAGTCTCAACACTCTGCAGTCTGCACTCTAGCCAGCCAGCTGGTGTCATTGGAGCTCCCCAGACTTGAACCACGAAGGTGATTGCTCAGTAGGGGCTGGGGATTGGAATAATAGTTCAATATCTTAAACACAGGTCTTTATTGGCATCATTTTATCAGCAGGGTGCTTTCAGGAACACTGAGCACCTTGTTATGGGGACAGTTTTCCAACAGCACAAAGCAGACATAAAACTACACCTATCTGAAGCTATATCTGACCTATCTAATTAGACCAATCACACTAATGCTAGGGGTCGATGAGGAGAGTAATTCAGCCGAGAGGCTGATGGTTTCACATTCTCACTTTTGGGAGGACATGGGACAGGAAGCCATTATAGTCTGTATAAGTTTGGCCACCACACTTTTTAAACAGCACTCTTCCAAAAGTGCAAAAGCTCTTCCTAAAAACATTGCGTTCAACACCAGGAAAAGTTTTAAAATACAAACCTGCAGAAAATATTCATTTCTTTGGTCAACCTGTGTGTGGATTAAGCACGTATCCTTGTAAGATTAAGTATGCACTATAAAAAAAGCACAGTGGCACACTCACACTCTAATATTTACATAGCAACTGGAGAAGCCAAGCTTTTCCTCTTTTGCCAGACCAAAGCCAAATAGGATAGAAAAACAGGCCTTTCAGCCCATCCTGTGGGAATCGTTTTCCTTTTACCAACTACATGGATTTTAAAATAAAAAACCTAAAAGCAAAGTTTTTCTTTTATCCAAGTAACTGAGAGAATGGTGTGTATTTGCCTGGTGTCTAAATATATGCAAAGCCACAAATAAGAGCAAGAGAGAGGAAAACAGGCTTTGAGAACGGTTTAAATAATGTGATTAGGGCAATGCAAGGAGTGCAGCTACTTCAGTTAAAGTACTTCAGTCTTTATAAAAAATTGGTGCATGTGCTGTTCCCAGTAATGACGGAGAGATTACAAATGGACATGAATACTGTACCTGTGTAGATGTAACTGTCAGGAATCTGTGGGATTTGTCTGCAACGTCTTCCCATCTACTCCATTCACCTGAGTCACTTCCCTCACATCAAGCCCTTGTCTCTTGTCTCATGAAAGGCAGTCTATTACTGCATATTAGCAGCAGGGTGAGTCGGCGAGATAAGGGAGGCTGCTGATCAAACACACAGACAAATCACCAGTGACAGAAACACACATTTGTTGCTCAGTGTTTGACTTTGATCTCTGACTCTGCTAAGAGCCAAAAGGAGAAGCAAGTCTCAGCCTTTGAACTGGGGCTTTTCTGCTTTTCTGTGGAGGCCTCTCTCTCTCTCTCTCTCTCTCTCTCTCTCTCTCTTTTATGGATATCGATGTGTACCCTGTTTATAGCTACCATTATTAATCATCTTCCACACCTGCCTACATATTCAGTAAGGCAGCGAGGGGAAGGGTACAGTACATGGTGGAGCAACAAATCCACATTGCTGACACGACACAGGTTATGTTGATGGTAATGGTGAAGGTTTAACAACAGTGTCCTTATAAAACCTGTGGAAGCTACCAGATCACAGTTGACCCATGAGGGATATCAACAAGTTGTGATTAGAAATTGTGTTTTTGTGTCAGTCTGGTGGTCAGAGGCAGCATACACAAAGTTAGCTTTATCTTTACTATATTTTAATCCTCTGAGCTCTGATGTGATGATATCACACGTATCCATACAACCGTGCACCGACGCATGCACAGATGCTTACACACAGACCCGCACACAGGAGTGAGGTTGTTTTTGCAGCATAGTAATAACAGATAAGTGGCTGCTGTGTGTCTCAGCTGTCAGCCATGGATCATCTCATTTCCTGACCAGGCCAGCCCAGGCCTGTTATTACAAACAGTCCAGATCATGTGACACGGGGGAGATTACAGGAGAAACTAATTGAGGCCATTCTGTGTGTTCTCTGGTAGAGAACAGCAGGGTAACTGTTAGGCCAGGCAGCTTGATACTTGACCCTCCCCTGTCCCCTGTAACCACAAAATGACAAACAATGACCCTATCAAAGCTAACAGAGCTGGCCAGTCTATAGTAAACCAAATCTCTTGAGGCTTGGGGTTTCCCCTTGTCCTGAAGAGGGTGTATGTCTATGGGACTAGTGGTGCATCCATACACCTGGTACAACGTGTCATTTGATTGTTGAGCTCTCATCGATGGCAGTTTTTCCACTGAGTTGAGACTGGAAACATTTTTGGGAATCAACGATAAACCACTTAGAAATATTTTATGGATCTTGCTATTCCAGTTCGGCATGTACATACACTGATGTGAAGTCAACCTTGAAAAACCCTACTCCACCACTCATCCTTTCCCCCATGCCTTGACCTAACTACATTATTGATAGCACATGTACAACAACTGCCCCGGTCACATATTCACCATCCCTGGCTCAGTACCATTCAGTGGTATTGTTCCATAGACAACAATGAAGCTGGACAGAGGCCATCAGCAGCAGCTAGAAGCCACTAGTCATTACACAGGGAAAACTGTCAGCTAGCATTCGTTCTGAATGGAGCAGTATGGGTGTCACACTGATCTATTATTATGGCACAACCCCGGGTCAAGCTGGGGCTCCACAGTGATAGAAAGTAATCCCGTGTCATCAGTTTCAGCCTTGCTTTTCCCTAAGATAGCATCCTGTAAGACACAGTAGACACATTGATAGCGACACAAAATCCCTTATGACAAAATGATCCAGGAACAAGGAAACTGTTCCATTCTTATCAAAATGGGTGAGCAGTACGAAGACCCCCCGCCTCCTACTTCAACAACACTGACACAGTGATCCCAAATATTCACTGCCCTCACATAGCAAAAACAGTCACGTGTACACCAGCACTTATAAACACATGTCCAAACACACTTCTCACTAGAGAAGATCCAGACCTTGACTGCTGATGTGGATGGAATAGTGAGAGGCTGTATTTCCACTCAGGATATGGCCCCTGTGTTTTATATACAGATGGCCCCAGGCCCTGCCCAGTTCTGAGCTGGTGCCAGTGCCATTGCCAGCATAGGCGCCGAAGCTGGCTGGACAGTTCTGATTGCAGTTTTACAGGAGGGAATCTGAGAACCACAGAGCTTTTAAAGCTTGGCTACTTGTGCTGCATCTCAAATGACATCCTCTCACCCCAATAAAGCAATAATCTTGACCACTCCTGTGTCAAGTGGCTCCCTGGTCATAAGTAATGGACTGTGTGAGACTGGGTGATTTGATCTCGGCTCTTGGGAGCGATCACTATTCTTGGACAGAATTCTGGGCCTAGTAGAAGAGGAAATGGTGATTGATCTCTTACAGTGTTATGTTCATAAGGAACAGAAGTATTTTCTGAGCAGTTGACCATTAAATAGAAGCATCTTAAGCAAGAAAAACCCAGTCTACTCAGACACATGTGACTTGTTTGGAAAACTTGTTTTGAGTGGCTTTGAGAATGGAAATAATTTTCTGAGACATCAGTTAATTGTCTCTGCTCTCTGTCTCAGCCAACACATTTGCTGCTGATTAAACAAGTTTTAGGTTAAGGCAACTTAAATGTTTTGGACCAAAAACCAATCTCTGAGAAAAAATTGTCTCTGTGTAGAACTATTCTTTCCATGCATTTCCATACACTAATGCCCTGTACTCTTAAGACTACATTACACTTAGCTTGATATATGAGCACAACACTTACAGTAATATTACTGTGATTTATTATTGCGCTTCAATAAACAGGATTGTAAAAATCTATAGGGCAGCAATAGAGATATGTTCTTCTCATACTAGATCCCAGTGGCGGGCCGTGCATTTTCCATCTAGGCCTTCAAAGCTATCCTCTAAAAATTAAATGTTCTTAACAGAACCTCAGCATGACAATAGGTTTACATATTTTTGTCGTTTTACTTAACTAATCAATATTTACAGTGTAAGTAACTTTTATCAACACTTTCTCTTTCAAGCACGGATATTGTCATAACTGTAAAGTTAAAACAAAAGTAAAACACCTCACTGGTATCCTTGAATCATTTGTTGTGGTCGACATCCAACACATTTTTATCACAATGCCAAGTGAGGCATCAGTCTAAAATGAACTAACAACAGATGGCTTTAGCACCACTTAAGTCATCCATTTATTAGCCTCTCCATCCAAATCTTCAGAGCTAATTGATGAATCAAATAATCAGAGTTAAGAGGCTTGGGAGACACATCCACCTGTATTGAGGATAAGGTTACACTCCTACAGGAACATTAATGTACCACTCAGTGATCCTGACCCCTAACCTTTTTCCCTAAGGGAATTCCATTATTCCATCCACGTGATGTGAACAGGTTTCACACAAATTGGACATATTAAAACCAATGTGCTTGCAGATGTGTGAAATAAGTGACAGAGGCAATTAGAGCAATTTTACAGGTACACTTCTGATTCATTCAATTATCATTGTCATTGACCGTTCAACGACACCATAACAATAATCACACTCCATTATGAGCAATATTGTGGTGAAGCTAGTTAGTATGCCACAGTGTAGTGAAGTGAATTTGTTTATTTACGGCTGGCTGGTTTTTGATTACTCAACATTTGACAAGAACAAATTCACAGTCATGCCAATTTTCTTCTGAACCATCCAGCGTGATAAAGACAACAGGGCTTTGATGGATTCTCTCAGGGGACTGATCATGTCAGCCAGATAACAGAACACTTGTTAAAAGACACATACCGCTTCTCTTGAACACATTTGATTAGGTTTGTAAATTACTTGCATTCCTGGTGGAGTTGCCTTCAGGATAAAGAACAACTTGACGTGCAAATGAAAGTCAGATTGTGGTTTCGTCTTTGCATTCAATTATAATGACTTGTGTATCCCTACTCTTGACTTTTTAGGAAAATTAGAAAAACCACATACAGTACATAAGTGTCCCAACATGCTGAAATATAACTTCCTGTGAAGTGAAGGTAAACCAGGTGCTTTAATAGAAGACTCATACAGCCTTGATGTATTATAACCAAACAGCATATGAATCAGGCAGGGAAATAGAGAGTGAATTAGCATCAGGACAGGTCTCCTCCCCCAGCCTTCCGCCAGCCTCCCATCATTCATCATGATGATCTACGGCTGCTCTTTATGCCCTGACTTGATATTTCAGATTCATGTGAGGTGTGGATCATTAGGGAAAGCTTTTACCATCAATAAGCAGACGTTGTTTACATGACTAATACTCCAAGAGGCAATGAGGTTGCAGCATTTAGAGAAGGGAATTCATCTTCTCCACACCAGTAAATATCACCCAGATGCTATTGATATTTACAGGCCCATAGAGAAAGTGGACAGATATCATCATGTAAGCCAATGTTTGAGGTAGTACGGGTGATGGAAGAAAGAAAGAAAGAAAGAAAAGAAAGAAAGAAAGAAAAGAAAGACAGAAAGAAAAAAGAAAGAAAGAAAAGTTGAAATGTTTGTCAAGATAGAAGAAAGATTTACTCTTGAATGGCAGTTAAGTAGGAATTTTTTTTAATACCTACGTTCATACCTACGTTTTATTTGACTCTAAAACAAATAAAAAGTAAAAAATTAAACAGACGCACCAAGCAGAAATCTCAATATCAGACAAGCGTATGGATGTGAAGGAGTGACATGGGTTGGGTTGCTTGCTCAGGGAGTTAGTCTCCACTGTTGCTCTTATCAGACTAATTAATATCCAACCAGTTGTAAATAGAGCTCTGCGTTATCAGCTTGCTAAAATACCAGGTCGTAAGGGTCGTGCTGCTGAATTGACTCTTAAATTTCCACTCTTAGTACAATCACAAAGTAGAATGCTGAGCATGTCTTTATTCTGAGCTAATCCCACATTTTCATCAGCAACACCAAGCTGATGAAGGTGGATGAAAAAAAAAAGGAAATACTGAATTTAGATGCATCTGTGCGACACATTTAGCAGCCCTATCAAATGTGTGTATCCTGCTAATTTGTTCCGTCTATTTATGTCTCGCTGGAGCAAATGAGGAGTAACTGCTGCATAGATTTTGTTCATTGACAATATTGTTTTTCCAGTAATTGAAGTGCAACATGTTTGTGCTGCAGGCAGTTCAGGAGGAGGTGGTCTGGGTGGAGAGTTTACATACATCCGTTTCTCTAGTCATAACTAAGCACACTGAGTGCCTGAACACGCCTATAAAGCATTTATTATATCATATATATCATCTTTATTTGATGTATGAGTAGAAAACAAATGGAATAGATTATGAAAGAACATTTGACAGCGTCGAAAGAATGTTTTTTATTTAGCTACCACGCTACCAGACCAGTGGCGGCTGGTGAAATTATTTTTTTGGGGGGGTGCATATTAGCAAGTTGCATGCACTCTAACCACATATCATCACTAGTATAAACCAAAGTATCCTTATCGTGATTCATGCCACTTTTAACAATTAAATTAATGTGAAAAAACACAATCTGTGTTTTCAGTCTTCTACTATTTCTCAGCAAATTTCCCTTCTTCTTTATCCTTCTACTGAGAACAAGTCAAGTAGGTGAGCTCATTATGTCTTCTTGTTATACTCAATCCCGTAGCGTATTTTAAGCTCTGTAGCGATATTCACATTGCTAATCATGGTAAGACAGGTGGCAGTCAGCATTTATCATTTAGCTGCTAGTCTGTTCATGTTTTCTCAGCTTATCAGCAAAATGTATTTAATCTGTATTACCTGGCTGAATCCAGACTTGTTCTTTTCCTGACAGCTGACAGAGGAGGCAGGAAAAAGAACAACCAAAGCTCTGGTCTCAGGACAGACAGTTATCCAGGACTTCTCCCTTTCTGAATTCACTTTCTCCAGGACAAAAACCAGCTCCTCGGACTATCTGAGAACATAACACAGGCACGGTGGTGAGTTTCTGGTTTGCCTCCCAGGGTTCTCCTATACTTTGTATTGGTGGGGGGCTCCAGTGCGCATGCACCAGGTTTAGTGAATGTCTGCTGGGGAAGATTTATGTGTCGAGCTGGGTAGAATATATATGAATGTATATAGAATATATAACATATATACCTTTTGGAACCATATTCCTGAAACCATTGCAAAAACAATGTGGTAGTCCAGTCATACAGAGATCAGCAGTAACAAGCTCACCAGGGGTAGGCCTCTGAGGCTACAAGACACTCACGTTATCCCTGCGTCTGTAGCTGTGTTAAATTGAAATTATGCCCTTGTTCATGCTGTAATGGAGCAGGGCATAGGGGAGTTGGGGGGGTTGGACACTGCAGACCGCAAAGGTGAAGTGCTGTGTAGGGACACTGTTATGTTTTCTAATATTATCGTGGAAACTGGTAAAAGATGGAGACAGTTAACCTCCGCTAACCACTAGCAGGACTCGTTGATAACTGATGACAGCAGAGACATGTCCACCATCACCCCAGGAATTATTGAGAAATCACGTTTAGGCCCGCCTCCATGCCTCAAACCCAACCAGGGAAAGAGAGTGGCTTAACTTGTCATCCCTTTAGAGAACAATGTAATTAACAGGATCTTGTGAGCAGCTCAATCTCCACAGACGGGAGGAGATTGGCCTGGTTTTGAAGAGGTGCAGTGCGTGTGTGTGTATGTGTGTGTGAGAGAGAGAGAGAGACTAATAGGAAGACAGAAAAAGAGATAGCGAGAGAAACACACCTGGCAAATAAACACCATCCCTGATGCTAACATGTCCTTGAATGCAAATTAATGGATTTTCCTCAAATTTTTCTTGTTATTTCTCATCGAGTTACCTATAATCTTTATGTTTTCATTCATCTAAGACCCTGATTTGCAAGAAGTATAGGAGTCTACTTAATGTAAAGTAATACCAGGAAAACACCGGATATCCAGGAATAATCATCCTTTGCCAACACATTTTCAAAAGCATTTGACAAATCTGGAATGGCCAAGATAGTATTGACTTGTGACTCTGAGAGGAGTGGGGTAGTGTTGTCGTCAGGGTTGCGGTGGTTAGGGTGAAAACGAGAGAAGAGTGTAGCACTGCCCTCTGTGCCCCCCAAGCATAAATCATTTTAATCAGATTATCTGCATTATTTCTGTCACCACTTTTGACACTGACCCTCACCTATACAGGAAAGACTTTCTCATGCATGTGTATATTTCAAAACAGCAATTGTGATGAGATGCTGAAGCAGTTCATAATGAACAGTTACACAATGCATGCTGTAATTCAAACCAAACATAAGTTTCATGACAAGTCTGTGGCGAAGCACAATGTGATATGATTCTAAAAATGCTTATTGTATGTGTGCTATAGAGAACGCCTAATTCATATCTTTCATCTGATGTCACACCCTTGTAGGACTTGGAGGTCAAAAAAGCAAAAGAAGGCTCTTTAGCTTTCTTACTCACCTTGGAAACAGATAGAGGCCTTATCACAGCGTGCTGAGTGACACAGAAACCAAAAGTCCATGGATGACCATGAGGCAGTTAGTGCTAACTAATTCGCTCTCACCTCTGGGTTGGCAGCATTACTGACCCAGCCATATGGAAAATTCATATAACTGAGTGTACTTTTGTAAGCTTTCCTTGTGGCAGCAACATAAAGCCACAGACCCTGGGAAAATGGCTTAGAGTGTGTTCCTTGGGTTATTCTGAAAAACTGGGCCAAGGTTTCTGGAAAGAGATGTTGCTGTTGAATTTTTAACTACTGCTTTTAACACTGTAAGCATTTTAAAATAAATTTAATTCACCTCACTTTGACCTAATGCATGCTTGATTTACTGTTACTGTTACTATAAGAACCACTGCAACTCTGAATATAGTGAATATATATAGTGAATGAATGGTTATATCAGATGGATGGATGAATGTATAGATTATTAAGTATTAAGGGATTCTGAGTAAATAAAATGTACGTTTGGAAATAGTGTATTGTAAGCCACCCATGCAGCTATTTATTTAAAAGAAACGTACATTTGCTAACAGAGGACATACAATGCTGCTTCTGCATTTCACCCAGGAAACAATGAGATGAGTGGATGTAGGAGCAACGTAAGTCTTTGCTAAATCTTTTTGAACTTACAGTCACAGAAACTGTCATTTTGATTAACAAAGCCATATGTGACAGTGTGTGGGAGTTTGCTTATCTGTATTTTATGTGTTTTCCTAAGTGGATGCATAGCTCCATCCGATACAAATGTCAGGTTTAAGCAATAAATCTACACCATCAACAGATGAACAGCAGAACTTTCAAGTGACTCCAGTGTTGAGTCCTGTGTTTCAATGAACCAGTCTAGCAAAATAAATGAAGTAAATCTTTATCCGGGTGCAAAGCATGAATTAGGACGTAAGAAAACAAACCGGTAATTTGTTCTATACAGTTCTCTCTGTAACTGTAACTTAGGCTTATTTTACAATCAATTTATTCTGTAATACTGTAAACAAATCAGTCTCATAGACTGGATATATTAATTAACAAACCAACTGTTGTACAATTGAAAATGTCGCATTATGTTCACTGATGACAGCAATGAAATCTTAATGTTCAGTGTTTCAATGCGGCAGCTGCCAGAGAATGTTTATCATGAAGGTAGGAGAACACAGCTCAGTACATTTTCAGACTCTCACTTTCTTCATCTTTAGTCAAGTGTCAACTTTTTCTGCACAAACAATTATCCCCAGTTGAAATAGTTGGATGTCTCTGTTTTTGACAAATCTTTACTCTTGGCATAAGCTATGTGTGTGCGTTAACTCCTCCTGAATCCCTTGGAGGCATTTATTCTTTTTCCCGTTAGCACCTTAGCTTTTTGTTATTGTTGATGTTGCTATTTCTACTTTCCCTGGGTTGTTTTCACCTTCTAATCTTTGCACCCCCCCAGTGCACCCTCAGTGTAGATTTGCAAACAGCGTGGAGTAACTGTGGCTGTACATAAATGCTTTGTATGAACTGCTGTTTTTGACTATTTTTGTGGGCATTATTGATGTGCAGGTAAAACTTTTGTGAGTATACCACCATCTTCAGACTGTTGTCCTCCTACCCAACTCTGTGAGCTCATGGCTTCGGGTTAATATTACAAATTGGATTCAGGGACGTTAGGAGACCACGTATAAACTTTCAGAAGAGCAACTCTTTTTCATGCTGTACCCAGAGTCTAGATAATATGGCCAGTAGTTTATCAGTTAGTCGGTAGATTAAGCGTAATCACTTGTTATGTGTTGTGTTGTGAATGAAAAACTAGAAGGAAATTGAGCCATGTTTTCAGCTGATGCCAGATGCCTTGTTAACCCTCCTCCTTCTCCTCTATGACATCATGCTGTCTGGTACGTGATTGACCTTCAAATGTCTTCAGACATTACAACATACCCCTCATGTCTCCTCTAGTACAAACTATACATAACCAGCATCAAAAATAATAACTCAGATCATTATGTAGCTTGATATGCATTCATACACACCTCTACCATCCGTGATTCATCTCTTTCTTTCGTCAATCCACTTGACCTCGAATCATTTGCTTCCTGTTTGTTCATTATTAGTGTGTAATAGCAAATACTAGAAACGTGCTATCTACTGCTGTCAATTAAAAAACTCATGACTGCAAAGACTTCTTCTAATTATTACTTCATACTAATTAATGTGGTACTTTTGAATTTTTCATTTAATAGCACATAAACATCATTTTGTCACATTGTTATTTTAAGGATATTACAGAACTAGAACCTTCATGACGGAGTGATGTTATCATGAGAGACTAGTTTAATATGTAATTTTCGGACTAAGATGAGGAGCTCTTTTATCTTTTTTTTTTTTTATTGAAGATTACACTCGGCTTTGTATTATCAACACATGGTTTTGTGTCCTTGCACTAAACAAGAGACTCTTTCAGAAAAGGGTTTGTGTGTATGTCACACCTGCCCTTCACCTACACATTCATTTCATTTCACTTTGTTTCAGGATTTTAAAGTGCTGCCAAATGCTTTTTGTAATATTGATGACACAACAACATATACACGCACACACTGAAATGTGTAAGATCTTACCAGATCATCTGAGCTAAACAAATAAGGACATGTAGGACAGAGAACAGGGGGGAGGGGGAAGATCAAGCACAAAGACGACCAATTAAACAGAGATGAGGTGGGATTATGAGGAGAAGGTGGTGAGTGATGAGGAGGAGCACGGACAAAGCTGTAAAAAACATCAATATTTGCTTACTTATCTATACAATGGTGACAAGGTGAAAGGCATTCAGGTCAAACAGAAGAGATTTGTGGTCAGCTGGCCAAAAGTGCTCAACCATGAAATCCTAACTCAAGGAAATATGGGCATTTCACACACCTATGAGCAGTAGTGAAAAATCTTCTGCTCTGATGTTCAGACAAAGCACCGAAAAACAGTTCAGCCAGAGACCAGATGGTTCAAAATACACACACATGCATGCATACACACCGACAAAGACACACACACACACACACACACACTCTCCCATTTCCAGTGACTGGTGAGCCTGTGATGCTAGTGAATTTTGGGGGGTTTGAGTGTCACACACACCACCACACAGGCAGTGGTGAGCTGGTTCCAGCGGCAGGCAAATGTCCGGATGCATAATTAACAGGCTGGTTTGGCACCTGACAGCTCAGAGGTCATGATGTCCTCTCCATTAGCCAGGCGCCAATCAGCCTCTGGATCACCTGTGCATGTCCTTGTCCCTATAGCAGATTGCCCAGAGGACATCAGTCACATTATACAGTCCAATCAGTGGCTGAGACTCACACGAGGGCCTGAGCAGAGACAGCTAGAGATAGAGTACAGAGGTGACGTACCCCAAATGAAGCTGAGCTGCCACTCAGAACAGATGGGGGACAAGACAAAGCACACCCTGCACAGTGATACGACCTTCCACATGCAGACGTTTTCCCCCAGTGGCACATATCAAAACAGCAGCAGACTGTTTAACACGTACTGATTCAGCCTGATGGCGACGGTGTGGCCTGTGGCAATTAAATTGGTTTCTTTACTCAAAGCTGGTTATATACGGCAACAAATCAGTTTTGTTGCCGTAATTCCTCTGATGGGTGCAAATGTGTTTTTTTTAAATGTCAGTTCCTTGCAGGTCAGTGTAATTGTGTTTCTGAAAATACCACAGCAGGTGTCACCAACTTTAATTTATCTTGGACATTTTGTGGCATTTTGTCGAGATGTGCTTTGTGATATTGATGAAAAAAAAAACGTTCTATGAACTTTTATTTGAGAGCCTAGACCCAACCTCTGCCTGTAACCCAGCAATAGGATTTAAAACGGGAACCGGGAACTGCTGTCATCACAGTCATATTAGTTCTGCTGTAATACTAAATACTTAAGTCAGCAGTACCTTCACTCTGATGGAAGTTCTGAAGCTACTTCAGACCGCTCACCAAACAAACCATTTGTTCCCAGTCAGACTGGAGTTCTAAATCCCTCGGCTCCTATTGACCTGTAACTGGGCCTCAGCACAATACTGAAAGACTCCTTTGAGAGGACCAGTACGGCAGGCAGGAGCAGGAGGGGTCTGACGACAGAGAAGCTAGCCTGGGGTACTGTGAGTTGAGGGTTCCTTAGCTCCTGTTTCCCAGCTTAGAGTGATAGGCCCAGGGAGATGAAAGACTCTCAGACTCTGTGAATTGAGCTCCAGACAGATCTCACAAAACTAGATGCGTTAACAGTGGGCCCCCTTTAGGACCGCAGAATGACTGCTTTCAATTGGCAGGCCTATTGTCTTTCTTTAGGAAGCCGTGGGTTGACTTCTCATAGGCAACAATGCAGTGGATATGTGGTATTGTTGATGCTTAGTTGAAGGCTTCATTTGTTTAGAGTTATAATGAGATTACAAACTTAACATTTGGCTTTTTTCATGGTGGATGTTTTGCACTGAATTAAACTGAAACTGATTTCTAGCTCAGTATAAGGTACATGTCTGACAAATACTACAAGAGCAGTTTGAGTTCAGCTCTTATTGGAACTACAATAACACTTGTATAATACCAGTAACTGTTAATAGTGGTGGACAAATACAAGATATAAAGTGGTGTTGTCATGCCATGAATGAGATAATGCTAGAAAGACCAGCCAGTATTGGGTGGAGAATTGACATCATTTATAGAACAGAATAAATTAGTGGTCAAAGTCATTTATATATATTTATATAGAGAGTTGCATGTAGATCATTTTCTTTCAGTGATGGGTAAACATCACTGAAAGAAAATGATGGAAAAGTTATATAATATAATACAGACACAGCATCTGTAACTTGGCATTGGAAAGGTGTGAGATTTCCAAACCCATGTGACAAGTGGTTCTGACGCTGTGTTAAAGTGGAAACTAACTTGCTGTCAGTCATAAGAATAACTTTTCCCCACTGATAATTTGCTGGTATAATGCAATATGATGGCACCAGTGGGTCCAAGAGTCCAATCAGTCTGTAAAATTCGTTTAGACCTCTTGGTTCATTTATAAAAATGGGTATAAACACAATCAAAATGCAACTAAAATGCAAAAATGTAATATTTTGTCCCATTGTTTAGACCAAACAAACTATGGTAGGAATAAAACCTTCAATTTGATGATGCTCAGACAGGTGCTATGTGGTAATGGTAAAACAAACCTCTTCTGTGACCACAGACATAGAAATTCAGATTCAAATTTTTGATTGTTTCATCTAATATTTTCTTGTTCTACACTCAGGGAAGAGAGGTGATGTACCTGTTGTCCATCCTTATTAAAAACAAGCTGAAAGCCTTTTGTGCCTTTTATTATGTAAACTGTCTTATGTAAACTATCTTTAAAGCTTTCGTGCCAAAAGATCATCTTTTATTGAGTACTAATGTAACAACAGCTCCGTGGCCGCCATATATGCACCCACACCTTTGTGGTGCAGACAAATCTATTCTAGACCTGTCAACGTTCACATAAGCAAAATAATCTCTTTGTGTAACAGCAGAGAGTGGACCACACAACCCTTTGGCCTTGGTGACCTAGTTTCCCTTTGCTTTCCCAGCCAAGAGTTCTTCATGGAGCTTTGCCCACACTCCCATTCTACTTGTCTGTCACCTGGCTAAGATGTGGAAGATTTGCTTTAGTGTGAAAGTGTGTTTAATCCTCCCCCAAGTATAAAAGCACTTGGCTGGACAGAGTTGACCATGTGATGAAGGTTCTTTTTGTCCCTCTTAGAAGATATAGATGTGGATAAATTATATCTGTGCTCTAAAGAGGTTGGCAAACAAATACAGTATATGTAAAGAGACTATTAGGAAGGAAGGATATGCTCCAGTACAGAGCCTAAAGATGGGAAGAAGTCGAAGTATCTGGAGAAAACCCACACAGATTCCACACAGATTCAAAGGTCCATCTTACTGTGAGGTGACCGACGTGCTGCCCGAAAATGTCAGCATTTGGCAAAAATAAATGATGTACTTTCTTGCTGAGAGGTAGATGACATTAACACAACATGAAAATTTAACATATCTGCATGATAAATATAAACTAACATGACTAAAGTAGTTTAGCTTAACTCAGAATCCAGGGTAGAAGAAATATCTTGTTTATTCAATACAAAGAGTTAATGACAAGGTCACAAAGAGACGACTATGTATTGTTTACAATGAAATTTGCTGCCGCCTCTGACTGACTGCTCGGAGTTACTAAAGAGTTCTACGTACAGGCTCTTTGCTCTTGTTTATCAGTTACCATACTTTTCATTTGGAAATGCTGATAACAGTCACTCAGTGAAAACCAGACAGCTGTGATGCTACTGTTGCAGAACGTGTCGGAATAATTTATCAGCTGTCACAAATGACTTCTTGGGCTTCTTTTGCCGCCTGATAAACATTTTCTCCTGCTATAAAAAGAATAAGCACCCTGAATAAATATTATTTATCAGTTGTTTGTCACAAAGTAGCAACAGAGTACTTTAACAGCCACCTTGGCGCTCTGCGACGTGACCGTAGGATGGGATGGGAATGGGAGGGGGGGGTGATGGAAGGGATGGGTTCTGCTGAATTTATGTTGTGTCACAGAATTGCCTCCCAGGCCAAGGCTTTATTTACTGACCACATTTGGTGTGCGTAGTGGGAACGCAGTCACCACAGATCACTACATAACCTTAATTATGTTATCAGTCAGCACTGGGTGTAAATATCCCAGAGATCATATTGGACCAAGTGGGACACGTGCACACATCCCACAAACACACACTGCAAGTCACAAGCCCTGTCAAATGCATTCACTCCTTTGGCCACCATCATTCACAATGTATTTCTGCCATCTGATGTGTGAGGTACCAGTCCTGTACTTCTTATTCAGAATAAGATAATATATAAGGTCTGTATGTACATAATAAGGTCTGATCATAAATAAAAAAGATAGTAGAGGAAAGAGGAGACAGAGCGGGTGACCAAGGTGGGCAGTTACAGAATGAAATGGTTAAGCGACAGCTTCTTAAGTCGTGTTCTGTCACATATTTTACACATGTAGAGTATTTACACTCACGCAGACGCAGCTTGACATATTAAAGTATGAGCGGGACTGTCAGAGTTAGTGTTGGTTTTCCATAATAAATATATGAAACATGGTTATGCAAGGCAGTCTGGGGCAATCAAGTCTGTAGCTGTGAGATAAACAAACATCCTGTGCTAGAGAGAGAGTTCAGGTTTCTCTTCAAAGGACTCTCCACCTACATCGGGTGTTTTAGCTCTGCCTGGACTCATGGTGCAAAAATAATCCACTCTTGAGATAATTTTCAATATTTTCATATGCTGAACAGCAACAAATGGGAGATCCAAGTATAGGATATCACAGCTTATAACCAGCGTACCTCTTTTGGAAGTGAAGCCTTCAGAGCCCAGTTTAAGTAGAGAAAGGGCCTCAGGGGTTTAAGCAGTTGACCAAACACGAGATCACTGGTTCGATTCCTGGCTCCTCTTGTCATATGTTGAAGTGTCCTTGGGCAAGTACTGAACTCCAGGTAGCCCCTGACGTGTTGTGTGTGTGAAAGGTTGAATGAGAAGCAGTGTGACAGAGCTTTAAGTACCAATAGACAAGGTAGAAGAAGTGCTGAATATGTGCAGACCATTTTAAATGACCCAGCCCGTCAGCAAACTCCACTCTGCAGCTAAGTACATGTAGCTTGCACACGTTCAAGAATGAATACATTTGTCATTGTCTCCTGGTTCTGGTTCGGGTACTTCCCCTGACTTCCTCACACGGATGACATATCTGGAGCTGTGTACTTTGTCCTTAACTTGATGTGTATATTTGTATCAGTGGTGTTTTCGTTGATCCGTAGCCAGTGTTCTAGTGTCACTGGCCTCACCGCGGGGACAGAGTAATTACTATGTGTGTGACCCTGTACACATCTTGTGCTGTCCTGCCTAATTGTGGTTGTCACCACGACTTCCATTTAGCTCCAGATAAGAAACCACTGGATGCTGGTACACGCAGACTTAAGTCCCTTTTCACAGAGGGCACATCGGGAAGATGAATGTGTTTACTAATAACTCTTTCACAGCCTCCATTCAGGCTGTTGAATGCCTGCTGGCTGGTGACTCATTCTCATCAGTGCAGGAAAGGCAGACGTGTGATATAACAGTGGTGTGTAGACTGGTGTATATAGCTTCTATTAAAAGACAGCGATGGAAGGTTTTTTGTGTCATTTTTAAGTGAGACACATTTGGCACAAAACTTCAGCTATGCAAAAGAGTGCATTCTATGTTTTGCTTGCACACATCTGAAAACACAACACTGCACAGATAAGAGAGCTAAGCTGTGTGTATATGTGCACGTGTGTGTCTAAAGGGATGGCTAACGAGTCCTCTGACCCCCTATCATCTCATCATGTAAGACATCTAGCAGCAAAATGTACCATTAATCATTGTGATTGCATAAAGTGTCTTACATAAATCCTGGAGCTAGCTAAAAATACAGAGCCTAGTGGTCCTAACCCTATATATAGGTCCACCAGTGAATTATTCACCAATGTGAAGTCTGACAAAAAAAATATACACATTTATGCAACAACTCAACTCAAGTACCCTACCTGCCAGTTTGCTGAGATTTCAGGTCACCACTGTAAAGTGATTTAAGCAAAGTTTGCAGCTGTATTTTTTAGTAGGCAGCAAAAGGCAGAGAGAGGTGAAACAGAACGAGAGATAAGCTGTAAAGTGGCTGCAGAAGAGAGATAAAAGACAGATTCATGTTTTGTTTGCATTTTTCTGTTTGGTTCAATTTTCTCTCCGTAAATTTAACTGTTGGTGTCTCTCTGCGATGCTGCTGATACGGTGCCTTTGCAACCCACCTTATGACCCCTGTGTTGGCTGCAACAATGAAGTATACATGGTAAATGGTAAAAAAAAATCTTTAGATAAATGGGCAACAGCTCACATAGGCGCATGTTCTTAAAGTAACTGCATGACCTTCCTGCACGGGGCACAAATTCATCAGCTGCTAACAATTTCTTAGCATCAGTTTTGACATGCAAACATAGGCCACCCCATCAGCTCACAGACACACACATGCACACACTGGACAACAATCAGCAGGGTCATATACTTAACTGAACACCTCACATACAGACAGATAAATAGTAACACACAGCGGGAAATGTGGGAGCATGCCACCTCCCTTTCCCACACCTTTTTCACCCTTTTTAATTTGAAACAATCACTCTGCCATTGCCAGTTAATAGCAGGAAATCGGTGCAATTATGACACTAATCAAACCACAACATGAGCTAGCGTTGTGTATGGTTTTGAGAATGTGTTTTTGTGCACAGTAACCGTGTCCCACACCCAGGAGGAAGCTGATGGATGGAATGAGTGCTGGGCCATTTGGCCAAAGTTGAAAGCCCTCTTGCTTGGACCCTGGTGAGTCTGTTTGTCACAGCTCAGAACACTGTTTAAATGTGTTTGGATATACAGTATGAGTGTGAATGAATGTTTGTGTGCATGCTAAGATCCTTTCATGAGTGTTCTTACGACCAAAGATTGGGGATATAGAGAAATCCTTTTGATCTGGTTTAGGCGATGCAAATGAGACATCTGGGGGCGAACCTAGAAAGGAACAGAAACAGTTTTCTTCCTCTTGATGTGATTGACTTCAGGTGATGTTGGCATGCTCTTGATAATTCAGGCAAAGCACATCTAAATACAGCAAAATGAAATAACCCTTTGATGTAATAGATTATTCGCTGCAGTACTAAGTGCAGTAGTAATTACGAAAGTACGTCGATGTAAAAGTGCCCATTGCTGTAGCAAACTTAGAACACGAGAAAAAAAATATGTTGGGAACGTTTTAGCAACCATAATGGTTAGCAGAGTGGGCAGTCCACTCAAGTTTTCCATCTGGATCTCATCACAGAGAGGCAGAGGGTGGTTCGCTCGTACTGTGGTGACTGAACTCACCACAAACACACACACACACACACACAATGATTCATCCTCAACAGGAAAGGGAAGTGGTGTGCAGCTAAGGCATGTACAACAGTACCTAAAATTAAACGCTGCGTCCTAAAAACACAGTTTACAAGTTACGCTAAGCAGGTATGGACATTCCTCTGTAGGGCAGACCCAATTTGACCTCACTAATTGTGTCGTGTATGTCCCCCTTGAGGCCAACTTATACACAACACAATTAGTTTTCTGTGAAACTAATACTGACAGAACATTAATAACCATTAAAATGCCCCTAATATTGATGTCTTTGCTTGGTGGTGGTGGTGACAAGTATTTTTACTGTGGCTGATAGTATCAGTGAGTATCAGCTGTCAGTGTGGAAGAGACAGTGAAACACAGAGGAAGCAGTGAAGATTCAGGTACAAGATCAGCAAATTACTGAAAGTATCTGTAGCAGTGATACATATAGTAAATAAATAGAATGACATTGTTTCTCTCTTACTAACTGCATCTTCATAACTTGTTTTGAATACACGCATTATGGACAAAAGCAAATATCTGAAGGTTACACCCAGCAAAGGCTTAACTGATTTTGAACAGAGGATTAAGATTAAGAGAAAAAGAATTGAATTTAAATCCTTTAAATTGAAATCATTTATTAAATCATCAATGCGCTCCTACAGGTCTAAACCTGGCCACCACTGACAAACTGCCCGGCTCAGCGACCGATAATATTCAACAGGATCCGATCAGGCTTATTATGCTGTTTATGTTTTTCTAACACGTACACACGGTGGCCTTGTAATGACAGTAAGTTAGAAATCAGGTAATACATCAGGCTTTCTCTAAAGCTCTGAGCTTTGTAGCACTAACAGACGTTTTCTGTGTTGTTTTCTCTCCCATTCCACCTTAATTATTATCACTCTTTAATTTTCTTTGAATAAAACAATAATAATAAATAGCAAATAAAACAAATTTAGGTTTCTGCCTGGTCCATAGTGACTGAAACCATCAGCTTCGACAGATTTGTATACAGCTATTAATTATCCCCCTGTTACATTACATTCTAAATCATTAGGCTATATTTGCAGAGACCTTAACCCATTATAAATACAGCATGCACGCCTACAGTATTTACATGTACATAAATAGCTAAATTGGCTATAGAAAGACTCCACTGTGCTCTCTTTGATCTTTAACAGCTACATTTGTCCGTACTCTGAAGGTGGGGCTTGTAGCCACAGAGACGGATAGAAGTGAACCTTATCAGGAAGAAATTAGGGAACAGAGACCAGACAGGTGGAAAACATCAACTCTAATTCTTAACCTAGCCGACTGACTTTAAATGATGTACTCTGTGCTCCTATTATATAGAAAGCCCTTATATGGAAAGATAAGACGGAAGACAGCGGGGGAAACATGCAGAGAGTAGAGAGTCCCTGCCATATGTACAAGGCAGTGGAAAAGAAAAGGAGAGGAGGAGAATTTCTGTTCAAGTCGGCCGCAGTACTTCTCTGAATCATCAAAGGGTTCCTTCCCACTCACTTCCTGCTTGCTATAACTAGACCTGGGCTCTCACTGACGGCCACCACCAACACTGGAACCCTTTTTTTTGCGTTGAGCTGGCACAGACTCTGGTCTGAGGTCAAATTTAGCTTCCCTTCTAAAGGATAAGTTCTTTGAGAAGGGAACCCCGATCGAGCATTTCATGCCTCAGGCAGCGTTTATCTAGAGTGTAGGACAGCTAGTTGATGGGACCCTCGATCAGCTCCTGGCAGCAGTCATTAAGAAAGTAGAAGAGCTCTAGTATGAGGTGGAAAAACAGTCCGGCTACACCCACATGACCTCAGTCGCGTAGTCTTGATTCAGGCCTCTCGGAACCTCGTAACTCCTATAAACAAACACAAAAGTGCACAAACAATTCTCATACTTAAAGAGGGTTATAACGGTCTGGAAAACCAACTGTGTGAGCTGCAGCAGAGTTAATTCCCATGTATCTAGTGGGAATCTGCATGTGTGTGTGTGTATGTGCATGTACGCATGCATGCACTTGTGTGTGAGAACAAGAGGTGCAGTTGAAGCCTTTAGCGCAAAAGCAAACAGTCCATAAAGAGGCCCTGCCACTCTCCCATTTCAATGTAAATGAGTCTGACTCTGTCAGGGGGTTAAAGAACTCTCTAGAGGCTGGTGACTACCACCGCTGGGGTCACACAGGCACATCCGTGCACACACACACAGGCAAGCAGAAACACACAAATATAAAGGCCCAAACATGCACACACACACACAAATTGTGAGGCGAGAGGCCCAGATAAAGAGCTCAGAGAGCCTGTCAGAGTGTCAGCTCCCATTAGGCCAAAGGCTGTTGTGTGTGTGTGTGTGTGTGTGTGTGTGTGTGTGTGTGTGCAGGCAGGCGTACTGCTTTTTACATTGCATTCAGCACACACTCTCTTTTTCTCACACACACATCCTCTCAGAGCCGCCCCGCCTGGCTGACATGCTGTTTCAGACAAGACACACAAAAGACAACGGAACTCGCCTGAAAAGACAAACATCTCCTACATTTCCTACATCACACACAGTGGGAAACAGGGAGGAAACAAAACAAGCTCTAAACGATTTTAGATGAGCAGAGGTTGTGCTGGAAAATGTGGAAGCTTTCAAGGATTTTTTACATGATTGACCCCTCTAGTGAACAAGAAGGGAAACTTCTACAGCGGTGCTGCCATTCGAAACGTCAGAGTTCAGTATTTATTTGTCATGGCAATGTAAACTGTGATGTCATTCATTATTATACAGTAAATGAGCAGAGAGCAGACCGTAAACCGCATCAAAGAGCGGGAGGAGAAGGCAGAAATGGCAGAAAGAATCAAAGAGGCTGTGTAACCTCGATGACCTGCACAATTAGTGCTGCCCCCCCCCCGGCTGCCTGCAGCCAACAAGTTGTGTAGTGCAAGGTGGGACTGTAAGGACGCGAACAGAGAGCACAGGAGAGCTGTTCTCCTCCCACAGAGCCTTCAGCGGCATATTAAAACCTGAGGAGGGAGCACAACAACAAGCCAGAGAAGAAAAGAGAGAGAGAGTGCCCGAAATCAAAAGGGAAATCTTTTGAGCTCTTGCGTGTTCAATCCAAGCACACATAAATAAAGATGTACACGCCCACATGTCTCCAGCTGTGTGTGTCCTGACTCAGCTGACTCAGGCAGGTGTGTCAGTGTGTTACAGTGCAAAGCTGCATGTTTAGGCAATATCATCGAAGCAACCCACGTAATCAGAAGTGTGGATAACCTGTCTCTCTGAACTACTTTCTAGTTGGTCTTCTTCGTCTTTGCTTTTCACGTCCAGAGCTCAGGCTGACAGCTGCTAAAAACAGTCATCAGAAAACAGTGTATGCTTGATCGAGGGGGAACTCCAGCCACCACAAAACATTCATCCTATACTCACACATGGCTAGTCATGCTACTGACACACAGTCAGTCTGCCTCTCCTGTCTAATCACTCCTTCTGTTCAAAAGCTTGAAACCACTGCCCAGACCCCCTTAGGCAAGAGACTGACTCTCAAGAATACAGTCAGAGCCTTTCTCATACACACGCTCAGGGTGCTCATTACTGAGTTTACACTTCACCCACGTATACCTTTCCAAATCTAGGGATCGGCCGTGTATCTACGTGTAGACACAGGCTCAGACCGGCGGGCAAACAGAGAAACACAAAACAGACGCACACTAACGGCTCATTACGGAATTAATGCTGACTTCATGTTCACATGGGCTGAGCAATACACATCCACGTGATGCATTAACTTACCTGGACCCCACAGGTCTTTCATGGATACACCCAACATCATAGGAATGATTTGAGGAGGGCACGTTTGGCTGTGGGCCCTCATACTGAAAAACAAATAAAATGGATTGAAAAGTGCATCTGCTTTTCAAAACTCTGGCACAGAGATCAAGCAGTAAAAATGCTGGCATGAGCTCAGCTCACATAAGATCATAAATATAAATCAAATTGAGAATTAGAAAACATTAACAATATGTGGCTGTGTTGCGATAATCTGAGATAACATAACTAAATACTAATAGTAAAGTAATAGTGAGTTAGGCAGCTTGTGCTGCACTACATATTATAGTATAATATAAAGTGACAGGTATTTTAATATGTTAGGTTGGTAAATTAAATGCTTTTTACTTGTCAAAAAGATTATACTTTCATCCACTGGATCTCCTTTAACATACTGTAGGAGTTAAGTTAAATGACTTCTTAGAACAACATAGTTAGGGCAAGCATCTTCAGAAACAACCATACCTATCACCTCCTCAAAGATAGACTCACATTTTCTGTCACACAATAACCATTGTTTCTGTATTTGGCTAGAAACATAAGGACATATAACAAAAAGACTTCTGTTCAGTAACACGGACGAGTCTAGTGCTGTGAACAAGCAGCAAGTCAGCAACATTTACCTCTAAAAGAAATGAGAAAGCCCATGGCACTGGCCACTGGCCCAGAAACAGCCCTGCCTATAAAGTATAGATAATTGTTTTGAGAGCCCCTGTTGAGAGGTGCTGTCTCATTTGCATATCTCCATGGTGGTGGATATGATATATCAGTGTGAATACCATGATCCACTGAAAGTTGTAGACTGTATCGTAAGCCTCTGACAACTACCTGCCGGTTAGCTCTTGTCTATCAGAAAAGCATGTGGGAATTAGCAGGATTTCAGAAAGATACAAGGAATGAAAGACGAAGGGGGATGAAACTCAAAAATAAAAAGGTAAAAATGCAAACAGGAAGAAAGAAGGACATCAGAAAGGGAGGCACAGAAAATGAGAGAAGCAATGAATATAAAGTGCGAATACATGGGATGGGGCTCATTGGTATGGCTTATCATCTGCTGGTATCCATGACTGCAGTTGTAACCTTTGGTAAATGACTCCACTTAGTCCACGACATGGCTACCAGCCCGATGGGAGATGAAAGTAAGCACTGAAACACTAGAGTGTCTCTGAAGAGATCAAGCCACACATGTAACATACAGCGTGCAGAGACAATATTCATTATTCTGTTTTTATCACATTAAAACATCCACTCCCACTGTTCTGTCAGCGTACTCAATAAACTGCAAAGCAACGTAATAGGATGTAGAATACTGGGACAATATAATTGAAAAGATGATCCCATTAATAATGCTTGGGTGGAGAATGAGGGGGAGGCAGAGATGTGAAGCAGAGGAAGACGTAATTTAACTTGAGCAATGGGGACCACTGATGAGGGGCTGGAAGGAGGGAAAGACTTTATTTAACATGCAGGATACCACTTGTCTATAGCCCCAGGTAGAACCGAAAACCATCGAGTTAAGCTTCTTCAGCACTCCATCCACCAGGAAAAGTGCATAGAAAAGCTTTTTCTTGTAATGGACGCCATTAATTACCATATATCCTTATATTTTGCAGCCATCACTATCGTTAGTTAAGTCGTTGACGAGGGAGTGTATGCTGTCAAAGATAGAGTTTTTCTTTTCAGTGAAGAGTCTGCCTGTCTGTGCGGAGTACACTCTGGAGCACTCTTATGGATCTGACTGATGTTATCAGTAGATGAATGGCTATGCAGGTCAAAAGTCAAGTCCAGTTCCTTTGTTTTGATTCCTACAACCCAGTGTGTTCACTCTGTTTCCTCTCCTCCAACCCCCACCAGCTGTGCGTGTGCGTGTGTGCGTGGGTGTGCGTGGGTGTGCGTGGACTTATGTGTGCGAGACTAATAGAAAGAAAGAAAACTGCTGAAGTCAGTCTGGATTGTGTGTGTGTGTGTGTGTGTGTGTGTGTGTGTGTGTTTTGCATCTGTGCACAGAGATGTGTGATGTTGCCAGAGCCAGATGACTTACAAGAGAAATGAGTTCGGTTTACTTCATTTAAATATAATCTACCTGTGGGAGACATAAGACGCTATTTTTATTCAACGACAGCTGGCATCCAGCAGGACTAGGAAAAATCTATGGAAATATTCATTTGGCACGACAGGAAGGACTAATCAATCCCATAAAACAGGCCACTTAATAGATTCCATTAAACAGACCTCTTGAGCTGCAGGTAGGGCACTATGAGGCAACGCCGCTTTCACCAGGCTACAAAGTCATGCTCCATTTTCAGCCAGTCCTGACAACTGCTTTTTTAAATGACACCTGATACCCCCATGGCCCCGATGCCCCCCCCATTGCCATTCAGCTGGAGACACACTTGAAGAAGGGTATGCGTGGGAGGGGGATGAAAAATGGATGAGTGCTGTTGTGGAGGAGTGTGTGAGGGGTCAGACGCCAGGGTTGCACATCTCCGTCCCGTCGCCACACGTGACTGTCTCCAAGTGTTCGTAACAGTGTGTGTTTCACATTCCACCTGGTTGGGGACAGTCGGAGTAACAGCCACATGCACGGTCCTGGGCGTCAGTAAAGTGAGCGATGAGTAATAGCATCAGTCATAGACTTCATAAATGTGTTTTTCCCAAACATTGCAGACAGATGTTAAAATATAATTTAGTTTTACTGAGTCATATTTTCAGAGCTTCAGCTGTTGTTGCAGTCGGTTATAGCTATAACTCTGTGATGATCTCAGCGTGTAAGTTAAGTGCTGAAATCTGTGAAAACAGCAGAACGAAAACATTTTAGGGCAGAAGAAAAGACAAGAAAAAAAATCAATTTTAGACAAGACGAAACAGAATGCAAACAGTAAAATCATTCCTCAGACTGTGAATCTGACAACGGATTGACCTCTTGGTTTAACTCTGCAGAGAATGGTTTAAATGCTTTGGCTGAGCTGTAATACACAACCTGTAACGTCAATTAACCACTCACCAAAAAACTAGTAGAATATTATATGAATGTGTTTTTATTGATCATCTATTGAGTAATCTAGCACAATGAAGGTGAATGGAACTGTGCTGGAGTAACAAGTGCACTGTTTTTCTAGGGAATGGCACTCACAAAACTGGACTGACGTGAAACGCTGACACATACAATAAAATTTCACAACAAAATCTCCATCTTATGCGTCCTATCTAATCCTTTCCACTCATCTTTCTCTTGATCTCCTGAGGTGGTGTAACACAGAAACTTGGAAGCAGGAGCCGAAGCATGTTGGAGCCGGTCAAAACCCCAAGTGTGGATTAATGGAAAGTATTAACCCTGAAACGGCTGGCTGGAAAACTAGGTATGCGCTGTGATACCGTCTGAGAAGGAAAGATTTCCCTGTTGGTGTGTGTTAATTAGGCTAGAGTTAGTGGGGCCTGCTACAGCTTGTCTCCTGGCCTGACCTGGAGAGACGGGATTACCTTCTCCAGCTGCTCTCCTCCCTCCTACCTCTCCTAATGTTACCTTAAATAAAGGGACAGGTGACTCTGGCTCTTTTTCTTTTCGTCATAGTTGGGCTGAGCTGTGTCACATCCTGGAGGCAATAGGGAGAGACTGAGCGTTTTACGCAATATTCCCGTATTTCACAAATCTAATGGACTCTGTCTGTACACGTTGGATTGGGAAAGGAGTAAAAGTGAACCGATAAACAGCAAATGGAGCCGATAGAGTGGGCAGAGTCCATAAGAGGGATTTGTGTTTAGTACATCAGCAGGCATGATGTGGGTGTGAGCATAAACATTTGCTCGGCCTTTGAGAATATCTGCATGCTCATGAACAGTTGATGTAAATATGATAAGAGCTCAGGATGGTCCAGTGAATTCCAGCAAACAGATCGTCGCTGTAAAACCCAGGATTTGATATTTTCATGGGGGCGAGGCCATTCTTGTCATTTTCTCCCTCACACACTGGCCAGGCCAGACCGCCGTAAGTGGACACCTGGCCGGGATCTAAAGGCTGATGGAATTCCTACGGGCTGGAAGCTTAATTCCCCAGATTAGCCTATACAATCCACCTAAGGGTTAATCAGCACGTACCATTACATCCCACCAGCTCAGCCACTGTGTAACCCCACACATGTAAAAAGGTCTGTATAATAGAATCACAAGGTATATTTCAACTTAAATAAAAACTTTTATAAACACAGTCAAGTCAACCACTGCAGCTCAGTCATTTATTTCACTCATAAACTACACGCCATGTGTTTTCTGTCCTAGAAAAGTTTGTTTGCCACCTTTGAGAGGCAGAAAAGATGCCATTTGCAGCATTTATGGTGTTTTGCTGACATGAGACATTTGCTCGCCCCAGCCTGTTGAGAAAGTCCTTGGATAAAGGGCTTTTCCCTTAAATCCCTGATAGCCTTCAAGCTCCAAAGAGGACTTAGCTGGCGACTGACAGCCAGGACGGGAGGTGGAACAGGGTTGTGATGCTGGGGCTTATAACTGGTGCAGGGGTCGGTTAACGGGGTAGGTAAACATTTGGGACAGCGGTTGGGGTTTAAGCGTCATTGGTTTTGCGATGTTTAGCAGAAGCAGGCTCATTTTGTTATAAGCTGAAAGGTGCTTGATTCCATACTAAAGACAGTAAGTTCTGTGTGGGTGGGTGCAGTTGGCTTTGGGGCCCCTCAATGGCACCTTGCAGCTGCCCTGTGTGTGTCTGCCTGTGTCTCTGTTTCAAACCCTGTATCCGGTGTTGAGGTCGGCGCATGCGACAGTTAGCTCCTGAGCGCAGCTGTTCGCCATGCAGCCAGTACCGCACATACACGCCCTCGTCTGCATGTGTGCTGCTGTGCGCATTTCTGAGCGTATGCGAGCCAGCTCACGCACAACAACAGACACACACTTGAGAGCGTGTGAACGGAGCAACCTCTGCGGCTCTTCCTTTTTTTATTCACCCTTCAATCTCAGCCTGCTAAATCCTGCTTCTATCCTCTTCCCCCCTGAAGAAAGTCGTAGACCTTCCTTCCTGAAAATGTCGACTTCTCTGTTAGCTCATTAACTTCATTACTGGGAATGTGACAAGGTCATGGATCATCTGCGCAGTTGACTGCTATGTTTGGAGCATTCATTAAGGGAGCTACAGTGATGGATTTTAACGGAGATGTTATGGGATCAGGGTTGTAATTAAGGACACTGTGTGAGGGAGGAGAAATTTATTATCATTATCAGACGTAATAAAACTTTTGCCCCCTAACAATGGCCTCACTCACACATCAAAGCCATGTCAGTATACGGCTGGGGCCTTAGCTAGTGGAAACACTGTCAAGGTGTCATTGGATTATACGCACTTATTCATTCGTGCATTTTTTTGGCGTCATCATCAGCTGGAATTCAGGAACGTTTCATATAGCTTTCCTAAGTGAGCACATCCATAGCCAAGCAGATTAAAACATTTACATGGAAACTGAAAGAGGATCAATAAACGAGTCAAAAATTGTATGTGTGTCACTCAGTCATCAGCAGTTCACGATGATACAGCAGCTTATCGTAGGCAGCAAATTACCCACAGCACTGGCTATGAATATGATTTGCATTCTCATTTTCTCCAAGAAAACTCTAATAAACACAATTACATTAAATCGGAATTGATTTCATACGTTTCTGAGCATTTCCTTGAGTAAATGTGACAGTCATCAGGATTGCATCAAATCAAACTGGATGCTGTTATTTCCTTAAATTTACAGCAGAAGACAAGTTGTGACAAAATAGATTTGCCACCTTTTTCCTTCATCCACAAAATAATCTCATAAAATGGAAGCGGAAGGAGCAATGTGTGCAAACAGCGCACAGGTCATTTCACTGCAAATTACAGAAATGAGTTGGAGTCCTAGCTTCAGTGGGTGCATTAAACTGTTCCTTCCACAAAACGTCTCACCTTTTTCTGACCTTTGGTTAAGATGAATTCCCAGAAAATGCAGCTGATGACATAAATTGGATGGCATAATCATAAAACTGTAAATATGTGACATATAGCTCGCCTAAAGATCAGTACTTATATAAGTGAGTCATTTCAATCCAAACATTTATGAGCGGTTCTTGAACAAAAGTCAAAATAAAACTTGAAGCCCGTTCAGGAGAGGATAAAAGGGAATACCTTCTGTGGACGTTAAGTGAGCCTGGCTTGTGTTGGCTGTCTCTGTCTTCACAGGCCCAGTTGTCATTCAGATCACAACATGAAGTAACTAACCCCCAGAATCCCATGCTCGCACAGCACGAATGACTGTAGTTACGAACTCACAGTTAAAACAAAACACAGGTATGCAGCTTTTATACTGACATGACAGCAAATAATTACTCTTCACCTTCAAATTAGAATTTATTAATACACGCTTGAGATAAAGTCATAGCAACTGTTTAACATACAGCATATTTTATGTTTTCTGCAGCATTTCCTTTTTCGAATCCAACGAGCGGAGCACCGCGATGAGTGAACAGATTTTGACATGGGTGGCCTCAGTGGATCCATCTGAGAGAGAGGGTCTGCATGTGCTGTAGATTGGGAGACTCGAAGCCTCTCGACAGGACTGCACAGTCAGGTGACAAATGGTGCCCTGAGTGCCAGAAATGACCTCTTAATCAATCAGAGGTCACTCTGGAGGTTCGGTCCTGACTGACTCCACCATGCGAAGCAGCCATCTGATAGCACGCTCAATGCCAAGCCACAAAGCACACAGCCTTTCCTCCTAGTTAGCATTCACTGCTGTGGTTACTGTCACCTCATCACTTCTGAAAACTGGACCACTCACAGCAGACTTGCCTTTATCTTGCGTTTGCTTGCTCATTATGACAGTAAGTCAATTGAGCTGTCTTATACACAAATAAATTCAACATGACAACTTTTAATTTGGAACCTTTTATTATTCTGGCTGTGTCTGCTTGACTTTGTCCGTTGGTATTTTACGCTGTCAGGTCCACCGATAAGCTGGCAAAGAAAGTAATGATGTAGTCTGTCCTCAGCCCTGCCTCAAACCTGAAGCCCCCATCATGACACACGACCATCTGTACCGGCATTACAGGCAGTAAATAAGGCAGTGCAGAATAGTGCACTCTCTCGTAGACCCAACACAAGGCCGAGCCCTCACGTTGTCCTCTGCACCCTAAGGCCCAACCTCACACACCCCCTGGGGTTGACCTACACACAGGCGGGTCCCCAAAGGAGCATTTCAGCCTTCAGGAGTAGTGCGGGCCTTCTGTCCTGTGTCCAACCCCACCCCACCCCCTACTCATCTCATATATCCCAGCATCCAACTCCCAACATCAATACATACATGCACCCATTTCAGTTCAGACCTCTGTCATGTCTCCATCTGTTTCATTACATTATGTTTAGCTTGGAAATGTGTTTCTATTATTAGAATATTATACAATTTTCTCATCATTAAATATATACGGGAAAAGAAAAGAAAGATGAAAAAGATTTTGCAGGTTTTCGCTTGCAAACGTGGATTTTTTGGTTGTCGTAAGAAGAGAAAGACAGAATCACACAGCGCATGAGTCATTAATCTTAGTTGGGTGACAATTCATTTTAAGTTTATAGGCTACAAGCAGATTAAGAATTGATACAGCAACATTCAGAAACAGAAAGCCATTAAAACCTACTGAAATCGTGTCATATGGCCATTACACTCCCAATAAAACTGACAGTCTATTGGAAAAAAAAGACTGATCAATACACCCACCAATCACCACAAATCCATATATCTATCCATCCACGCTGACACTCAGAACTGCATCTCAGCAAACCTTCGACACATTGATCTACCCATCTCCCCTCTCTCCCACAATAATAGATGCTCATGCTAATTTAGTCCCCCTCCAGCATACAGCTACAGCACATCGATGTAGCCCAGTGCTGGCAGAAACACTTAGAGGCATGACGGAAGCATAAGAGGAAAGGGAATGAAAGTCACACAAATGACTGATTGAGTTTAAGATTAAGTTGGAGGCATATTTGAATCCTATGGGTGTAAGAAAATCAAATGTAGAGACCAGAAATCAGGAATTAGCCATGCCATGAAGTGAGGATCATGGGTTGGGACAAGTGAGGCACAAGTGATGACAATGACATGCATGAAGAGCCGAACCAGGATCCGGCATATCTGCAGTGCAAACTAGTGTTTCCTGCTCGTGTATTGAGATGCAGATCCCACTTGCTCAGCTCATAATGGGGGCTGTCAGCAGTGTGTGTGAGTGGGTGAGGATGTTCACGTGGGAGAGATTCTCACACATCTGCTAACCTGCTTCTCTAATGGAGTGCAAATGGATTCCATTGTCCGGCCTTGCAGACCCGGCTGCAGTGTCCTGACACATTCGAGGACAGCTTCAGTTTTACATACGCACGGGAACATTTACTCACACTGATGTTCACTCTAATACCTAAAGCCCATGTTTAGATCCAATTCAAAGTAAATACCACTCACTAAGAGAGTATATGTCTATAGAGAGTGGATTGTAAGATTCCAATGAAATTATTTTGGGTGAAATCTGACAGAAAATGCTAAAGTAAATAATTCCCAAAGTGTAACTGACAAACGATGCCACTTTCAGAAGAATCCTCCGTTGCATCATGTTATTCTTACTATTCTTACTACTCTGAACGAACTTAGGTCGTAATATTTTACCGCTGTGTTTTACCAAGCGGTTTGCCACCACTGCTGAGATGATTTTAACCAGGCGCTCTTGCTCACTTTGAGTTGGGGGATGGGATTTAACGGGGGCGGGGGTGTGTGTGTGTGTGTGTGGGGGGGGGGGGGTACAGGGTCACACAGGAGGAGAACTGGGAGGGCGCGGGTCGCTTTTTCTTTCTCTCCCTGCTCCAGGAAAGAAAGGAAGGGAGCCAGAGCGGAGAAGTCCAAACTCAGTGAGGAGAAATGGATGGTGGGGGAGGGACCGGAGCAGGAGCGCAGCTCATTGGTAGGCTGCGGAGCCCTCTCTGTGGATGGATTGACTTAGCACGGGTCGAATTACACCCTTTGCCGTGCATTAGTTTGTTTTTCTCTTAGCCAGGAGAAGTTCCCTCCCTGCGACGCGCACAACATTTGTTGGGATTACTGCTGCACAAACGGATACAAAATAAGCGATTCCAATGAGGTGAGTTACTCGCAGCTCCGCGGATGCACTTTGTTGCGCAGGGAAACTAGAGAGAAGTCTTTGCTGGGAGAGAAAATATTCCTAGTGACCACGTCGCTTCGCCGATGCTTGCAGGACAGAAATAGTTGAGGTCCGGACTAATTTCACTTTATGCTTCAGTCCAATGTACTGTTCATTCATTTCTCTCGTGGTGCAGACTGGTGGTGGACGCAGTGTGAGAAAGAAATAATAACATCTGAATGATTACTCGCCTCTTTACGCACAGTTCACCTTCTATTGAAGCTGTCAGAAAGCTTTGGTGTTAAGTTCTACAGTCGCATGGTGGGAAGGTTTATCATGCTGGTCACTCCAAAGTTGTGTATGTGTCGAGAAGGGTTTGGTTTTAATGGTTATTTATACTAGGTATGTGCACCATCATACTCTGCTCCAGTCCACACGCCCTCTATTATCTCCAATCAGTATTAAATCGATGATTGTACATGAAGCCAGCGCGCGGCGCAGTGAGGACAACGCGTCGTTAATGTTTATGCCTTTTCTCTCTGGATGACAAAGTTAATAGTAGTGGAAAGGGGTTGGTGTAGCGGTGTACGAGGGAGGGGGCTGTGTGGTCGTGGCAGAGCTTTGAAGATCAGTCATCAGAGCTCAGGGGCCCGCGGACGGAGACAGAACAGGCAGAGTCCAAATGCTCATATGTGGCGAGCGGAGCTGAGATCTGTGCGTAACTGGATGAAAGAGAGAAGCATGAAATAACAGGACTATTACAGCATGGGGGGTTTCTCTTCAGTGGATTACCAAAGGAATATGACATTTAGTCGGATTACCCAGTTAACCAGAGAGTGCGGATTCTCAAGGTAGGTGTCAGTGTTTAATTCCAAATAACGTGTGTTCGGGATGTTTATTACCACAGATATCCCCTAATAAAAGCGAATGTTCTCTATAGGGAAGTATACTTTACGAACCACAGCCACACAAGAAAACCAGTTAGTTTTCTAAGACTTAACATGAAACGAACCTATTTTTAAAATACAACACAACACGCAGCGCGACCTACAACAAAACCATTGTGCTCCTTTCAAACTGAGAAAGCTCCCTGTTTGCTGCCGTTTCAGGCACAATACTTCATAAACGTTATTGTATATTGTTCCGAGTTGTGTTATAAGGCTCCAGGTATGTCTTAAAGTCTCGCTTTCATTTCGGCTTCGTGCAAATCAACTTGGAATCTGTGCAGCCTGCACATGTTTGAACGGACCATGCTGGCACACAGCGTTCTACAGTACAAGGCGACGGTTGATTTAATGAAATACCAGATGAATTGTAATATTTTTATGTTTGATTTTTAAATTGGAAGATGTCCCCGAAACCTTTTTCGGAAACAGAGTAGCTCGACCCATCCCTGCGCATGCATTAGGGCAGTCAAACGCAGCCCCACCGATGTCCCTCGCTTCTTTGTTTTCTTTTGTATGAGTCCTACTTGTGGACTGAAGCACTCTGAAAGGATTTACCACGGATAAACCTTGAATGCCTTTACGCCACAGTCCGCACAATGCAAGAATTGGAGCCTGGGCTGCTGCACGGATTGCGTGCGCAAAGAGACGCGGGAGCTCTCGGCGTAAACTTTAAAAATGACCTGGGAATGAAGCAAAAGAATAGTGAAGAAAGACAAGCAACGAACATGGTTCATTTGTTCCACAAGGAGGCATGTTGAGCGGGAGTTTCTAAATACATTTGAGGCATCGTGGTTCTTATTATTTTAAAATATTAAGGAAAATGAAGTTAACGAGCCAGTGAAGAATAATTTAAAGTGGAACCAAAAGTCATATTCTAAAGTCGTCCCTGTTGACTCCCATGGTGTGTTAACTCTGTGTTATGTTTTAGAAGGAAACAAGATGTTTTAGTTCGTCTGCAGTCAACATTTTTCTGATTCTATTGCCTCAAACCAGGGCAGTCCCTTTGCAGAACTGAGTTGTTTCCAAACATGCACCAGATGTGGACATTTCCCTGAAAATGTAGACTTCCTGTGCTCGGTCACTGAGACAGGAAAAGCCCAGCTTACTTACTGAAACTATAGAGTTTATATGGAGAGAAGTGCCACATTCAGGCCAAGGCAAACATAAGAACCAGCCCTGGGTGTGTTTTTTGACAGCACAGCTGGCTGGTGTGTCCCACTCGGCCTCACTTGCCAGGGGCAGAACTCATCGAGCAGAACGACCACCGTTAACCTCCACTACAGCCAGCTGTAACCTCAGAACAGTCGCCGTTAAACCATGCAGCGATCAGTGGGAACCATTTACAACCCTATGGCAGCCCTAAACTGCGCCTTAGAAGTCTGATTGTCCAGTTCAGAATTACACGAGTGATAAAAGTTTGACCCTCTGTGCAGCATTTGGAGTCAAGGTGATTATACAGTTTACTTTACATAGCCCCCGAACTTCCTTTTAGGAGCCCCAGAACTGCTGGCTCTTGTGTTTATCGCACTGACCGGGGGTGGGGCTCTATTGTGTGGAGTTGCCCAAAGCCCCTTTTGTTTCTTGGTCACACCTGCAGCTCAGCTCCTTTGTGCTCTACTTTAGTAGAACCACTGCTGTGAACAGCCTTTCTCGTGTTTCACCCCTCCTCTCGTCAGAGTTTAGGGTGGCACAGCCCTCTCCATCTGCCAAATCTCTGAAGCAGCAAGTCAAACCAAGCCCCTGAGAAGTGATCCTTAGGTAAATAGCACGCGGTAGTGCTTATTACTGAGGTGGGGAAAGAAGTAGTAATCATTTCTGGGCCTTTGTGGTGGCTCCTTTAAACATCTGGCTGACTCACTGTCCTGTGTGGCTGCATCTTGATTACTTTCCCAGAGCCACGGTTGATAGCTGAGACGCCCACATGCTAGGATGTATGGCAATATGCATGTAGACATACATGCACCTCCAGCAAGGTGACAAGTCAAGCAGCCTTTAGCAGCAGCAGCCATTGTTCTTTTGGGATTACATCCACCCATAACATTAACGCACGAAGTCTCACACACCACTGTTGTTTGCCTTTCTTTTATTAGGTACGGTTCCTTCCCTGCACAGCACTGCTCTGTGCTGCAGGGGAGAAGAAGTTATGGTTGACACATGCCAGCGAACGTGCGGCTAAGAGGAGAATATGTGTTAATCTGTCATTTTGAGCTCGGATCTCTAAATCAGCGGCTGTAACTACCAGAATTGGGCGCCCACCATCAGTAGAAATAGTAATCCACCGGACCTCCCCCTCTTCTCCTACTCCTGTGTTTAACACCATGGGCCTGAGCCAACAACATCAGCAGAGAAAGTGTGTGAATGTAGGACATCGAAAAGTGTGTAATAACAGAGGCAGAGTGAGGCAAGACTGAATGGCACTGAGTTGCGTGACAAGACTAGCATCTCTAGGCTTGTTGAGGCCTATATGTGCATGCACACACACACACACACACACACACACACACACACACACTGGAGGGCAGGAACCAGAGAATGCAAAGGAATAGTCAATAGAAAACACGCTGGGCTCACTAGAGATTGGGAAGTAATTTTAGATCGGCGACCTCTGGGTGTCTTCTGTTTCTGTTTTACATGAAAGTTTCTGGGGGAAGCCTCTATTCCTCTGCAGTGTGGCTATTACCATGCAAGGATTCATAAGTGTACCTGACTTGGAGTGTTTTTCTCCTGAATAGTTAAGTAAGGGGCACCAGTAGGGGAAAAGTGTTATGTATGTGTGTGCTTAGGAAGAGGAGATGTAGAGCAGGACTCTGTCTAAATTCCTACAGCCGAGGGAGTTATTTACCTGTGAACACAGCCATGTGTGGACCAGAAGCTCAGCCTGCACTCAGCCTGTATGATAGCACCATAGAACTGGTTTATTTACCTTTTGTAGCTCCCCTTTTTTCTATTGTTGAGTGTTTGGTATCTATTCCTGTCCCAGACATCTCCCAGAAACTCAGCAATTTATGGCTTGTGTCTTTTAACGCGGCACATTTGTTGAGAGCGTCTAAACCAGGTAGTAAAAAATATAGTTGCAATGCTTTTAAGGAACACCTCTCTCTTTATGGAGCAGTATCATCACGTCCCGTTTAGATGAAGCTGCTGACAGTTTGTGTGCCCAGATCTGTGGATCCTTTGTGCCTAAAGAGTCATTTGTAACTAGATTAAAGTGACTTCTTCAGGATCATTGATTCTATAGGGAGATACTGTTTTTCGGGCTCTCTACAATCTACCGATTTGGTCAAAACAGCAAACCCGTACTTTACCTTGAAGTATATATACATATATACACACATATATATATATATATAATATACATTCATACATTACATTCAGATAAAAACTTCTCAGAGTGTTTTCTTAATTTACATGACACAAATACATATATTATGGTTCATTTAGTGTCTCATTTATTCTGTCCAAAGTTCTTGACAGTTGTCCAGACTTTTGCAGGATGAAAGTGACCAGATATAGAGTTACAAAGTTCCTACATGGCTACAGTGATATGGTAAAGTCCATAGATTGCCTTTGCTGGCTGCAGATCTCCCATGCTTCCCCTGTGGATCAATCAAAGCACTAATGGCTTGGCAAGCGGGGCCCGCAGACAGCAGTGGAGCAGGTGTGCTTTGGGGCTAATTGAAAAATGAGTCAATACTGTGTGTGTGTGTGTGTGTGTGTGTGTGTATTCATGCACACGCGCATTTGTCAGTTTTTGCATTACACCATTTGAAGGACTGATTATATATGTGCAGCCTTGTGTGTGTGTGCGCATCACAGTGCGCTCCCAGCTAATCCATCCCTCTGCCTGTGTGACGTCTCCCGGTAAATTGTTTATATCCGTTCAGGCTTTGCCTGCATGAATAATTTGTTTGCCTTATAAATATTTGAATGTACACCGATCATTAATATGCACAGACGCAGTCTGTCTCTAAAACACTCCTCAATGAACATACATACTAAACCTCTGCCACTCCCACAATAAATTATTACCAGTGTAGTTGCTGATCTATCATGTCCACCATCAGACACTGTACAAAATATTATTCACATAAATTACTACAACTGTCCTAGACTAGATGCTCATAACACAAATATGAAAGAATCACTGCAATGCAATAAAGCACACCAGCACCAAGGGAAAGCTGAAGCAATAACAGTCAAGAGAGCACTAATACGAGAAAGCTAAGGTCAGAGCAGAGGCTACTTTAGTGAAAGTGGTGGAGCTACAATGTGCTGATCAGTGTTGGGTCTGGCCCAGGACAAACCAATTGAAGCACAGATGTACAGACACAGCAGGCCTGCCACGGGGTGGACTTCCGCTGCACACACACACACACAGAAGATACCCTACTGGACACTTGGCTGACCTTCCCTTAGACAGCAGATGCAGGAAGAGCTAGAGGGGAAATGCCAAACACAGCCATGCAGAGCAAAGTCATCAATATATTATACTATATTTACATTTTACTAAACTGGCAACAAAAAGTGTGTTTTCATAGTCTGAGTTTAACAAAGGGTGTGGAACTACTGTGGCAACAGGTTTAATATCACACGACACATATTACATGTAAAGCATGCATTTTGTGTGTGATTCCAGGTAACATCTCCACTAGTGTGAAACAGGAAGTGTCGTCTGTAAGCAGCCATGGGCCAGAGAGCTGTGCTTCTGCTCAGTGAGCTGCTGCTGCTGTTGCTGACAGCCTCACGCACTCTCCTCGCAGTCAGCTTCCCTGAGGATCTTACGCCCCTCGATGTCGTCGACGCACACTGTGAGTACAGACACGCAGATCAACTCAGCAGAGACCAAGGAAAAATTACAAGTACTATAACTTTTGTATAACAATTATTATAAGTGCTGTTAAGACAAACTAGCAGCCTCTTTCTCTATGTGCGTCAGCAGCTCAGACACTTGCCATATCCATGGTAATAAAATCAATCTGCTTTACAGCCAGGTGTAGGCTTTAGGGGCATTATATTTCCATCTGTGTGATGCACTGGCCCAACAGAGACCAGCGGCAACCATTATCTAAAGCACAAATACAACACAATGACACAAATTTAATTATATAGAATGAACTGTACATATTTACACTGTTCACGGACCTTAATGGTGGGAGGACGTTGCATTAAGCACACACACACAGCACGTCAGCACAGTTTTGTACCGTTAATCGGTGAACAAGTGACTGCTTTTACAACGAGTGTCCCGTTAATTGCATGTGTGCATGTGTGGTGTTTTTACAGTTTCACGGAGGTACCCTGTGTTCAGAGGCAGGCCCTCTGGCAACGAATCACAGCACCGCCTTGACTTTCAGCTGATGACCAAGATACAGGACACTCTGTTCATCGCTGGCAGGTAAACTCAACACACAAACACACGTTTTTTTCCTCTCTCTTTCACACTTCCCCCACACTCAGTCACTACTTGGCAGGTAAACAGTGGCATAAGGAGGGGGGGAAAGCTCTTAGTGTTATTGGATCTGTGGCTTCCAGGCTTGCATCTGATATATATATGCCCAGTATTGATCCCAGAAATGCGTCTATCATCCCGGCCTGATGCTCTGTCAGGAATTTCTTGGCATCTTTACATGCCTTTTCTGGTATTTATGGGCACTGGGATTAATTTGACCACTAGCACTGATATTGTAGCGGGAAATCACCTCGACATCTACAGTATAAAACACGCACCTCTGGAGGCACCGTAATCACCACCACATGTATCACTGTTGTCAAGTGGATCCTCCTATTGCAGGTTTGGGGTATTCACACGTTTTCACTTACAGTGAAGCAAAACATAACATTTTATTCCAGTTGCTTTTATTACATGGACATTTACTTAATTGGTGCTATTAAAACATGTTTGTCATGTTTTAGATTTTATATTTTTAATATAACAACCAGTAAAAAAGCTGAATTTATTATGCAACTCCCTGCTTTTTGTTAAAAGCAAGATAATGTAGAATCTAAATAAACCTTTCATTTTTAGTTTCTTCAGGTTTTGACAGAAAACAGCCCAGGTTTTAAAAAGGTTTAAATCACTTGTTCTCTTTCTTTGAGGCTGAAGCCATAGTTCACACTAAATGAGTTTTTTTAATGACAAGTAGAGTGTAGAAAAATATTCTCATTGTAACAATACAAATGAGGTCCTGAATGTGCACCAGTATACCCCTAGTAATTAAAATGGCTAAATTACATCCTGGTGTATTGAAACATGGTATGCCCAAATTTAATTTAATTAATAATTAATCAGAATTAAAATGAAAACGAAGAACTATCTTAATATTTATTTCACTATACTCCTGGTTGTATTGTGTCACTGAGCTTTGTGTTGTGTTATTGTCTGCCCACAGAGATCAGGTGTACCTAGTCAGTCTGAGGGAATCCTACAGGAATGAGATCATTCCTTACCGGGTAAGATTCTCGCCACAAGCTGCTCTCTCAATCCACAACCACTAAAAGGGCTCCATAGAAAACACTGTGCCATTCATCACAATCCGGACAGGTTGTAAAATGAGAGAGTGGAAAAGCAAGGACTGTCTATGTGTGTGTGTGTGTGTGCGTGCGTGCGTGCGTGTGTGTGTATTTCATGTGCTGCGCATGTGGCTAATGTTCCATGTTAATTTTTACAGAAACTAACCTGGCGATCGGGACAAGCTGACAGAGAGATGTGTGCCGTCAAGGGAAAACATAGAGTATGTATTTCAAAAAATGACTTTGCATCTTCCACCACATTGACACAAATTTAAACATTAAAACCTCTTGTTTGTCTTATATTTTCAGGACGAGTGCCACAACTTCATCAAAGTACTGGTTCCCAGAAACGATGACCTTGTGTTCATCTGTGGTACCAATGGCTTCAACCCCATGTGCAGATACTACAGGGTCAGTATTCAGTGCCAGGACCTGCTGTCTAAGCTGGCACATTGAAATATGCACAAAGGCACACACACAACTAGAATTGGAAGAAATTTCAGAAGCAATTTGAATTTTTTTGAATTCAATGCATTGGACTCAACTGATTGTCGATGCTGGTGTGTTTTCCCTGTTTTTCTTGGCAAATCTTAATGTGTGGGTGATCGTTGTGTTCCCTTCAGCTGGACAACCTAGAGTTAGATGGGGAGGAGATCAATGGACTGGCACGGTGCCCATTTGACTCCAAGCAAACCAACGTTGCCCTTTTTGCTGGTAGGGGTCAAGCGCACAGACACCCACTCACATAGTTAATCTTGTTGAAGAAAAACTAACGTGTTCCTACTTATGCTCTCATTATCACCTCAGAGTGCCTGGAGCGCTAACAACTCCACCAATCAGGGCATATATAGAAAAGAAACAACACAGCATTAGAGAGCAGTGGATCTCAGTGTTTGTGTCATTGTGCTTTGTGTTTTGTTCTTTCAGAAGGGAAGCTGTATTCTGCAACCGTAGCAGACTTCCAGGCCAGTGACTCTGTCATATATCGTAGTATGGGTGATGGATCAGCCTTGAGAACTATCAAATACGACTCCAAATGGCTTAAAGGTAAATGAATGCCTCTTCATCTCTCTCTGCCTGCCACCTAGCTAAACACCCATTGCGCCTTTGCATGGTGACAGCATGCATGTGTCTGTCGGAGCTGTTTCTGGAGTGATGGAGAGGCTCCCCTGCTTTGCCAAGATCTGTGGGGATATGGCCTGTTCTCTCCCCGGCAATCTAGGTCACCCCTAGTCATATACAGCCTTGTACAAATCCCTGAAATATTCAACATGCACAGTGGTGGTGACGATGCAGAAATACACTTCAACTCTCTGCCTCTGTGTCTTCCTCAGAACCTCATTTCCTGCACGCAGCAGAGTATGGGAATTATGTGTACTTTTTCTATCGAGAGATCGCAGTGGAGCACAGCAATCTGGGCAAGGTAAGACAGTGCACCTGCCGCTTATAATGCATAACAAATTCCACCCAGATACAGGACTCAGGCCTATATCCAAAAAAGGTTGGCACCTCCCTCTGTGCGTACATTTCTGCCACAAATGGCTTCTGAGCTAATGGGGATTATTCAGACAGTGACAGTATATCACATTAGAACACAGCAGATATTTCAGCTGCCAGTTTGTGCTGGGAACTAATGTAAAGCCGTTACACAGCGAGAGGATTTGTCTCCGAGAGACTGCACGCTCTCTGTCTGTTTCTCCCCATGCACACACATGCACGGGAGCATTAGGACGCTCTGTGTTTAAAGCCAACTTCAGATTTGACCGTGTCTCATCCCTAAGCGGGATCTGGCCACGCCAGAGGAAGCCAGCATTTTCCATCAGCCACCAGCTAATAAATATTTCAACCCTACTAATGCTGGGGTGACACCTGGCCTCTGATGAAGGTTTGCACTGCTAAATTATTAAGACAGTCTAACCCAGCTGCTTCACACACTTCATTTATACTCTAAGCCTGGGTAATATGTGCAATCAAACACACGCTCGCGTTGTGCTGCATTAGGCCAGTCAGGGCCAATGGATGTGTTCTTTTATAAATGTTTGCTCCAGTCAGGAGGAGCAATCTCCACACACACACACACACACGGTCAACGGTGGGAGTGTGTGTTTGTTAAGCTGTTTGTGCCGAGTTGCTACAGGATGGAGAGATGCATTATTCAGAGGCGTTCACTCTGCCTTCCTCTTTCACCCATTTTTGTCCTCTCTTAAACCACTGCTCCTCGTAGGTGGTGTATTCCCGCGTGGCTCGCATCTGTAAGAATGACGTCGGTGGGTCACAGCGAGTTCTGGAGAAACACTGGACGTCTTTTGTGAAGGCGAGGCTGAACTGCTCGGTGCCAGGGGAGTCGTTCTTTTACTTCGATGTTCTGCAGTCTGTCACTGACATCATCGACATCGACGGAGTTCCCTCAGTGGTGGGCGTGTTTACAACGCAGATGAATAGGTGAGTAATGGCTGCAGCTAGTTGTTGAATTGACATAGTTAGGAGACGGAAATCCAAAATTCAGATATGAGACACAGACGTTACATTGCTACATGTCTCCACAGTATCCCAGGTTCAGCGGTGTGTGCTTTCTCAATGGCCGACATAGAGAAAGTATTCTGGGGTCGCTTCAAAGAGCAGAAGACTCCTGACTCTGTGTGGACTCCGTTTCCAGAGGAGAAACTGCCCAAACCTCGGTAAAGAGTCAACATTTCTGTATTAAAGGAATACATAGGGAAGCAAAATGAAACAAACAGAAACTTTCAAATGGCTTTTATCTGAGCAGGTTGCATTAACTGTTTACCACCTGTCAGTTTCCTTTTCTTTGTACACGTTAAACCCAGTGAAATCAAATCTTGTTCACTATTAGGGACCAGGTTATTAGCTTTGACCCTCTGCACACATTCACCATCTGCTTATGATTAAATTATTAATATGGCATAATTACAAGTGTTGTATATTTAACGTGTTTATAGTCAACACATGTATTTATAGCCCCGCGCCGTGTCCACACATAAGTCCACACTGCACCTAATTACCTCGGTAAATCATTGATGGATGTTAGCAACTCATATGTATATTTTATGTTTGCAGCTGAGGCCTTTTTTTGTGATCCTAATAAGCACCTGCTCCTCTTCCCAAGGCCTTTCATTGCACTTAGCATTCATTTCGGTGCACATTATTCTCACTTCCTGGTGTGTGATCACATAGGTTGATCTTTGACCTTTTGCCCTCTAGACCTGGGTGCTGTGCCGGTCATGGACCAGCTGCGTCCTTTAAGAGCTCAGTCGAGTTCCCGGATGATACCCTGCAGTTCATTAAGTCCCACCCTCTGATGGACACAGCTGTGCCCTCCATCGGGGATGAACCTTGGTTCACCAAGACCCGCGTCAGGTAAACGGCACGATGAAGTACATGATGACTGGGGTCCACTTCCATTGCTGTTTAATTTAATTAATTCAAATCCAGTGTTAACCGTTAAGCACATAGTATATAATGATTTACTGGCACATATTTATTTGTGGTCAGGATGTGGATACTAAATGTTTGCCCTTTACCAACTGAAGCATAAAAGTGACTTCTGTATTCTCTTATTTTGGATATTCTAACCCCCCGCTGTGAGTAACGTATCCTTCTTTGCTCTGGGAAAAGGTACAGGCTGACAGCGCTGGCTGTGGACAACGAAGCAGGACCCCACAAGAACTACACAGTGGTGTTCATTGGGGCTGAGTCAGGGGTTGTCCTCAAGGTGCTGGCCAAGACCTCCTCCTCGTCTCTAAATGACAGCCTGCTTCTAGAGGAGATAGACGTCTTCAACAAGGCCAAGTAGGGATCCACATATTTTTCTCTTCCTTTTCTGGCTGAGGATTCAGTCAAGTGTCCCAACACAGATGTTGTCTGTCTGCTTTCTGTGCATGCACAATATGTGCGTGATTGATTTCCTATTTCGTACCTATTTGTGGACGCAAGCGTATATGTTTTCACATGTCGGAAGTTAAAACCCTGTTAACTAGCCACCTAACAAGTGATTAAATCTACTGAGACTGAAACAGTAGACAAACGTATCTGATAAACCTCTGATCGGGTTTCTTTCTTTTCCAGGTGTCTGTCTAACCATGAGGATGACAAGCGTGTCCTCTCGTTGCACGTGGACAAAGATACACACAGCCTGTATGTAGCCTTCTCCAGTTGTGTCATCCGTATGCCCCTGAGCCGCTGTGAAAGGCATTCGTACTGTCACAAGTAAGTGATAATGCAGATGTAGGGGGGTTAAAATCTGCTTGATGCAGTCGATAATAGGTTTATTGTTTTGTTTTGCAGTAATTGTCATAAAGGGCATGATAACGACACCACCCCATGCCTTCTGGTTAATGTTCAGTCAGTCACAAATGATTATTGTGCACTTACTGGAATGACTAAACATTCTGTGTGTGTGTGTGGCACCAGGTCCTGCATTGCACTGAGAGATCCTTACTGTGGCTGGAAGCCTCATGGAGCCTGTGAGAGGATACTGCCTGGTGATCTGTAAGTTTGAGACCTGGCAGCAATGCATAGTTCAAATATTACAGATGAAAAGGTACCAAGATGATTTTTTTCCTCCATCTTTTCAGGACTGGATATGAACAGGACATTGAATATGGAAACACTGCCCATTTGGGAGACTGCCATGGTACGAATTTCACGCCATGCCATTTATCCACAGACACGTACCCTCAATGATAACACACTGACACACCTGTACGGAAATGGAACCTGATTTCATCGCCACACACCATGAGCCTGCACACTCACACCAGTAACCACTCCAGTAACTTGTCCCTACATAAATCTATGTGCAGTATTAACACACACATCTACATACAGTACATGGCCAAGTGCAACTAATCCTGCCCGTCAGTCACAGACATGGACATGTACAATTACGGGTCATGTTCAGCTGGTGCAAATTGTAGAGGCCTTAAGAAAACTGATGGCCAGAAAAATGTGCCTTTCTAATTTTACTTTAAAAACTTTCCTCCCTTCATTTGTACCCACTAAACATGACCCAGGCTGAACCGCAGCATTGATCTGAACCAGAGGGCCTCCAGTAAGAAAAGGACACTGCTAGCGAGTGCTTTATATCTTTGTTAAACCACCTGAACTGCACTCTTAGTGTCTCTTTACAGCTTTTTAGCTTTTATTTCTGAATTCCCCTATACTGATTTCTTGTCCTTTTAATTCTTTTAGCGTTTATGGGCACTACTTCAGCGCCAGATTACAAATCATTTGGCGACCCTACCTCTGGTTAGTTTGATCTTTTACTCAAATCGTTTCTCTCCTTGAGTTCAGCATCTTCAGCCCTGTCCTTCCACCACTTCCAGCATTCATCTTTTATCAAACTCCTCCTTGAATGCTAATGTCACCTGCTTCATTCTCATCATCACAAACAACAAATCACCAGGAGACATTGATGCTCTATCTCAGCACAGATTCTCTTCCGTTTTCACCCATTGCCTTGTGTTCCAGTTCCTCTTTCCTCTTGCATGCCCACCATCCCTTGGCATACTTACTGTTGTGTACCAACTCCTCTTTGATCTGCTGTATCCTCTGTATTTGTTTCCAAATTGTCTAACCAAAAAAAAAAAAAAATACATACTTGAAATGTAATGTAATGTGATATGATTTATACTTTTTTTTCAGACACTAAACTTAACAATTACTCATTGCCCAACAGTCTGCTTTGCCTACTCTCTGTACGTTTTGTTAACAATTTGTTTGTCACCACAGACATGGAGTTTTCATCAGCGCCAGTCACTGTCCAGCCCAGTGAGCCCATACACCCCCCAGTACTCATGCCCACTCAGAGCCCCAGCTCTGGGCCTGGTCCAGAGCTCTATGGCTCAGGCTTTGTGCAGCAGGATGACCCAGCCACTTCTCATTCTTTAGACTCTATCCCAGGGGGCCATGAGGGTAAGGCCCGCAGGGAGGCAGCCAGCATGCTGTACTTAGCCTTATCTGATTGCTGGCATTAACTCTCACTCAGCCACGCAAATTTGAAGTCGCACATAAAGTTACATATGCACAGATGCACACATTATGGCAGATTTTTAGGGTTTTCATTAATTTTATTTTTTTAAATACATATTTTCATTTATAATTTATGTTGCTATACGTATATGTTCATGTTATCATTGTTTTATTTGGTTTAGTTTTCTCTTTTCTCTTTAGTCCTTTCTTTCCTCTTTCCTTCTACTAATGATCTATTCCCAGTTATCTAATTATTAAACATTACTCTCACTCTTATCATATTGTTTTTTTTCACATTCTTTTGTTTGGTAGCTTATTTCTCTGCCAGTATAGTTTTTGTAACTCTAGCTTTAGTAACAGTTTACCCTGGCTGGTAGATCAGTGACTGGACCTGCTCTGCCACATACCTGTTGTGGCCGCACGGTGGATGACTAACTCTTTCAATGTCTGTGGTTACTAACAAACCTCCAGTAGTTATCTCATGACCAGGAGCAAACACTGCTGCTCCTCTTTCTGACCAACTCTCTTGCGAGTTACTCTCTTGTACAAAAACATTGATCTCACCTAACAGTATATTCCTAACCTTTATTCTTGTTTAGACGCATGACCGAAATCCTCTAGTGCAATGTGGATCTAAGCTACACTATGCGTTTTCTGTCCTGAACTGACATAGCATTACTGACATCGCTTCTTACAGATGGTGAAATGGATGTGGGTACCTAACAGCTCCTGCCACATATCACCACGTTTCTTCCTCATCTGGGTTTAGATATTTAAGTAATCTGTTAGAATCTGGTTGTGGATGACTGATGAATGATTACCCCGTAAATGGGGGAGGTGTAAGAGCAGAAACTCATGCATGGTTATAATCATATATAAACATGCACATTTCTGCTATTTGGTTGGGGGGGGGGTGCTTCACTGGACTGCACCTAGACTCTTTTCCACAAGTAGTTAACCAATACCTTAATGTTTTGTAGGTGTGTGGGACATTCAAGCAGGTGAGACAAACCAGATGGTCCACATGAACATCCTCATCACCTGTGTGTTCGCTGCTTTTCTCATGGGCGCTCTCCTGGCTGGTTTGATTGTTTTCTGCTACCGAGACTCATTTCTCCGCAAGCCAAGAAAGGTCCACAAGGATGCAGAGTCGGCACCGTCCTGCTCCGACTCCACCGGAAGCTTTGTTAAGCTCAATGGTCTCTTTGACAGCCCTGTAAAGGTATAGCCATAAAACATCTCCAATGCTCCAATAAAGTATTTTGTTGAAAGACGTTATTGAACAAATGAGAAATTGTGTCTAATCCTACTCTTTTGACACATTTTCAGGAATACCAAACCAACATTGATTCTCCCAAGCTGTACACTAATCTGCTAAGCAATGGCAAAGACTTGAATACTCCCAACGGTGACACCAAGACCATGATCCTGCGAGACGGTTGTCAGCCCCCCGAGTTGGCTGCCCTGCCTACACCTGAGTCAACACCTGTGCTTCAGCAGAAAGGCCTGCAGCCTATCAAAAATCAGTGGGAAAGGGCTCAAGGGAAGGCCAGTGGGCCACGTAAAGAGTCCAACTCATCAGCCAAGAGTCCTCAATTCCTTCCGTCTTCGCCTGCTCCTCCTAACTCCAACCCGCACCACCCTCATCCTGCCCTGGGTCATTCCCACATTCCCAGTGCAGTTGTTCTGCCCAATGCCACACATGACCAACCCAACCTTGACAATGGAGATGATACACTGCCACATTCATCTGAAAAGAAGGTGAAGAATCCAGATTCTAAAGGAAGTAGAAAGGACCAGAAGAGGTCTGTGGATGCTAGAAATACCCTAAATGATCTTCTAAAACACCTCAATGACTCTGTGGCCAACCCTAAGGCCATTCTTCAAGAGGGATCAGGGCCCCACCCGAGGCCACAGCTCACACTGGAGCCCATGGAGGAACTGACTGAACTACCCCCCAAGGTGCCCAGCCGTGAGGCTTCTCTGTACTCTCCCTCCTCCTCCCTGCCGAGGCACAGCCCCACCAAAAGGGTTGATGTGCCAATAGCCACCACTCCCACAACACCAACAGGTAGCCTGAGCATGGGGGGCACCCTGGAGAGGCAAAGAGGGGCATACCAACTCCACCGGAGTGCCTCTCACAGGCAGTCCCTATCCACCTCACCAAATGGGGTAACCATGGGGGTGTCTGTGTCTCGCCAACACAGTATGAACAGAGGGGGTTACATTCCCCCAACACCCCCCTCCAGACTTGACTCCCATGGTGGAGTGATGGGGGCAGCAATGCACCCAGCCCACTCGTCCTCTGTATCGCGACAGAGTAGCTATAGTGGGCATGGCTCACTCCCTCGCACAGGGCTTAAACGGACCCCATCGCTAAAGCCAGATGTGCCCCCTAAACCCAATGGGTTTTCACCACAGACTCCACAGATGCGAGTGGTCAATAAGTACAGTTATTAAAAGAACTTGGACACTTCTAAATGAGCTCTTGTCCTTGACTGTAGAGCATTGAGCCCTGAGGACATAGGGCTACAGATGGGGTAGGGCCTAGTGTGTGTTTGTGTATTGACTTGAGGTGTGTTTCCACTTTAAATGATATGCACAATTACTCACACTAAAAAGGGAAAATCACACATGTGGCCAAAGATACTCCTTGGGGCTTTTTCACTCCCTACTGCTCCATCTCCCTTCCTTGTCACGGTAGCTGCAAGCGATAAACAGTGGACAGTGGTGATTCTGCTGCTCCCCGTTGTATCTGTGCTTGGGTGTTGCCCATTCCCATACTAGGTACAAGGTTTAGGATGCAAGTAAAAGCTACTAGGGCTTCTCCATGGGCGTTACCAGGTCAAAAACAGTGGAATACTTGAAGAATGGTCTCATATGTCACTGCCCCTGAGCACTGTCTTCCCACTAATGTGAACTGAACAGAAAGGAGGGGTAAGCCATGTCTTTGTTTGTAACATGGCTGGAGGCAGAAGAGAGGAAAATCAATAGTCTCAGTTTGTGTGTTGCTTAAGATACATATGGCCACAAACAGCTGAATCAGGCAGCAAGTGCACAGCGTGAATGAAAGTGCTTGTGAGTCTGTTGGTTGACTAGAAATCAGCTTGGTGTACAGGCAGCACACATATTAGGCCTTCACATTTGGTAAAGAAGCGTAGAGTCACATGTCAGAGGACACACCTTAAAACGTAAGACCTATGTCACTGTCTTTTATTTTCAACATTATGATCTATTCTTTGGTCTTATTTGAACTCATCTCAATCATGCCTAAGCCAAATTATTTTGTCACTGTGTAGTGTTTCTGGTGATTTGGTTAGGCTGAGGTTAAGATGGTGTCGCTAAGTGAATACTTGTACACACATTTTGTAACTCACTGGGAAATTCTACTTACTACGTTTGCTGCTATTTGTTGTAGACATAGGTGTTTGTCTTGAATTTGTTTTTACTATCAATGCTAGACTGGAGTAACCCCTGATATTGGTGTGCACCTCTGCTTGTGTGTGTGTGTGTGTGCGTGCGAGAGAATTACATGCAGACACAAGCCAGGATGTCAAGTTTTCCGCAACCAAACGTACTGTTAAAAAGGATTTGTGAAAAGAAATGCTTATTTCCAGAAGTGAAACCTCATGTAATCTCCACTGCCCCCATCATGCTGATGGTTCAATATGTTTCTCTCTTTATGTAGCAATTGTATGAAGACAAAACATTCTAATACTACAAATGCATTTTGAACAAAATGATTTATCTTTACATGGTTTTATTGTTTCCTTTAAATAAAACACATAAAACTAAATCAGTATCTATGGTTTAGCCTCAACATTTCAGGGCGTATTTGTTCTCTTTAACTTCTGTTCCCCTTATAGAGGAATGGTATGATTTTCCTCCTTCAGTAATCCCATTAAAGATGTTTTAAACTGACCCTAGAACAATACATGAATATAACATCTCTGTCATCTCTTGTACTGGTTCTGCAGCCCGTGTTCCCTGTGCAGCTTCCCTGTGAGTGGCCAGTGTACAATCAACCCAACATTTAACAATGTGTCCAAATGAGTCATGCTGGAAATGACAAGATCCTGTATATACTTAAATACTATAAATAAGGATTATAAATATTTTTAGGCAAGTAAACCTGAATCTGTGCATTGTGTGCCTTATTCACAAAATGAACTACTACAATATATAACATTGGCAATGTCAATTGGTCCTCTGTATGTTATTGTCATATAATATATAAACTTTTTTACATGAGCGATTTGAAATTCAGCAGGATGTGTGTTGGAAAATCACTACCTAATCTAAACCAAAGTCATAGAAAACAAACTAACAAACATTCCACTTGTGAATGGTAGTCATACAAAAAGGGCAGTCAAAAAACATTTATTTGGTACACGAATCAGAATTTCTCCTTTAATGTCAGTGTTTAAAAGATTGCTGTTACATAGAGGTGCCATGCAGTGAATGTATTTTCTTGACCGTGGGATGTAGGGTGGTTAGACCTTGCACTGTGGAGCAGTTGGCTCAAGGTAGCACATCCCTCCCACAACCAATGTATTAGCACAGTGTTCACATGATAGCCGTTTGTTGGCATGGGCATTAGTTACACAGAATCCGTAATTACCCAGAAATGCAGTGACCAGAATTGTTTCTATTGGCCAGTAGGGACGAGAGAGGGATCATTTTCGTTGCAATGGATGCATTATTTAGGTGACATCTGCAATCTTATTCGAGTGTCAGATGCCTGTTTAGCCCAAAGCTACATTTTGTTTACAAGTGATGATTGTATGTAAAGATACTCTGCCTGTCATCTCACTAGTGTTTGGGCTTAATTTTCTACTTGACACATACACACTGACATCACAAACATACACTCGACATACACTGCTCAACTGTCTTGCACATTGCAATATGAACGGGGTCTTTCTGTTGCAATCTAAATTGAAGCCTTTATATTTCAGTCTGAGCTTGGTGTATGTGCAGATGAACCAGACTCTGACATGTCCTTTTGTTTAAATACTGTGCAACATGGCGATGCAAGGCCAGCTGTATATATGATCTCCAGAGTATTTGAGCGTGTAGATATATTGTAAAGTTGTACTGTGAATGTGTAAATAATGATGGTCTTTGCTTCTTGATTTTTTGGGTTGATTTTTTTAACACGGCATGAGTTGAAATAAAACAGTACTACACAGAAAGAGTGGTCGTATAATTTTCTTCATGTTAAGGATGTAGGACTGTAGGTGGTTACCTTTGTTACAACGTGTGTGTGTGTGTGTGTGTGTGTGTGTGTTTCTGGTGTGGGGGAGCGAGGCTGAGAGCTTGAAAAATCTGATGTTTGTGCTTTGATAATTCAGCATAAGAGCCATGTATGGTACTCACAGCGTGACAGGGGTGTGGGTAAATCTGGCCATGTCCTAGCTGGGTTGTGTGTGCTGAGACATTAAGAGTCTGCAGAATGATTAAGAGCTTCAAGCTATTTTTAGAACTGGGTTGTTTTGAAGTTTGAGGCCAGCTCAGAGTCAACCACACCAGATAGCATGTGGGAAAGTTTCCAAAGTAATATGTTCCTGCAGACACCAAACATCTGGAATAACTACCCGGGTATAAGATCTAAGCTACCAATGAGCTGTGGAATCCACACACATTAGCACTAGCATACACATAGATGCATGCAGCATAAACATTCATTGACAATGTTACGCACAGATAAGCCTGTGACAAGATTAACTGTCAACAACAAAGAATAAATGAGCGATAGTTGGATGAAGGACAATCACTTTTCATGTGTTTCTGATTCACAGATTTGACAAATTGCTTTCTGAGGAATGGCCACTCATGCACGCACTTGCTCCCAAAATGACATAAACATGCCCATACAGTCAGATGTGCTTCTGATAAGAACGTGTTTCAAGTTCGCACAAACGCGCTGCCATGGTGGCGCATAGCAGAGTGCAGCGAGATGTTTGCGTGTCACCCCGCCACCACCATCAGATTTCCTGTCGGTTTTTTCACTCCTTAAATGGTCGAGAGATAATCTTAATAATCACCAAGCACAAGAAACGAGACATTTAAAGTCAGATATCTAATCTGAAAGGAAATGTTTTTTCTTCTTGCTGATCTGCGCATAAAGAAAACGTGCAAGAGGGCTCTGTGAGTGGGACTCCTGCTCTTTTCAGAGAGGTGATGTAGCCCTTTGGATGTCTGAGCGGGAGGCTGTGTGGCTCATCACTGCAGTCAGAATGTTGACACAAGTGCTCCTTCATTTGCTTTCAGCAGGACCTCCAGAAAACCCGCACCTCCTAGCAACCCAGCTCTTTCTTGCTTTCAGGCTCTGCTTTCTCTCTCTCACACACACACACACACACACACACGAGAAACATGTGCCCCTCTGGTGTGTGACTTGGTTGGGAATGGGGAACAACAAAGAGGCGCCTCTTGCTATTCTGATGTACATCCCATCCTCTCAATTTATCAGATGGTCTCTTCAAATTAGTTGGGGCAGATCAAACACAGCCAGTGAATCTGTAGCTGTTTCATTCATTTGTCCATCTGCCTGGCCACACATAGTCTCATTACTAGCGCAGACTGTTCCTGGACAAAAAAGCTTGTGTTTGTTGTCATACAGACATTACACAGTGTGTGTGTGTGTGTGTGTGTGTGTGTGTGTGTGTTCCACGTCTCAGGGGACAGAGTAAGCAGATGTTAAAAAAATATATCTTTGTTAAGTGGAAGTGGAACTCAGCAAGGTCACTCGTCTAGATGCAGTATGATGAAAGCAATTTGCTTAAGTTCAAAGTACAGATTAAAATGTGCTTAGAAACTGCAACAGAAAATGCAGACAAAACCACGCACATGGCACATGTAGCACATTGTTGTCACAGAGAGCGAACCGGTACATTTCTCTGCAGTAGCTCTTTAGAAATTTAAGGATGGTGATTAGACTGAAAATCATCCATCTGTACTCCTTCCTGTCCTCTTTTCTTAAAAGCCCGGAGGTGAAACCAGCAATTTCATTCACAAGCCTCCGTCATGGAAAGGTGCTTAGAGGGTTTCTTTGTGGGTTTTAGCAAGTACATGTGCTCTCGCTCTCAGATGCATTAAAATACGACAGTGTCCGGGTAATGCTTCATTTGAAAGTGAAATTAAATGACAGGCAAGAAGCAGAAATTTCATCAAGTTGGATTGAAAAAAAAAAGTTTTGATGCTTTTTGAGCACAGCCTCCACAGTCAGGAGAAGCCATCAAAATCGTATCCGTGTGCCAAGTACTTTTACATTGACAGTTGGTTAATGGCACTCATTGCTTTGAAAAGTGACTTAAAAAGCAGTCAGTGAATGCAAGGAAGAGAGAGGAATTGTTGAATCATGGCGAATGGAAGTTCAAAAGGGAAAGGACTAATATGTCCTCTGATTTTATGAGAAAGATATAGATGTTTGGACGTAAGATAAACTGTAAACAAAACAACACAATGAGCGAAACAAAGCACGGCACATACAAAGGCTTTTACCAGTTTTCCCTCAGTGACTTTCAGCCGAGCTCTAAAATCAGCTGCATTGACACCAGAGAGAGAGAGCGAGAGAGAGAGAGAGAGACTGGGAGAGGTGGCAGGAGGGAGAGAACTAGGCTACACAGATTTTAATTCACTGGTACATTATATAATGGCTGCTAAAATTTCCCTGCAGTGAATGGCTGCTCTGTTGCCAGATAACCTAAATGACAAGACAACCGTTCTTTTTATGTCTGCATCTGCACTGCCACCTGTGTCTTATCATGAAAAATAATTTTTAAGCAGAAACGCACATCGAAATAATTACGCCGTTAAGACATTACATTATATTGTGAAATGAAGTCTATCCATTACATAGTAATTCTGCATTCTTACATTCTTGTAAACACAGTTCTCCCCAAACAAGCACATAGGAACCTGCAAACTCCACGTAGTAGTAAAGCTCCACCTTCTGGCTGCGAGGTGGCAGAATTAAACACTCCCCGACCACTGTGCTCCATAAACCATCCAGATAATCTAATCAACCTTTAAATTCACTGTTTTAGGATTTTAATGAAGGTTTCACTCACAACCTTAGGAGCCAATAAATGCATCCAGACATAGGACTAACTGGTAAGATCTGTAAGATGGTCAGCAAAGACGCAATAAACATAACTAATAACCCTTCAATTGGTGACAGAGCTTAACCTGCTGAACTCCACGTGTTGGATTTATCGGCTTATTCAGAGCGTGTCCCGGGAAATGGGACAGAAGATACATTCCCGTGTAAGATCACTGCCTGCAATAGGCTCGCCCAGTAATGATGTACTGGACGAATGGATCCCTTTTCTGGCACAAAGTAAAATCAGCAGGTGGAAGAGAATTGTCCACAAAGACGCAAGCACCATCTTAGGTTTGGTAATAAGCCTGGAAATAAGAGTGACATGATATTGAATCCAGACATGTGTCATTCTGTGTTACTTTGCTTAGCATCCACCTAGAAATAAAGGTCATTCCGAGAGAACGGAGGGAGAGAGTGAGATGAATATCTGTTCCATGTGGTTCTTTAAGATGCACAGACCTTGCTCCAGCACCTGCAAGTAAAGGTGCTTATCTGTCAGATTTCATCTGCTCAGCAAGCCGCATGTGTGAGAGAGAGAGTAAGGAGTGTGTTTTGAAGACGGGGTGGGTGAGCGGGGCAAGTTGCAGCAAGCATATCAAGCGCACATTCACTTGCTGAGACTTTAAACACCTGAGTCCCAGTCTAGTTGTGAGGGAATCATATATTCAGTTGGAGGATTAAGGGGACGGTTGACAACAGTTTCCATCTGATAACGAACACTCTTGCTTGGTTGAAATTAACTTCTTTATTTATGTGTTTAAATGTCTTATTTCTTCTTTATCATGTTTGCCTCATTCTTTGAACTGTTTTTATCCTCCCCTCTCTGAGGTCTGACTCAGGCCCTTAACCGTGTGGGTGTTCTCGAACCTTTGTTGGTAAACCGGTGGATTATCTCAATTGCTTTATGACTAAAGCCTAGCCTGCTATTAGGTGCTCTGTCATTGAGAAATCACGTCTTCCCAGACATGCACCCGGAGACACTCCCCATCACACCCACCCAACGCCCAAGGGGTGATGAGTACATGCACATCACAAGCTACAAGGACCCTCATCATCACCTGCGAAACTCTAATCCTGGGAAAGCCCCTGACGCAAAAATGCACATAAATACACATAAACAGCAGTGTAGACCAGCCCTATGGCAAATACTTTGGTAGAATGAGCCGGAGGATAAAAGGCTTACGCCATGTGCAGAAATATTTCTAAAATTACAAAGAGCCCCTCTGATGGCTGTTCTGATCTGAATTATAAAATCAGATAGAAATTACGGCAAAGACAGTCCTGGGTTCAAATGTGCCAGCTGGCTGAGAGCTTTCTGTGTCTGCGTGGGTTTTCTCTTTGTCCATAGGTGTGAATGTGAGTGTGAATAGTTGTCTGTCTCATTGTGTGAGCCCCATCCAACTCTTAGCAAGTGAATGGACATAAATTACTGATATGAGCACCCCTGCACAAAGACAGGCCATGAATTGTACAAATGCTAAAATATAATGTCTGGTGGATCATACGAAGGGCGGTTTAAGTACTGCACTCTGCCTCTGTTACTGGGCTTAATTGAACATAGCTTGGATCTCACGTTGGCCAACGACATGAAGTTAGCTCGCTCCTGCGTTAGTGGCACAGCAAATTAATTCTCCCTACAGATCAATGGGCTTACAGTCCGTACACATCAGCGCAGAGAGATTTCACAAGCAGGCCACTGTGTTAGCTGCCTAATTTCCTGCCTCTACTGTACTGCAAATCCACATTGTTTATCACTAAGAGCAAATCAGATCAGCACACAGAGGCCAGTATAACATTCTCCTGTTGTTTTTTTTATCTATGTAGATACAAGCATAAACACACCCGCTGCCCTACACAGAGTCCAGATCAATATGTAATGGGCATCACACAGAGCAGATGAGCTCTTTCTCGCTCTTCGCATCCTGATTGAACACTGTCTCTTTGTGTTGTTAAGGCACATCTCCAGTCTCAGATAGAGCAAAGAATTGAAGGAGGATAGCTGGAAGGAAAAAGAGGAGTGAGGACAGAGAGTGACGGAGGGGAGAAGATGGCACGAAAAGGAGGGAAGAGCTGAGTGCCAAGACGTTGCACAACAAGCCCTAGTCTTTCCAACAGGCAGAATTATCATTCAGGGCAAAAACACATCAACATCGATCCAATACCCTGGACTCACAGGATACAGCTTAGCACCGCCCCCATCCCCAACAGCACATACCCACACATAACCTAAATGAAGCTTTTAGTCATTTTCATCTGTCTAAATATAGCAGAGCAAAGTTATATCCAATATCAGCCGACCCACAAAGGTTATTATAAGCCTTAAAGGAAAATAATTATGTACTCAAGGGAGTAAATAGCACATTCAGCTGTGGATTAGTACATGTTAGCTACTCCAATTGTGCAGTATTAACAAACTTTGTTTTCAATAGCAAATATGTTTTGAATTTACGAATAAGTAAAAACTAGTTTACAATACAGCGACCTCGAGTACACAAATATAAACAAAGCAGCCACGTTTGATTGGATGACATCAAATGAGGGTCACTGTATAATATGAAATGCAGCTTCAGATCCACCTTTCTCTCCCAAATTAGACCCAATTTCACCAAGGAGAAAGTGCATCCAGTTGGAGCTACCTGCATTCACTCGTCAATCGTCATGCATGAAGTGCTTTTAAAATCTACATCATGTTGGGAAAATGGCCAAGAACCTTTAGTCCCCGACAGTCTGCCCTTGAGTGCTGCTCTTACAATACTGGCTAGTCAGAGGAGTAGGCTTAGTTTAGCAGTTGCGCCTCTGCATGATGTGGAAAGTAAAAAGGCTGTCGTCTGGCCTCAGGGGCACTTCAAAAAGCCCAAAGCAGTGGGAGCTGCAGCACAAGTGATAGACACACACAGGAGGTCAATGGCATGTGTGTGTCTGCGGGCCCTGCGTACATGTGTGATGCATGGATGCACGTGTGTTTGCGTGTGTGTGTGTTTCTATGTACATTATGTGCGTGTTGAGTGAGGGGAGACCTATTAAAAAGCTGCCTGAGGAGAGGGCTTTCAGTTGAGTATCTATGGGGGTGCGGAGAGGATGGCAGGGCCATTGTGTGTCAGAGTTCCATCCTGAGAGCTGGAATTAGAGCCTTTCTCCTCTGCTCGGCTGGAAGACTCTGTACCACCGCCGACCGTGTGTTTAATTAGAGCAGCTCTAGAGAGACAGCCGAGAGAGAAGACGAGAGGGAGGAACATGAGCGTCAAGGATAAGAATGAGACAAATGAATAAAAAAAACATAATTACTTGGTGAAAGAGAATGAAAAACTGGTTTCACATCGCTTGGCATTGCTGTGCAAGTCTGATTGGAAGAGTAATGAGCTGAATGATAACAACATGATGTGGAATATGATAAAGGTTAGCACTGGTGTTGGCAGGAGAAGCTCTCTAGCGCGGCGCCCACTGGAAATAGCAGCTAAAAGGACCAACTTTCACAGAGTGTATTTGACTTTCCATCGGATTAGCTTCCAGCTTTTTAGAATTCCTCACATAAACCGTGTTGAAGAGTGCATGATATGCCTCTGCAGAGGTTATAGTCCCATCAAATTAGGTAAACAAACATTAATGGACGATAATGAATGTGAGCATTATCTCCGAACAGAGTGGCCATTAATATTTATGATTGTTTTTATCCCAGCACATTACAAACCAAAGCCACATCAATATTTATCAGAGCAAGTGAGTGTGAGAATGTACATTTATCAGTGATTGGATAACTAAACGGGTAGACGGAGGAGATAAACAAGGGTTGTTGTCTCCTCTGCTCATGATCCAGCCGCTTAAGCTTGTAAGGTTCATTTGTGTTAAGCGAGTTGATTGTTATGGGACGTAAACAACGTGTCAAGCCTTATTCGAAAACAACTCTTTCTGCTTACTGCAGTTAATGTCATTAAGGTGAGCTGGTAAAAAAACGCTTTGTCTTCGAAAGAGTTGCTGGAGTTGCCGTTTGTTAAACGGCAGCGTGATCAAACGGCTTTCCAGTTCAGATAGATAATACTGCGTGGTGTATGTGTAAACTCCGCCTGACAAGAGTCCTGACAAAGAAAAAGAGGTTTATCGATGTCGATGATGGATTTCTGAGAGTCTCCTGTCATCACACCGTAAGGCAATTAGATGGAATAAAAGGTATCATGGGAGAGCACATGATTCGGCGTACAGCTCACACACACACACACACACACACGCACACACACACACACACACACTCCCTTTGAGTGAGGTGTGTGTTGACCCTGTCTATATTTGGGCTTTCTCTCTCCAGTGTGTCTTAATCCTGCTGTCTGCTGTGTTCCACCTGATTACTCTGATCATTCACTTCTGACAGGCCCATTTCTTAACCCCCCCCCCCACACACACACACATATACACACACACGCGTGCAGAAAGGGAGGACACGCACACACACGCACATGTTGCATCAGACAAACGGACGATCTGACTCCAAAGGCCCGGCGTATAAGTCTGATAAGAATGGTGTGCTGGTCCGGTCACTCACAAAGAAAATATCCCATCATAGTCTGCAGTTGCCAGTGTCACACGTCACTTCACATGGCCAGTCACACAACACTGGCTCATTTGATGTGAGGTGCACACACACACACACACACATAATAAAAGCTGCTCAACATATAGAAATGCCTCAGGGAAAGGTTTCCACTCTGAAACATGCATAATGAAATCCCATGTAGTCTCCCAGGAGATTTCGGTTCAGAGAGATAGAGAGGTATGAACTCAGGCCGCAAGACACAAATGCAAATGTGAGGCATGGCTGTAAGGAAGGGGACAGGTTTCCCACACAATGCCTCAACAATATTGTCCTTCACCTGCTGAGATCTAAAGCATTAATCAAGAGGCACAGAGAGTCCTGGCGACTATTCCTGTACAGGGACCCTCACACACTCAGACTGACCCCCTCCGGCTGTAGATAAGAGTCGACATAGCAGGTGTGTGTGTGTGTGTGTGTGTGTGTTTGTGTGGGGTCATGCATGCAGGTGAAGGAAGTAAATCCTTCCCCCTGTGTTTCGCCATCTCGCTCTTTCTCTCCCTCTTTTGCTCCCGCTCTCATTGATCCTGTTTTTTGAGCAGTTCCTCGATGACCAACCTGCTGTTAGAGCTGTTGTTGTAGTCAAACTTGATTTAGTTGAGCTTGCTGGCCCTGCGCTCTTAGGGACCATTCTGCTCAGAGGCTGTAAATTCCATTTATTTACAAGCACGAGAGGGAGGAAAACCAAGTTGGCACTGCTCTCTAGCATGATTTATGACAGATAAAGCAGAAACTAATAGAATGGTTAATAAATACTTTACTGGAGCTTTATAAGAAGTTATAAACCATTCATGCTACAACTTTTCTTGTGTCGTCCAGCATGGAATTAAAATATAGGATAATAATAATAGGATATATATGAATTCAGTCATTCTCCAGCACTGCACGTACTGCTTTTTAATATCCTTGACCTGCCTTGTGAAGTGGCCACATACTGTTTGTCATTTTTCATGTTCTCCGGTTAAATACAACAAACAAAGGTTCTCTCCCGTGGTGCCGTCATGTGCTATGTGTGTCACAACATTGAATCTAAACGTTGATTTCGAAAGCGATGAGCTCTCGAATCAGGTAAGCGCACACAAATAAATATATATCAGAATTCTTAATTCCTCAGATTCCTAGAAAATACTGGATACGTTAAGAGGTGTGGAACATCTCGACACCAGCTGTTTGCTTCGTCTTTATGTTTAACTGAGCATATTAGCAGACACTGTGGATGTATAGTGACTTATTAGAAAGTTATGCTACTGATGCCAACAACAATTTACATGATATTCTATTATTGTTGACGTCCTAGCCCTTACATAAATCATAAATCCCAGCTAAGCCGAGACCACAACATTTCACAACAGAGTTGGGGCTGTGGTTTGGTGAAGGTGAGCACAAACAAACTTGGTCGGGTATTTTCCTCTCATCTACATATCTGTGACAAGGCCAAGATCCTCTTTATTTACACAATATCACATGGTGTTCAACAAAACTCTACCTGGAGCCAGGGACTTGTATCTATTTCTCAGCATTAGCTCCACATCCCTCCCCCTGCTCAGGCCTCAGCTCAGTCACAGGCCAGCTATCCCATTGCACGGACAAAGAAAGCTTCATTGGGATGTAACTCATGCCTGCACATATAGAAAGTTATAACAAAGCCTGCTATTGTCCTCCAGCAACAACATCTTTTTTGTCCCGTTAGAAAAGAAAACACAGCATGAGCATTTGCAACAACCAAAAGAGTTACGGTTTAAACATTTAGTTAAATTGGACACAAAGACAATTTATAACAAATACAAGCCATGTCGTACTTAAATACACATTATACTGTATATTACATAACCATTCATATGCAAACGCACAAGCTTTCCACTTGAAATTCTGAGACAAAGAGGTGAAAACAATAAACTTCAGTCAGATGGTACAGTGCAGTGGATATAAATGTAATCTGTCAGCTGATTTGCACTGTTAATGGCATCTTATATAGTAACAAAAAGATGTGCCTTATGCAACCAGGATCTTAAGCTTGAGTTTGAGTTTGCAGTGTAGTTGTATATCCAGAACACTTGACGATTATTTCATAACAAATTCTTAATTAGACCATAGTCAATGTGCAATAATCCATCTGGTGCAAACTGTTTCATCACCCTGCAAGTACCACTTTATCTGCATCTAATCTACTTTAACTTCAGCAACTGTTTGTTTAAAAATGCAACCAAAGTTGAACTGTGTCCTATCACAGACCCTTTGTGTATAAAAATTAGGACAAACCTTCAAGTGACTTTTATTGCTAAACCAAATGGCAGCCACAGCTTGTGGACAAACTGCGTAGGGAAGCCCAAGCAGGCCCCGCAACAGATGGTCAGAGTGACTGTGGACCGTGTTTGCTGCTTTCAGGACAGCTCATTCAGCAAAGTGACACTGAAAAAGACAGAGAAGAACCTGAAGCATCTGTTTTGTCACGTCCGACACACATAAACCAACGCACACAATGACTGTCAACGCATAGACAAACATATGCACAGAGGGACAGAAAACACAGAAGCCTGTAGCATTTTTGTCACAAACACCCTGGGACACACAATTTTCCATTAGTAACATTCTTTTTCTCCCTCTTTTACTCGCTCCTGTCTTTCCTCTATCAAAAACAGAAGACAAATATCACCCCCCTCCGATCCCCACGTACTGGCTCTTTTGTGTTTCTCTGTGTCCTGCTAGCTCTTTGCAATTAAGCAAATGGGTCATTAATTAATCGCTGCGGGCAACAGGACACACGAGGAGTTAATCAGACTGGATGGATGGAGTGCTGGGAGAGAGCATGACACACAAACACACATACACACTAAAACACAAACATATGGCCACTTTCACAAACTATTGACATTTCTGAAAAGTGAGCCTCCAGTAAGACGTGCATGAATAACATTACTGAAAATGGCAGGAGTTGATGAAAAGCAGCTTGATCATTGATTTGTGTTGTCAAACTGTGCTGAATGGCAGATTCTGCTGGGGGGAAAGTTGGGTTGAAACCTTGCCTCAGGCCATCAACATTCAGAGTGAGACAAGAGGATATTATTCTAGTGTGTGATGGTACACAGCTCAATCACTGAGTGAAGTCTGCTGACAAATCACTTTATAGAGATATATACAAATAGGGCTATTGACAGGGAAACCACACAGGATTCCTACGGACTGCATTTATACTGAACAAATTGGTTTGATAAGTACGGGTCAGGTCCCCGACAGATGCATGTTTATTGCTGACGCGTCGCTTTGGCTGTTGAGACAGAAGCTCCTTGCGAATGCAGACATGTTTCTCAGCCCTTTTTTTCTTTAAAGTTGGGTTTCTCTCGAGGAACTTTTTTATCCGTCTCCTACGTCGGTTCTTTTCCAACACGCTCTCCAATGGGCCTGCGCACAACAGATGTGTTGGGGCAAGACTGAGGCAATGACACTCACAAGTGCTCAGAATGTTTGGAATCTCAACGAGCAGAGAAGAAAAGACTAGCAAATGTTTCTCACACCTCACAAGGAAGTAGGTTACGTTAGACACCAAAACTATCATTAATATGATGATGAATAAATCCATCAACTGATAATTACTTTTTGAATGAATAGTCGCTGCAGGAATTTTGCCTGCCACAAAATCTAAAAAAAAACAACAACAAATGTTTAGTTTTATTGCTTAGGCACAAAATATTTATTAACTCCTACCACAAAAACAGACAAAGACATCACACAACTCATAAAGAATATCACAACCAAACAGGTTTACAGTGATTTCTCAGCTCGCCAACACAAATGCTGTAATAATATTTCCCCATTAGGTGGCAGACTTTAAAGCACTATTTGCCAGGATGAATCTGCAGTTAAAACAAATGAAATGAAACAAGCTCATTTTTTTGTCCTTCTTTTTGTTATTGTTTCACCTGCAGAGCAGCCTGGTGAGTCATTACTGGATACAGATAAACACTGGACATAAATTCCTTCCCGTGCAACTGAGTCAGAGGACAAGAGGTGTTTCTTGCTACACCCTATTGTTTTGCTAACGTCGCATGCCAGGCCTCCTGCCCCTTTGCTGTCTGTCAGCAGGAAAAAGACAGCAACAGAAGAGGAGCCAGACAGCATGCCAAAGGACAGGACGCTAAAGGGTAGGACAGTACAGACAATGACACAGGATGGGAGTCGCTGTCCAGTGCACAAAGCACTATCTGATCTGCCATAGGCACAACAAGAGGAAGGAAAAGGCTTACAACAACAAACAGAAGCTCCCAATCTCACCTGCACAAACCTGAAACAGTGAGGGTAATATTACAGTGAAGAAGTGCAGAACACGTGAAGGAGACTTTTCCTGATTAGATTAGTAACTGGCAGCAAACATTCATCCTGCATTCAAACTCAGCCAACATGAACCACCTGAAGCATCAGTAAAACAGTTTTAGAGGAAAACATAGACCTATTGGTAAAAAAAACCAAAAACAGGAATCCTACAATGATGTATTCACTGAGGGAATAAAATGCTAGAGATGTGACACATGGGCTTATATATAGAAAGTAAGCTTGGTGATCTCATAGCCTGGAATATTTAATGTTGTACTTATTCAATAAATTGATGTATTTTTTGCTTACTGCACTCTTGTAATCAAATTTTCCTCCTTTGTTAAGATAATTGCCTAGACAGTCTGGGATGAGAGAGCCTGAGAGAAGTCCAACTACTATAATTTATTAGAAAGACTTTTACTGTGCTGATGTAGATAGATAGATAGATAGATAGATAGATAGATAGATAGATAGATAGATAGATAGATAGATAGATAGATAGTACACGTGTATTTACTGAGGGCAAAGTTGAAGAAGGTTCATAAAGAGGGACAGTATAACTCTTTAACTAGGCAATTAAAGTTTGCAGCCAGGAGCTATATTTCCTTATGGTGGGGTATAACACTCTGTACTTTCCACTCAAGCAAGACATTACCCTGGCACATGACAACCACAAACGAAGAGGTGGGAGGTGCCTCTGACCATGCAGTTTTACATTTTCAGGGATTGAACATACATTGTTTGCAGTTTTCTCCACCAGGTGGTGTTGAAAGGCTTTCGAAGCCCTCCACAGGCACAAACCAAGGCACAGCAAGGAGCTCAGAGCAACACCTGGTTCAGGAAGCAACCCCATCCTGTTTGTTTACCAAAAACATAGATCTACTTCTTCTGTTTTTTTAAATCAGTCCCTAGTCTCTCGTCAGGTTTGGTCATTACCAAAGAAAACATGAGGTGTTTATTGTGGTCAGACACTACAGGAACAGAAAAGCTTTCAGGCCACTACAGTGGTTAATTTCACTGTTTGATTCCTATCTTGAACTGAAGGTCAAGTGTTGTATTACAGTCCAGCCACAAACTGGTATGCCATTAAATGAAAACCTTCTGACTCAATTTTCACTCTAACAACTACAATAAATCAGAGGAGCACCACCGCTGAGCAAAGCCTGCCTCCAACCCAAGGCTTGCCAGTTGCTCCCAGCCTGGCCAGTTAGTTCAGTATCGATTCTCTGTCTTGCTGGGATACCAATATAACCATCTGACCTATGAATGCTGAGCTCACAGCACTGTAAGAGGAAAGACTCAGCTCATCCTCTTTGCTCTTGACTGTAGTGCTTTCTGTAAAAAGTACTGGCCCCAGCTCATGCCCTGTTTGAACCTAGTTCTCCTGATCCACTGTTGAACAATAACACCTCACATCTCTCGAACCTCACTGTCACACATTCAGACTTGTTGTGTAACTATATATAGAAAATACTGGCTAATTTCTCATTTTTCACAATAACATGAAACTAATTAGCCAAAAAGATTGTGAACCTCCACTCTGACGTAAGCTGGTTTTACAGTGTACTCAAAGTCCTGACATCACAAAGTTTCATAAGAAGACAAGTTTCATTGTAGGTGTCACTGTGGGTGTAGTCCTCAAATGCAATGGAAGGATAATAAAGATAATATTTCCCTTCCACTGCAGCTGCATTTCTCTGCTGCCTCATTCAGGCCCTTCTACATGTGATATGATGATTATCCAGCTCAAGCTCAAGGTTCGTGCAGATTGGCTCCCACCTGCAGAGGTAATTACAGTTTCACTCCTCACCAGCAGTCACTGGAAACAAGACCATAACTCTGAAAGTGAGACACTGCTTAACTACACATGGATCGGCCCGACGTACAGTAACACACCTGCACTGGCACGCACTTCTGTAGCACACACTCACCCAGAAACATCATTCTCAAAAGCACATATGCTCATAAATCTGACCTCATTCTGAGGAATTTATTGCATTCTAATAAACATCAATGTGATTTAAAACAGCAAAATATATTCATTTTTACATAACAATTGAAGACTCCTAGAATCTGTGAAGTAGTAGTTAAACTGATTCGGCATAGACAAAATATATATAGGTACCACAATCAGCATATCCCCAACAGCAAACAAAGACATTTATCATTTTTCAACTTTATCATTTACTGAGGGACACACTTAATCTTGGAATCGCAACAATCTTAAAATTGTTCTACGATTTACCCATGCAAGTGTTCAGAGGTAGACCACAGAGACTGAAGAGCATTTCCAATAATTCAGAGGAACAACCTGAAAAAAACCTGGGTTCAACAAAAACAATTTGTGCTCGTACATGAAGATCAACTATTAAGAGAAGGAAGTGAATATACAAATATTATATCGTATATTATCTGTATATGAACAGAACTGAATTGCTGGTAAATCAACTTCAAAAAACAGTACACATCGTTTATGCATTTTATTTCCCTCTACCCAAAAGTTAGGATGACATCTTTTAGAAGCACGTCATTCACAGTTCCTATGACGTTCATTGCCATGTCACACTTAGGGGCTGTGTATTTTGATTGTAGTAAACAGATTCCCACGAATCATCCTCTCTGATAATGTTACTCATTTTAGTGCAATGTCTGTCATGCCGTATTTCCAGTGGAGGGTGTGTTCAGTCTGACAGCCTGACAATGAAAACTGAAAACATGCTCCATTTTAAAAGTGACACAAAACACTTTTAATTCATTAAATAAACAGAATAAACTCTGAGCTTTAGGGATTTTGAATTGAAATCAAAGTAGTTACCTGTGAGGTACATTTTTGTTTGTTTGTGGTCTTGATTTCATTTCAATTAAATGCCCTGCTGCACCTCCTCCAAACCAACACGGGCTGGTTTGTTTACTATGCAAAACAGAAACTTGACACTGGCGTCATACTCACTGTTCGGAATCTGTTCTAACCATCTGCAGGTAACTTTATGAACACGCCATATAATTACGCTGATGAACCAAGACAGACACTAAGAACAAGCAATGACATCCAAGCTAATTACACACGGTCCATTAACATTTTAAATCCTTGGATTGGTTTGAAATCTCTTTTTAGCATGCAGGGTTGTGTTGGAAATAATTGGTATGATTCCACTCTGCTGGTTCAGTGTATCCCAGAAAAAGATTTATTTCATGAAGGAAATTTGATTGAGTCCTGCTTTGTCGCTGTGTTGTTTCCATTGCTGTTGTTCATCCTCTTGCAGCCTCCGGATCTTCCATGAAGGCCCTGTTGTCATAGTGATGTCTCTCTAGGTCAGAGCTCGCTGGGTCAGTCAGTGGGACTTCATACATGTTTTCTCCTCCTGCCACTGTGATCACAGTGACCTCTGGTGGTGACTGATCAGAAATGTCCTCTTTGGTCTCCTCTTCGACCCCCAGAGCCTTCAGGATGTCACACTTGCACATGGGGCACGTTCTCCTATCCAGCAACCAGGGCTCAATGCAGGCTTTATGGAAGATGTGGTCACACGTCAGCACGGTCACCACCTCGCCTGCCTTGTAGGATTCAATGCACACAGCACACATATGGGAGTCAGAGGCAGTTTCCTCGTCATCTCTAGTAAGTGTGCGTAGTTGTAGACGTGCAATTGCCTTCTTAGCTTTGGATTTCAACCTCTTTTCAGCGCGCCTATGCCTGTTCAGGTTGTAAAGGCGATTAGCCGAAATAAAGACAAAGTAGGCGATTGAGGCTGCCGTCACAATGAAGAAGGCAATGGACAGGAAGTAAAGCCAGTAAGTGTCCACCCAGGGGCCGTGAGGGCTGCCTATTTCGATAGTCATATAAACATCTGTCCCATTCTTCACCAAGTTGACAACCTTCGTGCCCTGACTGTTCCCAATCATGATAGCCACGATGTTGTCTGCATCTGGGTGTGCCATGTGTGTAGTGCTGTTGCCACTGCCGTCCACGTTATACACCACCACGGCAGCTGCTCCTTGACGTTTAGCAGCATTGATCTTCTCACTAAAGGTACAGTTGCCCCTTTTAACCAGGGCTATCCAGGGCGGTGAGCTGGAATTGCGGTTGTAGACATGATCTGGCCCACAGCCTTTGGCATCTCCAATAGGAAGAGTAACAATGCCTGAGGCTCTCTCTAGGGGAGAGTTACGACCAAACACCCCACACTCACAATATTCATCCACAGTCTTATTGTTGCTATCATCATAGCTTATTTCCACAATGGCTGTCCAAAACACCAGTGCAGCTGAACAGCGAACAAGCCCTGAAGAAAACAGGAAAAGCAACAGCCACTGTTGCGTCTTCTTACCCATGGTAACGCTCTTCTTACAACAACAGGAGTCCCTCTGTTCGCTTGCTTAGTTCTTTGAAAACACCTTAGTTAGTCCTAGTTCCTGGTTTGTCCGAGCCACGGCGATCTGAACACAGCTTCAGTTTCACCCAACCTGCTGTCTACGGTAATCTGATATCAGACTTTGGTAACACGAGCTATGCGTCAGCCATTCAGTGCTCGTTATCTTCCTGAACCTTGAACACTGAGCAGTCCTCACAGAGGGCAGGGTGCTGGTATTCAACAAGTTGAAGTACACAAAACGCTGAAGTCTCTAGAGCCAGAAAACAACATCAAAAAAGGCAAGACATGAGCAAATCCTGAGAGTAGACAGCACAGAGCAATCCAGAGACACTAAGAAAAGTTGCTGACCTTGTGTAAGAATGACTAAAGCAACTCAGCCAGTTCGACTTGTTTCCTTTTTCTATTTCTGTGAACCACAGGACTGTTGTGAAAACCAAACCAACAAGTATTTCCCCTCTACCTCATGTTTATTCATTCTGAAAGACAGATACTGTCCACTTTCACTACAAGCTAAATACAAAATAAACATACAGACACACTTTATATATATATATATATATATGTGTGTGTGTGTGTGTTATTTAAATGACAGTGTTTGGCGCACAGTCATGTGCTAAACGTTCTGCTTGTGTTTGGATGCCCAGAGGCACATAAAAAGCTTTATTCCACACAGCTGGCGCAATGACCGCTGAGACGGACAGGACATTGTTACAAGTTTCCATTGTTATTAGTACACACACACACACACAAACACACACACACTGGTACAGAGAGAGAGAGAGAGAGAGAGAGAGAGAGAGAGAGAGAGAGAGGCCTCCAATTACAACTACAGCTGCTATTTTACCTTACTTCTCAGACACACACACACACACACACACACACACACACACACACACACACACAAGCTGCAGCACAGCCCTCTGTGCTATTAAATCATTTATCTCACTGAGACAAATCTGTAAATAAAAGAGAGGCAGGTATTTATTGTTAGTAGAGCTGCAGCTCACAGATTTTAAAACGAGACACAGTGGTGCTGCATCCTGAAACCAAGACAATTAACTGAACACAACAGAAAATAAATGGGTGAAACTCATTAATAGAATCAGAAATAAAGATGATATCCTCAGACTCTCTGCTACTACGCTGACATCTACTGGCTCACTTAGTCAAAGACAAACTAAGTGAAGTCATCTTTATATCTTAAAAGATTTAATCTTAGGTTTCCAGAATTAAATATTTGGTTCTTTGAAGCAATCGATTTATGCATTTCAATACTTGGCATGTATCCATATGTAAGGTGGACACCTGGCTGAGGCTACAGCTGGAGCTCGGCCTCCTTCAGACATACAATATATTTTAACAATATCAGAAAGGACAATCTAATTGTGCCACACAGGGGCGCCAGTCACTCACTGCTGTGTGTTATTTGACAGCCAGGAACCCCCTCACGTCTGTGTCATCACAAACAGACAATCTACGCACCAGAAAGTGTTGCTTGTTACGTCTCCTAGTGGGATCCAATGCCGCATAATCTTCCCTTTAAAAACATAAAACCTCAGTGATGGAACTCACCGGTTGCTCGTCGTATTTGTCTCCTGCACTGGAATTGAAGTGTCCAACCAGCCTAATGTCTCCTGAGCGAGTGGACGCGGAGAGCGTTGTTGTTGACAGTCTGTGGGTTTGGGGAAAACTTGGGACATGTCCAAACAAGCCCGAGACTCCGCGACCACACACACTCACACACACACACACACACACACTTCAGTCTAACGTGGGTTCATTTGTTATGGAATAACATGAGTGTGATCCTGACTATGTCCTGTAACTGGATCGAATCCCACTGAAGTGTTGCATAAACCCAACATGCGGAGAGAAGAGAGACAGAGAGAGATGTGACCTGGTCCTGATTCACTAAGTCCTGACTCTGACGCACATGGGAATAACTGTGTCATGTGCACAAGTGCTTCTCTGAAGTGTAGACATTTTTATTATATGCTTAGACCTTTCCTAACATTCCCAGGTTTGTGATTTCCTGTTAGAATTATGTTAACTGCACAGAGGAAGACCTTGGAACACGCGGTCGTGGCGCGCTGAGGTGGGTTTCTCTTGTATTACACTGCTGCTGCTGCGCCGCAGGCTGCGAGCTGTTCAAGTCTAGTGGAATGACTCGCAACTCGTGACCCCCCCCCCCTCATTCTTGGCACTACCAGACCTTAAAAGATGCTTTCTACCCCAATAATCTCCCTCTTTGCAGCTTGTAGTCGTAGAGTAGTGCTGAATACTTGCACGCCCTGCAGGATAAAGACGCATGACTCTTTGGAATAGTTCTTAATTCTTTTTTACCGTGTTGACTCAAATGACCATGAATGAGGTTGCAGCTCCGCAGAAGAAGAAGAGGAAAGATTTTATACCTTACTTTTTGGGATTTGTCCTATTTCTGTTTTGCACAGTTCATCTCATATCGTGGACAGCAGCAGCGGCCCAGGACGCGCGCTCTGCCAGGGTGCGCCGCGCGCTAGGTGAGACAGTCCCACTCATATGTCCACACATGACTGGCCTGTGTTTGTAGTCTCTTTTATTTGGGTTCTTTCATCTGTCGGTAACGACCCATTCTTCCTGAAAGCAGGGTTCCTAGTCACAGCTTGAAGCAATAACATACACAAGACATTCTTAAGGCTCTTTTCCTGTTTTGTGTGCGTAATCAGTTGGACTGTGGCAGTTTCGCTCCACTCTTCTTCATCGTGGCCTAACACTGTGTAAATGTTCAGATTTAAACCCGCCTGGTTGGGACAACGATGACCACAAAGTGATGTGTGTGTTGCAGAGAATGAGACAGACTGCATCTCACCACAGTCCTCCGAGTTTCCCGAAGGCTTCTTCACGGTGCAGGAGAGGAAGGATGGAGGGCTCGTCATTTACTTCATGATCATTTTCTACATGCTTGTGGCTGTGGCTATAATCTGTGACGATTACTTTCTGCCATCGTTAGAAGTGATCAGCGAACGTAGGTTTCCATTGAGATGGATGATGTGTTTCATCACAAGGCACAGACACACTGGGAGGCCTAAAAACAACACATAAAATTAATTTACTTCTGTGAGTTATCTGTGTTGTGTTGTATGTAGTAAGATCTTAAGATCATGGTAAATCAGTTAACTGTGACTGAAAAGTGAATGATTTATATCTCTCTGATCTAGACTAATACTAATAAACCGTGTTCTTGTGTGTGAGTCAGGTCTGGGACTGTCTCAGGATGTAGCAGGAGCCACGTTTATGGCAGCTGGGAGTTCTGCACCCGAACTGGTCACAGCCTTCCTGGGTAATGCTGCATTTGCACAAATATGAGCATCAGCATTACAACCAGCTATGTTAGTGACGACACAGCAGCCTAACGAGCTATGACTCCATCGGTGTACGAGAGGAGACAGGACAGTGGTCTTTGCTCTGTCTTCAAACCTAAGATTTGCTTTTTGTCTGTGTGGTGTGTCAGGTGTGTTCGTGACGAAGGGAGACATTGGAGTCAGCACCATCGTTGGATCAGCAGTCTACAACCTGCTTGGAATCTGCGCTGCATGTGGACTCTTGGCCTCAATGGTACATTGTCACTATGTTGAGACAAAGATTAGCCAACTGTTAAAAGTGGCACCTTCTGTAGGCTAGTTCAAAGAGAAAGGAGCTGCCAATGCACGATGTTGTATAAACTGTAAACCATTCTTTGTGTCTTTTATCAGGCAGGCCGGCTCTCATGTTGGCCTCTGTTCAGGGACTGCCTGGCATATGGAATCAGTGTTGCTGTTGTTATTGGCATCATTTCTGATAACAAGGTGTACTGGTGAGCATCTAGTTACATGAACTTCAGACCCCACTGCGCCTGCATGTAAGGTGGTTGTAAAAGAAACGTCAGGTAGAGCTGTGTGTTGCATCTTGTGACACTGAGAACAACGTATGGAAATAGATCAACCATGTAGTAACGTACAGTATGATTCACCAACATGTATTACACTGACAGAGCAGGGCAATAAATGTACCCTAAATCATAACGAATGGACATTATAAACACAATTACTGTGGCATTCACTGTTTCTAAAATATTTCCACGTGTCCCGGGCTTAAGACAACTCACTGATAAGGAGGAAAGCTTTAGTCAAGATAAGGGCTGCGCTTTCTTTGCTGTAAGAAAAAGAAGCAATCAAAGACAAACTACCAAAAAGGTAACGAAGCTCATCCAGGAACAACTCGGTAGTGCGAAACATTAAACGACTAAAACAAGGTAACAACAGCTGATCTGAAGTCTTTTAGAAAATGTGAGATCTGATCTACTGCCCCAAAACGCTTATCGAGGTAGTTTAAACCATAAGTTTTCTCAGGTAATTCTTTTAAAGCGTTTCATTCGATTAGATACTGCTACTGTGTGGGTCTTTCATCAGCCTATATTCTGCCCTTACGTCACAAAATGATCCCTGGGTTATCTTGTTATCTTATCCTACTTTTTTATCAATTATATCTCGCCCCAAGGTGCGAACTATAATGTTCTAACTGTATATTGCACTTACAGGTATGACGCTGCTTTTCTGCTCCTGGTCTACATTGTTTACATCGTGGTTCTGTGTTTCGACCTTCGCATCAGCGACTTTGTCCTGAGGAACGTGAGCCCTTGTTGCACCTGTCTGGGTAAAGGACCTGAGGAGACGTCAGAGACACAGCCTCTGATAGGCTGGAACGACGACGCCAGCCTGCGAGTCCACAGTCGCTCCAGAACGGACAGCGGGATCTTCCAGGACGACTCTGGATACTCGCACTTGTCTCTCAGCCTTCATGGGCTCAATGAGATCCCTGAAGGTAAAAAGCACTTGGTGCAGATTCAGGTGCACTGTTTTGATGATAACATGATACCAATATACTCATGCGTTTGTTTTCCTCTGTCCTGGCAGAGCATAAAAGTGTGTTTGCTGTGCCGGAGAGTGACCTGAAACGCATCCTGTGGGTACTGTCTCTGCCCATTATTACTCTGCTTTTCCTGACCATCCCCGACTGCAGGAGAAGGTTCTGGAAGAAGTGGTTCATGGTCACCTTCATCATGTCAGCAGTCTGGATCTCAGCTTTTACATACGTGCTGGTGTGGATGGTCACTGTTGTTGGTAAGATCTTTGTAAACTAGACCCTCCGATAGGATTCCATTTTGTAATGTTTCCCTAGTATTTTCAGTGAAGTCACAGGTGCAAATCAGCCCACTCAGTGATTTACGGAGGTTTTGGGGATCACAAGTGTCTGAAACTTGTGAGAAAAAGGTTTGAATTGCAGAGTAGAATCACATGTTAGTCTGCTGAATAATTCCTTAGATGCCATTGCACCAGAAAGTGAAGAGGGGGGGTATTGTAGCTTCAGTGGGCCATGTGCACACTCACAGTCAGAGCAGGATTACAGCCTGCTTTGCCTCTAAGGAAATACAGTCATGTGAGGCCTGGGTGTATGTACAGAGGTACCTAGAGGCACAGGTCACTTCACCACACCCCATCCCTCTGTATAAATGGCATGTGACGTGGTAGTTCTAGTAAAGTATAATGAGATTATTATCCCATAGTCGTCAGATAGTCTCACATGGAGGCAGAATGTAGCCTTAAGAAAGATCAGCCGTGAAACTGAGCAGGTACAGCTACAGCAGGCAGTTTGTGAATGGTTCTGTTCTACAAAGTATAACATTTTACAGCGAACAAAACACGACCACTTTGAAGCAACTAGCATCTACCTGAATTACCCAAATGCACCTGGCACCTTGTGGAAGAATTTACAGTACATATAATGCTCTTAGGCGGGGTTCTGCTGGAGGAATTTGTGGCATTTCTAAAAATCCCCCAGTGGTAATTTATTAACCCGATAGTCACAGTTACAATCACTTATTCACTCTCCAGCTTGACGTGTTCAGAGAGCGATATTTAAGTTTGTGTGTATTTGAACACAGGCGAAACTCTTCTGATTCCTGATACAATAATGGGACTCACTTTGCTTGCTGCTGGAACCAGTATACCCGATACTGTAGCCAGTGTGATGGTGGCCAGATCAGGTAACCCTGCATGCAAATAATATCACATTTTAATAGCTGCAAGTTTAATTCTATATGCTACATATACAACTTACAACTGGAACTGTCTGGTAACACAGATTTGAAATGTTTTTTGTTCCAACAGGGAAAGCTGACATGGCCATGTCCAATATTGTCGGCTCTAATGTATTTGACATGCTTTGTCTGGGCCTGCCGTGGTTCATTAAGACCGTCTTTGTGGATACAAACAACCCTATAGAAGTCAACAGCACTGGACTGGTCTTCATCTCCTGCACACTGCTCCTTTCTATAGTTTTTCTTTTTGTGTCCGTTCACATTAACGGATGGAAATTGGACTGGAAGCTGGGAATCGTTTCTCTCATCTGCTACATACTCTTTGCAACTCTGTCCATCCTGTATGAGTTGGGAATTATTGGGAATAATCCCATAAGACTGTGTAGTGACTGACATCTCACCTTCCCAGGACTAAAGCCATATTTTCTGACATTTTAACAAAACCAAACGTAAATGTTACACCTTCAAATGTTAAAAGAGGAAATGGGGTCTCACTTGCATACATGTAAAGATGTTATATCATAAAGACGTGTGCTGGTCACATCTCAGAAAGAAAAGAATCTCTATTAGCAATACATTTTACCAGTGGTAGAAAAAGTTGATTCTCGTGTGTGTCTGTCAAGATTGAAATCAGACTGTTACAATATAATGAATAGAATGAACCTTGTTCTGCAAAGTCCCATGTTCTAAAAAAAGCCCATAAATGGAAGATGATCCAGACCCAACAAGTGAGAATAATCAAATAGTGGCCTGGTAGCTCAGGAGGTTGTGGGTTCGAATCCTGTCTGACTCCCAATCCATCTCCTACCAGGTGTGTCCCTGAGCCAGACACCCAGCGCTAGCTCCCTGTAAGTCGCTTTGGATAAAAGCGTCTGCCAAGCAAAGTAAAGTAAAGTAAGTAAAGAAGTTAATTACACTTTCCATACCATGTCCTAATTTTGAATGGATGCAAACAAGAAAAACGCATCACCTACTCCACTGATAATCTCTTACATGGAAAAATTATGACCTGCAAGATAATATACCAACACCATTATGAGCTAGACTGACACTTGCTGCAAAGACTACTTACAGTCCAATCCAAAAGCAAAACCAGTAAATATGGGTCTCTGTAGTAAAACGGCTTCCCGAGATTTGTTACCCGATACCTGAAAAATGTCCCCTATTTATTCCAGTTGCTATCTTTGTGGAATTTCCCCCTCAGGAAGTTGTGTTGAGCAACAATCCTTAATCAACATCCCAGGTTCATTTGACACACTGACAAACAACTTTGATACACTCCTATCAGGACACTTTACAACCACCAGGTTTAAAAATTAAAAAGTTTATTTCTTCAAATAAACTGCCCAACAAATTAAAAAGGATCTACAAAACAAAGACAAGAGTCATGTAGTAAGTATATATATATATATGTGTATATATATATATATATAAACAAAAGTTATGAAACAGTGGACACATGAATTGTGTTTTTAAAACAAAACAAAAGATCATTGGCAAAAGGGCTGAATGTGGAAGTGTAGTAGCATAATTTCTACAAACGCTCTATGCATTACGATCAATACGGACGTCCACCTCTCTACCATTGATCTTGGTACCATTCATCATTCTGCAAGCCTTCTCTGCACTCTCTGGAGAGTCAAACCGCACTGTTCCACAGCCCTTTGACTTCCCATTCTCCATCTTGATCTCTGCAAACATCACCTGACCTGTGGTACACAAGAATAAGCCAATAAATGCACAACATTGTGACCAATTTCCTATACGTTTAATGTTTTTGCGAATGTATTAGAAGACCTACCACAGTGACTGAACTTCTCTTTGAGCTTCTGCCACGTAAGATCATAGGATAGCTGCAACATATTAGATATAGAAATTTTTTCCTAAATATTTGTCATAATTGAAAGAGCACAAATCGGTTATGAAACACTGGAACAAACTTGTGTGATGTACAACACCATGTAAACAAAGCAATCATTAACTACTCATTTACAGCATCATTACTATTTATACTAATGGCTGGCATGCACGGGTTTGTCTCCTTTTAAGATCTAATCCAACAAATGACAATAAACCCACAGACCATTTATTTATGAATTACTATTTAAATCAGTGGAAAAGTCTCCTGTGGTTCTGTAAATGCTATTTAACCAATTCCTCATTCTTTACATGGCAAATATGTCTAATCTAACCCACACTTACATTTCTAACAAAGATCTGACAGCCAGCTTTGGACCCAGAGCTTCTGTCAGACATGTTTCCACCCACGTGGCCCAAACCACCACCTCCATAGCCACCAAAGCCGTGGTTCATGTCCATTCCAGACATGCCCATCTGGTCGAAGCTGGAGCCCATACGGTCCATAGACATATTGCCCATTCCGCCACCTGGCGTTAACAAACATATAAATATATATATCATGTATATTTTATGTATCCCAATCAACAACAACAGTAATCAGAGTCAGGCTTTCCACCAGATTCAATGGAAGAAGTTGTGCTGGAGTCAGCTCGATTGTCTCTGCTACCACTCGGATACCCTGTTACCCCATCACCTTGTAAGCAAGGAAAGACCCTAATGATGTGCATTATGGTAGACGGAATACCTCCTTTTTAGACTGTAAAATGGGACTGAAATGGCTATTAACATTCAAATGGGTAACAAAGAGGCCCTGCACTAAAGTTAACTGTAGCTGATTAGTGTGCAAAAAGGCATCTATGGGGGAATGACCGATGTATGAAAAACAAAATGTCATGTACCTAATCCACTCCCCATGTGACCCATGCTACCTCCAAAACCTCCACCTACAATGAGAGAATGGAAACAGAATGAGCCTAGAAACAGAAACTATACTACATCTCACACAGCAAACTACTTGTTGTGTAACAACTACTGCGTATGGTATTCAAGCAGGGAATGAAAGTAGAATTCTTTAAAATCAAAGCTTCCATTACCCATTCCTCCAAGAGAATCTCCAAATCCTCGATTCATTGACATGTCACTGTGGCCAAAGTCCCTGTCCATTCCGACCATTCCAGACCGGTACATGTCTGAACACGCAAAGAAAAAGATGTCACCTTGAAAGTCTCAATATTTACAGAATCATATCCTAGAATAAGTAAATTAACGCACTCACCTCCCATCCTGCCAACTGGACCCATGTCTCTCCCTCCAAAGTTGCCTACATTGCTCATGTTATCCATGCCCCCGAAGCCCCCGCTACCACTCATTCCTGTCAAAGGCACCACCGGGTATAAACATTTATATCTTATTACCTCCAAATAACTTAGACCTAAAGTGGGCAAATACTTTACCTCCTCCAAGTCTGTTCATTCCACAATAACCTGGAATATCCATACCTATAACAGAAGGGGATGTTAGTTAGGCCATCAAATTAGTACATAGTGTATATACCTACTCAAAAGTACTGTGTGGTTAAGTAGACCTAACAGTACAGAAATCCTGTAATCTAGCTGAGGGAGGTCTACTTATTTCTCAAGACCATATCCATACTGCTGCATGGTCAAACGATATCAAGTAAGAGCTGATATCAACAAAAACACTAGGACCCATAACATAATAATTTAAATCGGCACAAAACAGCTCTTAATTTGAACTCTTTAGCATTGCTCAGTGAGATAATAACAGGTAACAGGGCATTCCCAGCAACAATGATAAATTGCTGGTTTAGTTGTACACTTGTACTTAAAGAAACCAGATCAACTCAGAGAAATCAAAGTTTACAAACAGTTAGGTAACCTGGTCACTATCAATCTGTGTATACATGCAGCAACCGAGTAATCAGATTTTTTCTCTGTGTTGGAAATATTTTAGAAGAAGGGGTCACAGAGCATATAAGTATAGTGATGTAGGACGGTGCTTCCTGACCTTATTATTGCTACATGTTGGGGGAGGTGTCAGAGATGTGAGAAAGACACACAGACAATGTTCCCTTTTTACAGTCAAGCTGTCTAAAAAGTCAGTGACACAGTTCAGTGATGGGCAAGAGCCAAGGTGGAATTTAAAGCAGAGTTAGTCTACTATATTCTAATGAAATAAGTAAAAACAAATCACCAGCATTGTTGGAGTGACGGGCGATATGTATCTAGCATGTTTCTTTCTGCTCAAACATAAGTAAAACCATTTGAGGTGACTGACCTGCAGAGCCCATGGAGCCCACGCCTCCTCCACTCAGACGATTGGCATTTATTGGCTGTCCTCCAGGCCCCAGTCCCATGCCAATACCACCTAGGCCCCCTACAAAAAATACACAACATTGATATTATTAACAATAGATTAACACAGAGCAATGCATACATAAATAATCATAGCGACATTTATCATAACAGCCCTTAATCTTAATTAGTAAAAAGTTGTTTGGTACAATTTAAAAATGTACAAATAACATCCTAAGAAAGAAGGTTTCACTTTGTCATTATTAGTTGTTTGGTGCAGACTAATGGGCTAATATTTGTTCTATTAAAACCTAATCTAGAGAGAGCGAGGCAGCCTGAAAACTTTCTGAAGGCTTTTTGATAGTGTATCATCTCAATCTCTTTGATGAGGTTATGCAAAGTGACACAAAGATACACATTAGGCAAAAGCTGGTGCAGTACTCACGTGGTAATTGGGGTGCTTTTTCAACTTGATGGAAATCATCAGGGGGAATAGATTTTTCATCCTAGAAAAATCATATATATATATAACAAATGTAAAAAAGAGTTTTCCGATTTCCCGTATACTTTAGTTTACACAATAAATAGGGGTAACATACCATTTTAACATGCATCTGTCTGTCAAACAGCATTTGACCATTAAACATGGCTGAGTCCTGAGTCAAGGACAAGCTCAAAATAAAACTGTGCCTTTTTTCTATTTAGCGTTCAGTGTTGAAGGATACATATTGCCTGCACGGCCTCCAGTGACTGCTCAAACGTCACAGTTCCCATTCCACGGCTCTTGCCATCTTTATCCTCCTTTACATCTGCGCGTTTCACCACACCTGCCATGCTAAACACCTCTTTTAACTTCTTCCAGCCCACTTTGAAATCCAGCTGGAAACAACAGAAAGATACCACCGTCAATCAACATAAATAATCATAACTAACTAGATTTGAAAAATGTTTATGACAATATGCTCACATTGGCCACAAACACTGTAGTGCCAAGTCGCCCGGCCTGGAGTGCATGGATGACCTCATGTGGGATGTTGGGGTTGTTGGCAATAGACGGTGGTATGTTCATTCCACCAGGCCCCATGTCCTGGGCACGAGCTCCCTGTTGACCTCCTCCCATGCGTTGCAGTACACGGCGGGCATGTTCTCCATCAGGGTCCTTAAAGGGTGGGGGGTTCACAGTTCATTTCTGATTTAACATCATTTCTGAGATTTGTCGAAACCGTACAACTCAAAACAGAAACCAAGACAATGAAATTGATTGTGTAATTTGGTGATTGGGGACTTTTAAAAACCCACAAGCTACATATGAAATACAAAATAGAGAAAAAGTCTAAACCTAATAAGTAGCTATAAACACTGTTAGCATTATGGCATAATAACGTTTTTGTTTTACTGTAGTCACTGAACAATAATTTGTTCCCACCTCCTTAATGTTCAGTGGCCTTCCATTTAGATCATGCTTATTCATGGTTTCTATCGCCTTCTTCACAAACTCCTCATCTTTGAACTCCACCACACTGTTGAATCAAAGGAAAAGTAAGTACACAGAGGAACAACATTAAATTTAAAGACAATCTACATGTGACCAAGCAAGACAGTTTCTTACCCACAACCCTAACAAGGGGGCATCATACAAATCCAGGTAGCACACATATCCAAAGCCGAGGAAGTGAAAAAAATAGAGTTAAAATTGAGACAAAGTACAAACATTAAAAGTTGACTTTATCGACATGCTCCTAGCATTTACAGTTGTGCGTGTTGGCCATACTGTGCCCACTGACATGAGCCAGCCGGTTTGGTTTTGTTAATAAGATCATATTCCTCATTGTCTAAACTGTTTTAAATAACAAACAATTAATATTTTTAAATACTTGGTCAAATAACATAGATTAGGATACACATGCATGGCAATTTACAAACATTTATAGCTTCCTTTAAACTGGACAAAAATACAAAACGTATTACTATTATTTCTTCTTCATATTTTTTTAGTATGCTGTTCAGGATTAGCCACTTCTCAGAGCAATAAAGAAAATCTTTGTCATCTACAGTATGCATTTTTGCCATTTAATATAAAAACATAATAAAACAATCACTATAAAATCAGTCCAGATAGTTTTGTTCCTTTGAAGTAAGAACTGTGCCACAGAACAGAATAGTATAGACAATTAAGATTTTGAGACACGAGGGTCAATCAAAAAGACAAATCACACAACACATATTTCCCTTTGGAAAATGGCCAAACAAACACACTTTAAAACCAATTTAAATGACAACAACAAAAGCAAAAGTGTACTCTTAGATGAGTTCATTGGGCTACTTTTCCAAAGATCAACAGGACATCTCCCTTTCAAATGTATATCAATCATTAGCCATCTATCAGGCTCTAAACACAACCTACAATATCTCCAGTTCAGTAACATAGTAAGGCCCAAAGGAACAGAACCTAAAAGAGCACTTGATTAATATGAGCCTGCTGAGGACATTTAAAACCTCATGCAGCAAGTTGGCCACATCACTTACCCTTGACTTTCCTTCAGCATCCTTAAAGAGCTCCACGTATGTAACCTCACCAACTACATGAGACATACAAAGGAAAAATACCAAAGAACAAAAGGAATTTAAGTCACCAAGTCTTCAAGTTGCTGATGGAGATGTCCCATTAATGATCAACAGTCAGCCCAGACCAACATCCCACCAGACAACACTATGCCTTTCTGGGCAGTGACTGAGACACCCAAAGGCCAAGGCCAGAGAGAAACACGGCTACATTAAACCTGGGAAATTCAAAAAACTCAACATGATCAGTTTGACAACAGATTCCATTCATGGCAGTTGAAAGTTTACAGCTGTCCTTTGACCTTTCAAAAGGCTTCAATCCCCATAATTCAGTCAATTTAAGTATAACATTACAACATTTACATTCAAATAATAAATGTTCACCTTGCAACAAATGCAACAAAAACATTCAACAATCAATTCTATGAATGATGTTAACTTTTGGAGCTGACAATGCAATAAAACAAGAGACACTGTATCTACACTCGTCTTCCTTTTCTCACAGACATATCAGCCCAAACTAAATTAGTATCCATCCAAAATAATTTAATAAAACTCCAATGACCTAACATCACACTATGTTGGCACTCTACTAACTGCACTAAGTAAATCCAGAGAAAGCTACAAACTAACTGACTACTGTTAGAAGCAGGATGCTCCATCTAGTAACAAAAGAAAAAGGGTCAAGACCTTCTAATCAGCCGAAGAGACGAAAAAAGGAGAAGACACCATTCCCATCACTGGGAACATTACCTTTCTCACGCATTAGATCTTTAATTGCCTGCCACTTCATATCATAGGGGATATTGCTGATGAACACCCGGTTCCTGTGAGCACCTTTCTTTTCTCCACCCTGTTTATCTTTGTATGGATGGTAGCGGTTTCCTCTTCTGCTCCCAGACGACTTCTCCTTAGCTTCATGTTTGTCTTTAAGGGGCTTAGTGTCTTCTGCATCTTCCCTAAAAAAAAAACACAAAGCTACAAGTGAGAACATCTCAAACACCCATTATGCATGTTTGCCATACAAATCACTATAATATAAACATATATACTGGCATGAAATTCGTTGCCTAAGCTATAAAAACAAGCACCATAGATATGCAATTAATAAAATATTTCATTTACATTCTAGCACATTTTAGTAATCAGTGTTGGTCAGACTTAGCTTTTATTAGAGTTTGCGTATTAAATGTTTAAGACAATACTAAATGGTATCCTATTTATCTCACCACGTATATGGTGATATAAACATCTGCTATTGCAAAAATGTACGTTTTTGAGTCAGGCCAAAACTACAACAAAAATCAGACCAATTGTTTAAGATTAATCTAGTCCTTTAAACTTACTTCTATATAATATGTTTATTCTACATGTTTTATTTTGAAACGCTGAATCTGCCAACCTGGTATAAAAACGCAACTGGCGAAACGTGAAGGATTAAAGAAAGTAAAGTTCATTCTCAGGTGCTACTTGACTTAACTAGCAGTACAGCATCGCGGTTTCAGTGGCAGCTGCTTTACCTGTTAGCTCAACACAATGAATGAAAGGTGCATCTTTGTTGACAACAGCCACAACGCAATGATTGCTAAAATCTGCAATCAAGTGATACTATCGCTATATATGACTTAACGAGTTAATTAAAAATGAACACGCATATGATTTTAAAATTGTGTCAGTCTTGGCTAATATCTGAAAAGAAAACACAACTGAGATTAGCACCTATAGAACGTTAGCCCACTGCACTCTGATTAGCTAGTTACGGCAAGAACATTTTATGGAAAGCATTACTCCAAGTTATTATTTAGATCACATATTTATATTTTGGTGCCATGTTGGCTATAAACCTAAAATGTATCACACTTTATAATTTTTAACAAAGGAGGTGGTCTTTTTGGTTAACAATAGCTAGCGTTAGCATTACGGTTCTTATTGTAGCTAAGCTAGCTAACGGCTGCAAACGCGAGCAAAACAACCCATGATCTTTACTCACGTCTTCACACCGTTGGGTGTTTCTTCACACGCCTCCTCGGTTTCGGGTTGAACAGAAACTGCAATTTCCTCTTGCTTTATCTCCTCATCAACACTTGCAACATCTGCCATGCTGAGGTTTGTTTGCCCTGCACAACGTAAGATACCGATGATACTACGCAGTTCAAAATGTGCATTGGAGACTTGCGATTCCAACGCGAGATTTGGGAGCTGGTGCGCGGCAGCCCGGGAGGACAGAGTCGATCCCAGAACAATGCAGCAGATAGAAGAGTGCAGTGGACTGAGAAATAAGCAGAAATAGACAAGGGACTTATACTTTACCTAAATATTTAAATTGTATAATAAATTATATATAACGAGAATCTGCATCTACTTCGTGACTTGTACCTGTTTTGCTGTTTCTGCTTCATCCCAAGTCTCAATTTTCTTTTTAAATGTAACTTTGTTTCTGTGTTATATTTTTCATATGTAAGACTTTTACATTCATGTTATCAACTGCATTCATTCAGTTGTGTGTGTAAAGTGCACTACCTGCTCAGAGTTTGGATACACCTTCTATTCAGCGGCTTTATTATTTTTACTAAGACTGAACACATCCAAACAATAAAAGGAGATTTATGGTATTGTGTAGCAAACACTAAATAAAATATGTTTAATATTTTGCACATGTGGCTTTAATGACAGCTTTGCAACCTCTTTCTGTCAGTTGGAAACATGCAGTAGTCATCTGGAATGGTTTTTTTTGCAGTCTTGAAGGACTTCCAAAATGCTGTGGTAGCCATGCTTCAACATGTTTTGTTAACTACGTGATTTATTCTGTTTCAGTATTTTCACTGTCTTCAGTATTAATTTACAATGCTGAAAATAATAAGCAAAAAGAAAAGCCACTGAAGGAGTAATGGAATAAATATCTTTCCCTATTGATTATGCTACAGAGCCAAGCCAATGTATTGTTCTTGAAACTGATGATTGATGCACTTTTACTCCACAGACTGTAATATCTTCGTACAAAACATCTGTAATGAGTGCACAGCAATTTCTTTCCCATTTTGTCCTTTAATTTGACATGATGGCATCAATGTCAAATATTCAGTGATATAATTGTCTGTACAATGTGACATCTCCTCATCCCATTTGCTAGAACCACTGTTAGAATGAATGTGAAATAAAATGAATGCACGAGTAGCTGACCCCTTCAATAAATCACAGCGGTGCCACACAACCTCTTTCTACCTAAATGCAACCACGTCTCAACTGCAGCACAGCAAGACTAGAAATTACTTCTGACTTAAGCAAAAGGATGGTTCAAAAGACAATGCAGAGGCATACAACTAAGTGAACACACTCAACAAAGAAGCCAGATTTTTGTTCTCTGACAGTTATTTGCTTTCTTTTACAGTTTTGCTCCTTTTACCACTTTTAAGCCACGAGTTATTACACATCGATCTTCATCATGTCCCTCACGGCATGTTTTGTCCTTAGATTCAAGTCACTGCACCACTGTCACAAAGTGGTGTATGCCTTTAAGCAGAGGGCCTAATTCAATTTTACCACAGCAAACTGCACCAATTAAAGCACATCATCAAACCAGACTTGGGGGATAGCGCTGTGCCGTACCAGAAATACCTTTGCAGCAGCATTTACTGCCGAGGAGCAGCGAGAGGCAGCATTTCTCCTGCTGGCTAAGCCATGATATTCCTGTCACATTTTCGTGGAGTCATTTTGCAAAAAGCAAAATAAGACAAGGAGGGGAGAATGAAGAGGAAAGAACAAGAGCAAGAAGAGGCAGATTGCTTGTTTTTACTGCTGCATCTGCCCTGCTCTGGGGGGTTATTGAGACAGCAAAGCAGCTGAGTGAGACTAACAAGTGGTTGCCATGCAGCAGGAGCGAGCGTGTGCGTGCTTCTGGTGGGAGAGCTAGAGAAACAGAATGATAATGAGTAGGAGGGAGCAAGTAAGGAAGCATGAGGAGAGGTGCTGTATCTCTCAGAAGAGACAGACATCACAGGTTGATCCAGCCCTCCCTTCGCATTTCCCTTTCTCTCTTTACCTCAAGATTTTTGTTTACATGAGAGGATAGCCCAGCACATCCTGTATGCCAACAATGGATGGATTAATGGATATATGTCTGAGGGCTCCAAGATGGAGGAGTGGCTTGCAAGAAACAGCAGCAACAGGTCTTTAAGGATGGAACAATAATAAAGGTGAGACGCCTGTTTTTTCTTCCTTAGATATCCACACTAGAGAATCTGTCAATGCAGTTTCTTCTTTCCCTTTCACCCGACCTCACTCCCTCCCTCTCGCCTCTCTCCCTCCATGCATACTTGTGCAGTGTCCTCCTTATCATTTTACTTCCTTCTTCCTTGTCTCTCTTTTCCATTCTTCCCCCCCCCCCGTGTCTGTTCGTATCATCCCATTTAACAACCAATCGTCCTTCCTCTTACTTGAGCCACCTGCTGCTTATGTCCCTGTGAACAATTTGTGAGGAAAAGAATGACACAAGCAGACTTCTACTTTAGTGATCACACTATGTTTGGTCAATCACCCACCTTGTTGTCCAAAGGAATTACATCTAATCAAACTCAACAGGTAGAGGCGATACCTCACTGCTTTGCCTATGTTTAACAGCTGTCTATGCACTGCGACACGCTGTGATTCTAACACAACTTAAAGCAATGCAGTCATGACACTGCATCCTCATACTGAAACAATTTTCCTATAAGACTCCATCGATTGAAATATCTGGACATTTGATACCAATTGTGATAAAGGTTACGTGTTAATCCGGGGGCTTTATATCTGGTGTAAGCACAACAGTCAATTGTGGAATTTCTATGTACCCTATCTGCATTTCATAGCCTGTGTAGTTTATGCATTAAATGTGATAATATAGGCTGATTAATGGCTCCTCTCTCTGCAGGCACGATAACACTAATCTCAGTCCATTATGTAATGTCTGTACAGGTGTCATGCAGGCTTCTAAACACCTGACCGTATCGGAGGAGAGATGAGGAACCTAAATGTTGGTTTACCATGTTTAGTGTCCACTACAATCACTCCCTTGCTGCCATGAGCGGAAACGACATGATGGCACACTCTTTCACCTTGGAACAGAAGACAGCATTTGCCTTTGTGGGGATGCTACTAGTGTTCCTTGGCCTGCTGATTGTAAGGTGTTTCAGGATCCTACTGGACCCCTACAGCAGTATGCCCTCATCCAATTGGGCCGACGGCATTGAGGGACTGGAGAAAGGGACGTTTGAGTATGCCCTCACTTAACACAGGGACACATGCACATTTTTCTACACCTTCACAGAAACGATTATCTATGGACACATCATGGACCCAAGTGCAAACACTTAAGCCACAGTCCTGCACAACCCTTTTCACATTCACACACCATTAGGACCCATCGCTCTGTAAGTGGTCACCCCGTTCTACCACAAATAAGACAATAACGCTGCGTATGTTGTTAAATCAGTATGCACTGTTATTTCAGTAACCAGTGTGAAGTCTCTCTACTGTTTGTGACTACATGTCTGTTTTGTGTGTCTGACCAAATAGGAGGCAGATACTGTGTCATATTCTCTGTCCTTCTCCGAAGGGATGTGCGGTCCAGCCCAGTGAGTTACACAGACATGTCTGAAGCTCCCTTTAACCCGTACCTGTAAGTTGAATGTCTATAGACGATAGGAGTTTGGACATCCAGAGAACAGAGTGGGAAATGCGGTTGTAGTGGGATTATTTAGATATAGCCTGAGGACTCAGGGACACAATTCCTCGTGTGAGCTCAGACTGGAAAGCAGAGCTGTTCTGCACAAATGTACACTGCATGGCTGTATACAGGGTATTATGTCAAATTAGTGCTTTGTGGACTAATTCAGTCCAATTTGTTGGTGATCCAAAGGGATTCTGCTTCTCAGTGTACGCACCTTTTCTGTGTGTATTGGTTTTTGAAATACTACAGTGAAAGGAAATTGAACTGAAACTGGTGTTACTGTTTCTAAATGATGCAAAAACAACTCTGTACTGCTGCTGTTTTTGACTGATGGTACATTGTATCTTACTACAATTACATGTGTGACTGAAAGAAAACTGTTTACCCTTGACAGCATGTCTCCAAAGACACATGATAATAATAACTTATGGACAGTGAACAGCTCCATCTCTCAAGTGCAAATGAGAATTAGGAACTGAATGGACTCTCTTTCAGCGCTGCAAGTTTTCTAATGACAAGGAGAAAATCTCACTACCTGTCTGCAGAGGAAAAGATCACATGGAAAATGGTGGCGGGGTGTCTGTCAGCACTGCACCTGAATATCTTGTTCCTCCTATTATTGGCCATCCTCACCCATTCTTAACTGCTCCCTTCCTTCCAGACAGATTTTGTAATTCAGTAGATCGGTTCAAATCTTGAGTGTCCCTCGGTCTACGGTTTCTCCTTAGTGCTGTTAATCTGCCTTACTGTGACCTTCAATGGGTTTATGTGCCTTCATCTAGAAACATTAGAGCACTTGTTTGTGTGTGTGAGTGTGTGTGTGTGTGTGTGTGTGTGTGTGTGGCATATCATGATGACAGAGTGTGCGCCTTCTGACCTGTTGCTTGGCTGGTGGTGGAGATTTCTCAATGATATAGATTTGATTCAGTGTAAAATAAATATAATTTGTTCATTATAAATAGTGTTGGTTAGCTTTTTGCTTTTTTTTATTGCTGTCTGTGGAGCATGACAAACAGATAATGTCTATGTTAGGATCAGTTTACATATTAGCTTAACACTTCAGGTGACACACAACTAAGACCACATCGCCATATTTGACATTTAAAGTATTTTAGTTTCTCTATACTACAACCGACAGAGTAAGCGAGAGGGAGCGCTAGAGAGGAGAATAGAGAGCCAATAAAAATGTATGACAATAAAACTGGTACGTTTAGCTTCTCAGAGGTTGTAATTGTGCATGATAATAGATAGAAAGGTGATAATCCAGCAGCGCTAATGTGTTTACAAGGCGGGTTTTGATCTGCAGAAACTGCCTTTCGTCAGTTCACTTTCAGAGAGCGAGCCACCGTGTGCACACCACCTCCGTAAGGAATGCAGTCATTACTGTTACCATTATCTCTGTCAGCTATGTGAAATTCTTATCGGAAACCTATTTTCTGTCCTTGTATTTTTGAGTCTAAAGACCTAGTAACCTGAAAGTCTGAGGTTTGTTGAAAAATATCATTTTTCCTTCTTGGAGTAAATACAAATCTTTCATGTTACTTTTCTTCCTTTAGGAACACATGCATAATTAGGACACTGATGTAAATGCACTTTAGTAGCTGAATTTCCAGAAAATACACCTTAGTGTTTACAGAATCAATGAGTCAGCCAAACGCAGAACCTTAGCTTTCACTGATTATCAATCATCAGTTTTATTACTTGTGGTCTTCGGACCTCAAACACTGTGTCCCAGATTTGTTGTGATAAGACCAGGAGATGTGACAGGTATTAAATAAACCTATTCAAACAACAATAAATGCTCCTTTTAGTACAGTAAATTGTAAAATAATGATAAATACTACACTTAATAGGTTTGCTTTTTTTAACTGAGGGGGTTAATTGTTAGCAAATAAATTAATCCTACTGCATACATTTATTAGACACATGGAATAAATCTTTCAATCATTCCTTCAAAAATGCCTGACGCTTAATGTACAGAAACAAGTTGTAGCCAAGTTGATTCATGTAAAAAATCGGATAAACCTCAGAGGTTGATCTAAGACTGTTTTGGAATTTAGACTTGGACTTAACACCCACAGAGACCTGTGTGAACACAATTATTAATGATTATAAAGCAATTGTGTTTAATTATTTACTTTGAATTGACTCAAAGCTTCGCTTTAGTACGAACAAATACATTTTGATATCTTATGGTTCGTTGTTTGCAGGTTCATGTTTTCCATTTTTAATATTCCAACTGAGAAATCTAAACAAAGCTGGATGCACATTTTATTATGTAAAAAATAATAATAACAACATAATAATAACAATACTTGATTATACACAGTAAAGTGTATTTTAATCTTTATTATTTTTATTGCTTGTTTTTTTATATTTAAAAATGGTGTATGATATAAATGTAAATAAAATGTAACTACATGTAAACTGATATTACATTTTAATTGCTGCCTTTTAAAAAATGAGTGGGAAACAGCCCAATTGTACTTTACTTTACTTTGCTTGGCAGACGCTTTTATCCAAAGCGACTTACAAGGAGCTAGTGCTGGGTGTCTGGCTCAGAGACACACCTGGTAGGGGATGGACTAGAAGTCAGACGGGGTTCGAACCTGCAGCCTTCTACATCCCAGTCTGACGCTTAATCCATTGAGCTACCAGGCCAATTGTAGCTTTTCTAGTAAGCACAGGCCTACAGATTATCATATTCTTGGTACTGACATGACAAATATCTTAGAAAAAAGTCAATTCTTTTATAAATCAAAGTTGTCTAAATTGTTTGTAGTTTCAGGAATCAAATCTGTTCTTTTGTATTTAACCAAAGACACACAAATTTGAGTATGGTGTTACAACTCTTACTTCCAACAGATTTCTGAGGAGCACTGTAGAAGTCTAGCAGTCTTGATGATCAGTAGACATCACCTTAGTCTCCAGTTGAGACTCACTATTAGCAGATAATACCAGACAGCTGACCTTGTGAATATTTCTCTTTGTTCAGCACACAGGAACGCTTGTGAAGAATGTTGTAACAATGAAATAACATAACATCTTTGAACCACTGTGTTGTGAATCTGATTATCATTATGCAGATGACTATGCTTTTTAAAATCCTCAAATAATCTGATAATACACGTGCTGTAATATTTTTCTCAGTGTGTACGACAGTCAAGGTCAGATTTTAAGTCATTAGTCTGCTTTTCACTGTGTGCATAAATCATGGTGGTGTATAAGTAATAAGGAAGTTTACCTGTTAAGAGGTCTTTTAAAGGCACTTTAGAAGTCATGCGGCTATAAAAAAAAGTGCCTCTGGCATGTTCCTGTAATTCATGGTCTCATATTAACTCTCATTTACCTCATGAATACTGCCATTCTTCCTGCACTGGACTACCTGTCAACTTTCTCTCCTAAAACTTTGTAGCAACAAAAATCAGTAGTGATAACATTTATTTAATCAGTTATAAAAGTCTTATGGGCCCAATAATTGAGTTACTATAAGAGTGATTTCCCTATTGTTATCACACCAATCCTATAATTATATCCTACTGGTTATGACATTGACATTTTTTTATCCCTCACCCTATGGGGGCTTAGCTTTACCCTTTTCTTCTTTTTCTATTTGAATGCCCAAAGCACCATACACTGCCACCACTTAGCAACATGTGCTATTAGTAATCAATTCTCCAGAACTCAGGCAATGAGCGCCTTTATCTCTCGCTTGGATTTTATGACTTGGTTAAACGTTAAGCAATGCCTTTGTGTCCCCTAGGATTGAGCAAGGACATATGTGACACCCCTTGTTCACTTTTCAGCGGGTTGATCCAGTGGGTTGTCCAATAGCTGGCAACCAGTGTATGACCCTGCGATGCAGGTTATAAAGGTAGGCCATGCAACAAAAACCAAGCTTACGCATGACAAGCTCAGAGTGGCAGAAGAGATCTCAGAGGAGAGCTTAATCCTGGCTTCAACTATTCATCAATAAGCAAGCAGAACCACTCCAGTTACAGCTTTTTTGAAATACTGGATGACTGAAGACTTAAGAGTTACATTTCTTTTGAATTGTAGTGTTTAAATCTGAGAATCTCCTTCAGAATTCCCGATGGAGAGATTTAAATCTAAAGGAGGAGAGCACTTTAACCCGAGTTATGATTCCACTCTGGATGAACCACCTGTCTATGAAGACAGCTTCTCTAACGGTGAACACAGGCCAGTCAGGCCCTCTGTGGTCAGTGCCTTCGGTCACGACACGCTGGACCGAATGCCCAACATTGACTTCTATCGCAATGCGGGCAGTGTGAGTGGTCACCGGGCTGTGCGACCATCCCTACAGGAGCTCCATGATGTGTTTCAGAAGGTGAGTGCAGTTGGTTAATATGAACGAGACAAATTCTCATAACTCACATCTCACTTTTCTTCTTCTACTGTTTTCCTTGTAAGACATGCTATGCACCCAGTTTTCTCCTCTGCTGCTCACGTCTGTCCTTCATCTCACCTTCTGCAGCTTTCACCTGTTTTTCCCCCCCGAGTCCCAAATGCAAATCACATTTATGGACTATATTTTAAGTTTATAGACAACAACATCACTTTCAGTGTTTGCAAATGAATTGTGATCTCTTAGTGAAACTGAGAGGGACAAGTTATTACTAGAACTGAACAGTAATGAGTCACGCTTAAGAGTTCGTTTAAGGTCATTTTACAGCTTTGCCTTACAAAGGATATGGGGTTATTAGACCATTTAGGTTTTATGGGTTGAACTAAAATAGCATTTCTGACTGATCTCTTCCTGCAGAAAAAAAATGAAGACAGACTGAAATGTATCATTAAGGCGCCGTAAGACTAATGAAAATTACTATGGTACATTTAATGTGGTTATAAACACAAAAATCTCAAGTATTAGTTAATGGCTCATATAATTACAAATCTCCATGCCACTGCAGCTGAAAGGCTGTCAACTTGTTGCCAGAATGTTTTTATTTCAGTAGAAAGGAAATGAAACACTTCTGAGAGGCCTTTTCAAATGAAATGTCAGGGGATAGGTGTCAGAAATAGTTAGTTTTTATTATCATAGAAAGTTAAAACGAGGTTTGTGTTGTTCTTTCTGTTTCGATCGTGTATTTTCAAGGACAGACACACGCCAGTGTAACAAGAACGCTTCATCAATCTTCAGGCAAATTAAACCACCATAGTTATATCTGCTTAGCCAAGTTCTCCCCTGTGTATCACAGGGAAGAGAAAGCCACACATCCATCTGTACATGGAGAGACACTCTTTCTCATTACAGCACTCGTCTTGTATATTAAAACAGCAACGCTGAAACACAAACTAGACACAAACAGTTACATATTATGGCACATTTATTTTTTTTATTCCCCTTCTATTTGCCCATACATTTTTCCACCAGAATGGAGCAATCTCTTTGCCAGACACCATGGAGGACGACGGCCAGCGGAGTGATGGGACCCCCTCAGATGATTTGGAGTCTGCTGTCCCCACTGACAGCGACAACGGAGCAGTAAAGTTTGGCTGGATAAGGGGCGTCCTGGTGAGTTATGATGGGTCGTGATGGGCTTTCTCTGTAGTAGACTTGCTCCACATAGTTGTGACCTAGCAAATAGAGGTTCATTGGATGAGAAGTACAGCAAAAAAAAAGTGCAAATAAGCAAGAGCACACTGATGATTCTGCAGAGCGAACATTATCGCAACAATTCCTGCCTCAGTCTCTACAAAGCACATCATATATATATATAAAGCCACCTACATGTATTAAACACAATATTTCTGCTGGTCAGTTCTTGAGATGTCAACCTTGCTGTAGCTCCACGGGTGAATTTATTAATAAAGCCATGTGTTACGCCAGAGCTGAGAGGTTTAAATAGCTTATGACAGAAGACACACGGAGACAAAAATAAGGCTACAGCTTCATCTTTCTCCAGTGAGAGCCGATGATGGGTCAGTGTCCACTTTTCACTTTGAGCTAAGAGAACCATATAGACACATGAGACTAGACTATGTATCTAAGTATAGCCCACAGAGGAAAGATAACAGACTGAAGAGTTGTGCCTCTTTTCCACAGGTACGATGCATGCTGAACATTTGGGGTGTCATGTTGTTCATCCGTCTGTCCTGGGTTTTTGGTCAGGCTGGCTGGGGTGAGTGAGACAAACACACATAATGGTCAGAGATACACGGAGATACTGATCTGTTTATAATACAGTTACCAATGTCGGCCTGGAACAACTCATTCCATTTGGTGCATGATGCAGATAAACGTCCCTTGATTGAGTTAATCTGTGGTTGCAAGGAATTTATCAGTTGAACCAGGATGACACATCTCACTGTTACCAATAATTACAGGGACTAAAACAAATGAACGGACTGAACAACCCTCTGGCATTAGAAGAGAATAATTTCAATTGTTCAGATTCAGATTTAAACAGTTTTTCAGTTTTAATTTACACCCACTGAAGTGAAACCTTTGTGAGTCATATGTAGTTGAGAACGAGAAGAGAAGGGGACAGGATGAATTGTGTGAATGGCTTCACGAGTGTATTATAAGAACCTATTGATCGGTAGCAGCTTTTGTTCAGTGGCGTAACTAAATGGTTTTGAATGTAGTAAGTAGAGCAGGTTCAGACGATGGCTGTACCTTATAGCCTGCAGATTCCTCTGGGACCTTGACTCTCACAGAATTCAAATGGTGACTGTGGGGAGGCAGGTTCTGTGTCATGGTCAGAATGTTTCCTGACTGAGCACCTACATAATATTACATGTGTAATGTAAATGTGTACATTTCAGGTCTGGGAATTGTGGTTGTCGCGCTCAGCTGTGTGGTCACCACCATCACTGGTCTTTCTATGTCTGCCATTTGCACTAATGGCGTAGTCAGAGGAGGTGAGTCGGTCTAACTGGAATCCACTATTGACTTGAATTGATCTTATAGGAGGGCATTTACTCATAAAACAGAGTCAGTTCCACTGTCTCAGTTAAAACATTATTTATAAATTCTTACAGCCTGAGATGACATGCACTGGTCCTGACATAAAATCTTTTACAGAGAGAATAGAATGACCTGGAGGCCACTGTGTATAGATAAGGGCACAAAATTCAGAAACTAACCTGAATCAATAAATCGGTGCCATGGCTATTAATCATTCACTGTGTGTGGGTTTCATTTTGTCTTTTCAGGAGGAGCCTACTATTTGATATCTCGCAGTTTGGGACCAGAGTTTGGCGGGTCTATCGGCCTAATTTTTGCCTTTGCCAATGCAGTGGCTGTGGCCATGTATGTGGTTGGATTTGCGGAGACTGTAGTTGACTTGATGAAGGTCTGTGATGCTGTAATGATCAGGTGACAATGGATGAATCATGGCAATGTTGCATTCCAAGATATTTGATCACACGCTCATCCGTTCCCCATTCTTTCATTCAGGAGCATGCTGCCATCATGGTGGATGAAACAAATGACATCAGAATCATTGGCTGCATTACAGTGGTCCTGCTGCTGGCCATATCTGTTGCTGGAATGGAATGGGAGGCCAAGGTCTCAGATCAACATCATACTGGGTGTTGTGCCAATCTCTGCATGCTGTGGTAATATGTGCGGCCAAAACTGTAATCATATAATTATTTTGTCTCTACAGGCCCAGATTGTTCTACTCGTCATCTTGCTGGTGGCTATAGTGAATGTATTCGTAGGGACAGTCATTCCTGCAACCGCTGATAAGAAATCCAAAGGCTTCTTCAACTACAACTGTAAGACACTTTTTCCAAAACAATCTTTGTCACATTGAAAAACTACTGAATTGTTGTCATCTCATTCCCCGTCCATCTTCTTCTCTCTCATTCTCCTTTTAACAGCAAAGGTCTTCTCAGAGAACTTCCTGCCAGCTTTTAGAGATAATGAGAACTTTTTTTCCGTGTTTTCCATTTTTTTCCCTGCTGCGACTGGGATCCTGGCTGGAGCCAACATCTCTGGAGACTTACGTGTAAGTTTTTCATGCCTACCTGCTATGGTGGAAAGAAATGATGAACAGCTGTACTTTTTGTGTTGTAAATCTTAAGGTAGAATTTAGGACGTGTACTGTTTAACAGGATCCCCAAGGAGGATTACCTAAAGGTACCTTGCTGGCTATCCTGATCACTGGTATCACTTATCTTGCTGTGGCCCTTTGTGTCTGTAAGTACAATAATCAAGTATTACACCAAAAATGTATGTTTTGGCTTATATAAAAATTAATCTTAATAGAGTGTAATAATTATTAATGTTGTGCATCCCAATTATTTCTAAAAATAATTAAAACATTATAATTTTTCATCAACTGGTTGCTGAACCTCATCAACCTTTCCAAACATAATTTCTTGCCTGCATCTTTTGTTCTCTTCAAATGATCAGCTGCCACTGTTGTCCGCGATGCCACAGGAAACACAACCGACCTCGTTACTCCCGGAGTACCATGTAATGGTTCAGCCATGGCTGCTTGTGAGCTTGGCTATAATTTCTCTTCTTGTGCTGTGGAAAAATGCAAATTTGGCTTGATGAACAACTTCCAGGTATGCCTTTCCAGACTCTGATCCACACACACAGTAGTGACCCTGTTTTGTCTCTAATCCTCTCTGCTCATCTCTGGTTTAGGTGATGACCATGGTGTCTGGCTTTGGGCCCCTTATCATTGCTGGAACATTCTCAGCTACCCTTTCTTCAGCCCTGGCTTCTCTTGTCAGTGCACCCAAAGTTTTCCAGGTCAGAAACTCACCATATATTTCTACATTTAGTGTACTTGTGTTTTAAAGGAACTGCTGCTCTGAAGTAGTGAAAACGAGATTTGGCTTCTGACCTGGGTGTGCTGTCTGTCTTCAGGCTCTATGTAAGGACAACATCTACAAGGCTTTGTACTTCTTTGCCAAGGGGCATGGCAAGAACAACGAGCCAATCCGTGGCTATGTCCTCACGTTTGTTATTTCTGTGGCCTTCATTCTCGTTGGTCAGTAAAATTTTCAATAATGGCCTGACCATAACATTCTCTAGTCTTTACTCAGCGAGGATTTCTTTGTTTTATAGGTGATCTGAATGCAATCGCTCCTATTATTTCAAACTTCTTTCTGGCATCTTATGCTCTCATCAATTTCTCCTGCTTCCATGCATCCTACGCCAAGTCTCCAGGTGAGTCTCTAGACAAAGGAGGGTATAAATGATTAACAGGCTGAGGTTATTCTAGGTGTTACCTCAGGTTTTAGTTGTTTTGTTTCATGTGTCTGAGTCGCTGAATATATTAAAATAAGAATCATCTAATTTAAGGCTATCACTCTTCAAATAGTCACTTAAACTTGTCTTTCCTCTATTATGCTGTTCCCAGGTTGGAGACCAGCCTACAAATACTACAACATGTGGCTATCCTTGCTGGGTGCAGTGCTCTGCTGTGTTGTTATGTTTGTTATCAACTGGTGGGCTGCTCTCTTAACATATGCCATTGAAATCTTACTTTACATTTATGTCACAGTTAAGAAGCCAGGTGAGTGTGTATACATGTTTGAATGCTTGGAAGTGGAGTTATCATGCAAGTGTGGCAGAAATAACATTTTTTGGACCCTTCCTTTTTCTCCAGATGTAAACTGGGGTTCATCAACACAGGCGGTGACATTTGTAAGCGCAGTCAACAATGCGCTCTCTCTGTCTGGTGTAGAGGATCACGTCAAGAACTTTAGGTAAAATTATTAAAGTCCAAAACGAAAATCTAACGGACAGCCTGACAGTTTGAAAAAAAGGACATTTTTACCTGAAGGGAATCCTAAAACACAAAGTGACACTGCAAAGCAATCTTATCTCTTTCTCAGGCCTCAGGTGTTAGTATTGACAGGTTCAGCACGAACAAGACCAGCACTTCTAGACCTGGCTCACTGCTTCTCTAAGAACTTTGGACTCTGTCTCATCTGTGAAGTGTTTGTGGTAAGTTTGTGAAATCATGGACATTGCCAGTGCAGGACATGTTGTCTTCCCAAATCTTCACTTTGGCATAATGAAAATCTTTTTATCAAACAAATTAAACACACTTTACATGCAAAGGAGAATGAAGCGAATATCAAGCAGGGATGAAGGAAATGCCTAAAGTCTGTCTTCTGAATATTAAAAAGATTCACATGGGATATATTTCTCTCTCAAATACACTCACACACAGATGTATGTTTTGTCTTGTCCAGGGCCCGAGATCAAAGTCCCTAGAAGACATGAATGCTAACATAGAGAAGAACCAGCTGTGGCTGAGACAGACCAGTCGCAAGGCATTTTATGCTGCTGTGGCCTCTGACCATTTCAGGGAAGGAGCTGAGAAACTGCTGCAGGTCATTATGGGCTCATTGTATAAAACATTTTTTATGAAATGAAAAACAAACTCACTAACCTGAAAAAAATCTATACAATTAATGTGTAACCTGCAAGTTTTGACTGACATATTTAAATATTGCAAAAACGTGTTTTATTGACCCATTTCTTCCTCACAGTGAAACACTAAGTATCTATTGCTGTGTTATGACACCTGTCTAGACCAGTCATTAGGCTCTGACCTGAATATTAGTGCAGGAGTGAGAAAAGCAGAGAGTAAATGAGGAACATGAAAACAGTCTTATGGCTCTGGCTATCTCACTCTTGAGATAAGGACTTTATTCATTGTCAGGACTGCTTACATCAAACAGCACAGCAGATTACAAGCTATAATTGATTAACACTGTATTGGATTGGAGTCCCTGCAGACAAAGTGAGATCTGCGGAGTAATGTGATCATAACATCTGCCAGTAAAACAGCTTCATTGCCTTGTCTGGGACATTTTGAAAGCTTCTGGAGTTTCCAGTTAATTAAGGTTTTTATCTTTATAATGTGAGTGTTGTTATTTTCCTTACAGGCTTCTGGTCTTGGCCGTATGAGGCCAAACACATTATTAATAGGATTCAAGAGAGACTGGAGGACCGTGGGTGCAGAGATGGTGCACAATTATGTGGGAGTACTGCAGTGAGTCACAAATACTGTAATAACATACCATATAATTTAGATTGATAAGCTAGGAAATCTGTGTGCAGAACTTCATGCAATTTTCTTTTTTAACAGCGATGCTTTTGACTTTGAGTATGGGACGGTGGTGCTGAGAATGAACCAGGGACTTGATGTGTCGCACATTATCGAGGCAGAAGGTTATTACGAAGAATTTTCTTAAGTTGTATGTTTTTGTGTTGAACTCTGACGGGGAAATGAGAGACTAAAATATATAAAGCAGCAAAGATTAGCGCTACATAGCAGAAAAGTAATAGTAATGTGTTTGAGAGAACTACCAAAGCAATCGTCCAACACGGCGCCAGTACTGTAGTGTTTATTCTGAAAATAACCATCATATTGAACTGTCTATAAAAAGAGTAAATAATACTGTACTACAAAGCATGAGGTCAGGCAGTCAACAGGTAAGGTGCTAAAATAACTACCAGTTAACAGCTGTGTCTGTCCAGAAACCTAATCTAACATGTTTGAGTGCTTCTGCATTTCAGAGGAGATGCTAAAGGCAGCTAAGGAACAGCAAGAACTGGAGAATGAGATGATGACAAACAGAGAGAAACCAAGAGGACTGTTCAGAAAGTCCAGGAAATCCTCTCAGCAAGTGCTTACGACCAGAGGTAACCATCCAAATCATACCTGACATTTCAGAAAGGCTTCAGTCCAACTACGTAAAGCAAAGGCTGCACTAATAAATGAGTAATGTCTTTAATTACAAGGTATCTACTTTACTCTCCTGCCAGACTCCTATTTCCACTGAGTCACAGAATAAAATACCCTATATAACAGCTTCAAAGATGAAACCACAGATTTTTGGAAACCTCTCCTACTCCCATGCAGATATAATTGAATTAAGTGCTTCGACTAAAGATGTCTCAGAAGATGTAATCCAATAACACGGTCCCCTTCGTTCCAGTTTAAAGAGCCTCTCTTAAGAGCAGCTCTGTATCCCAGACAGCAGATGGTTCGTGCAACCTCTCACTCACATACATCTTAAAAAGGTAGTGTTAGTATCTGCATCCTATTCAAAGGAACACTGGGCCTGAGAGATGACTGGTGTAAGAGTAAGCTCTTTAATGGCTAATTCTCCATCCAACTTATGGATCTGTGAAGATTCTCTTGGTTAAGGTCATGGTTATCTCAAAAAGGGGTTTTCAATGGCAACTGGACTTGTTTCCTTGACTTTCTATGGTCTGTCAATAAATTACATTCCTTCCTACAGTTCCTCACTTTCAACCCACACTTGTTTCTCATATTTCTTTCTCCCTCAGTTTCAGTGTGCAGCCCTCCACCCCCACAAGTTGCCAAGATGAATGAGAGGCTGTTGGAGGCCAGCACTCAGTTCAAGAAGAAACAGCCTAAAGGCACCATTGATGTGTGGTGGCTGTTTGACGATGGAGGTAGGTTGGGTTATCCTATCTCAACTATAGGATGATTTCAATAGGTATGAGACACATGACATGAACTATAACACCTGAATGATTAAAATGAAACCACAGGGGGAAAACAAGGTAACAAACCATCTGGTAAACTAAAACTCATCAGTGCAACATAGCTTCATCCACATGCTGCGGTATGCATGAATTGTTTATTAAGAAAGCTGCAAGTATACCGTCTGAAAGTCTCTGAATGTGTTATTAAATAATATAATACTGCTAGAGCAGATTTCTTCACCAATTCCTTGAACTCTCTTACAACGAACAGATAAAATGACTGGTGCAAAAACATAACAACCGTTCCAAATTTAAAAATACATATACTGTTTAATAAATACCAGCAGGATTCACTAGCATTAGTAAAAAATGCATTCCCTCTTTCCCAGGTCTCACCCTGCTTCTCCCCCACATCCTCACCACCAGGAAGAAATGGAAAGATTGTAAATTACGGATATTCATCGCAGGGCAGCCTGGACGTACTGAGCTGGATAAAGAGGAGTGAGTATAAAAAGGTTTCAATATATGTGTAGTATTGAGTAAACCAGTAAAGTTTGGCAAATGTATTAAATGAAAAACATCTACTAACTTTTATATAAAAAGTAATCAATGTGTGATTATCTGTCCTGCAGGATGATGTCGCTTTTGCAGAAGTTCAGAATTTCCTGCAGTGATGTTAATGTCATTGACGACATCCATGTCAAGCCCAGCTCCGACAGGTAGCTGTGTGTTACAGCAGGTCCAATGGTGCAAGAGTTTTATTATGAGTATATTATACACTCTTTACAACTTGATATTTTCTGGAGTCAGCCATGTTCTTATCTGCTTTCCTCCAGCTGGAGAAGGTTTGAGGAAATGATTGAACCTTTCCGCCTGCACGAGGGCTCTAAAGACACAGCTCAGGCTGAAGGCCTGCAGAGAGAACAGCCCCAAAAAATTACTGACAAAGAGCTGAACACATTGGAGGATAAGGTAAAACAACTTTGTAGACATAAATGTGCATTGCTTTGGTTGGTAATTAGTTTGGCACATTAAACAAAATTATCTTCTGATTGTTAAAAATAACTGCTGCTGTTTTACAGACCAACCTACAGATACGACTGAATGAGGTGCTTCAGGAGAATTCAAAATCAGCCAATCTGATTATTGTGTAAGTATAACTAACTCCTGACTCACTTTAATCCACACTGAGAAGTGACTGTGTAAACTACAAGATCCCTTTATCTCATGCAGGAGCATGCCCATCGCTCGTAAAGAGTCTGTATCCAGTTACCTCTACATGGCCTGGCTGGACATTTTGACAATGAACCTTCCACCAACTCTGCTCATTAGAGGCAACCACAAGAGTGTACTTACTTTCTACTCATGAGCATGTTTTCAGGCTAAACAGCAGAGAAGTATGAAGCTAAAAAAGATGAAAATGAAAGCCATAACTTAAAGGGATGAACAATGTTCATAAAGTGTAACAAAACCTGGATGATGTTACCCAGTCTTTCAGAATAACACCAAGGGAACACAGTCCATCATTTAGTCGAGTCCACGTATGGGGATTTGAAGTATCACACAAACACATTAATTCCAAGAAATAAGACAAAGCACACTGTCAAGCATACATAGGTTTGTGTGTTTGACACTAATGTGAAAACACTCTTTTAGTCGCAGCTAAAACTTAGTTAAAATGTATGTTTATTCTGTTTTATTGAGTAGTCTAATGTAAGCTGTTTCATAAGGATCTGTGGCAAGTTGTTGAAAGAAAGAAATAATTACTTGTGAAGTTAGTGAAGCCATGTGAAGCTGCAATCACATTCATCGTGTGAATGAGCAAACATTTATAACATGATGAATGAATGAACGAATGCATGGCGAGTAAAGCTCTAATGGTTTAAGGCAAGCCTTCCATAGATGTCAGAGTCGCGTGAATTAAGGAAGTGAAAGTTAGTTAGTCGGTGGATAGGTCCAGAAAATATGATTTTGTGTAGAATAATGACATGTGCTCAAAATGATCTGAACAAAACCAAAACCTGGCCTTCTAACATGAACATCAGTTCAATACACAATGCAGAGATAAATGTCTGCTTCCAGAAGTGACTGTTTCCTGCTGCTGTGAATGTAAAATAATGTACATAGAACTCATAAATGATTACCAACACCATACTAACTACATTACTATCAGTCCCGTTAAACCATAGAAACAATAATTATATTCGTTTTTTAAATATAATTTTCTATTCGCTGAGTGTAAAACATGCTATTACATAGAATAAAGCTGTTTACTTGTCTAACATTATACTGTTTAAATATGGCTATCATAATGCACTTAAGGAAAAATAATCAAAACAAAAGACTGCAAACAAAATTATTCTTTATGTATTTCTGTCTATTGTCTGTCTTCATATTTAAATATAAAATTGTCATTAGAATAAAACAGAAGAAAAATAAATTCCATATGTCTGTGACTTATTATTTAGATGTTTAGATGATATATTGGCAGATCCTTTTTCATGCTGTGTGTGGTTAAGTTTGGAAGTACTTGAACATTACTTTTAAACTTTTATTTTGTAAAACTATACTAATAAACTAATAAAATGTTTTATCAAAGAAATAAGTCAACAGAAGTACAGTCTCAGATTTCAGTTTTTGCAGATGCAGGCCTATATGCAGTTTTTTTGTCTTTTGATGCGGTAAAACCCGTGATCATATATGCACATACTGAATATGAGCAATGACTACAGTATATATTCATTTACAATAGTGTTTCAATAAGGGCAGCAATTAAATTGTATATGTTTAATCAGGCGTTCAAGTCATGAAATCAGAGTGTATCTATCTAGATCTATCGCTTAATGGAAACTTGAATACACAACACCGTATCACTTACCTCATCTTATTTAGGAAACCTAAAGTGTCGTAGGTCGAAATAATGTACATTATAAAATTAATCTTCAGACACAAGAATGAAAACGAGGAGGAGCCAAGAGCAGGAAGTGTGACGATCAGCTGAGAGGACGTCTGCGCTAGCACAGTTAGCGGTTAGCATGCGGACTATGGTATGTAACAATATGACACGGCTGTTGCTAAAAGGTCTTCGGCTACAACGGTCTTCGGTTGCAGTTCCATATTTATTGGGAAGGGAGTTTCATATTCAGATACCCACTCAAAACAAAGGCAAGCACGACATTAGGATGGATGAAGTTATGTAAAGGGCTTATTTACGATATTACTGCGAGCCTACCTATGGGTTGTCACTTTGGTTCTGGTTTGATTAACTAACGGTAACATGCACTGAACACATAACAACAACAATACCACGTATTATTTGTTCTGGCACAATGCGTTAAGTCATGTTTGATTCTTGTCAAATATGTTCTTGTGCCCTTGTTGCTAGCGTTACGGTTGCTTAGCCTTAGATCAACAACAACTCTCGCGAGAATTTGTGTTCGTACAGCTACGTGGTAATAAAAGGGTTACAGCATGTAGTTATCGAGCATACCTTTTTTGTTGCGGATTTTATTTAAAAGACATTTTTCCAGCGACTCGGTAGCAAAAGTGAAAGAAGTAAGACATTTTTTTCTGTTTTTTTCATTTAGTTCGGGAGAGTATCTCTTTAAGAATACGTGTGTTTGAGGAGGGGCTTATTTGGCGGACTTGCAGCGCGGGAAGTTCAATCGTTCAAAGAGCTGGAGCGCCAAGAAACTGCGGCAGAAGATTTTAACGTCGTTTTAGTCAGCTCTGTGTATTGTCTTGTAGTTAGAAAATTGTCAGTTTTTATCAATTATTTAGTGTACGCGTTTTAATTTTGAAAACTCTGCAACATGCCCGTCTTAGAAGTTACAGATGCTTCTGCAGTTTCTCCTTCAAAGAGGCCGAGGACTGAAACAAAACCTGCAGAAGAAAGACCTATCCTTAAATTTGCAAAACTATCCGAACATGCCACGACACCTACCAGAGGTTCATCTAAAGCTGCAGGATATGACCTTTACAGGTTGGTAAAACGTTAGCAAGTTAAGTGCGTTGTTCCTGTTTTGTGCTTTTGCAGAGGTTGAATCGATTTCCATGCATTAAAGTCCTAGTTCCATGTAAAGCAGCTAACCATAATTCTGTCAATTTGAACAGTGCATATGACTACACCATCAGTCCTATGGACAAAGCCATTGTGAAGACAGACATTCAGATTGCAGTTCCACACGGCTGCTATGGGAGAGTGGGTGAGTGTTTTAATTTGTATGGGGTTTCTTTCCTCATGTAAAGCTTTCTTTTGGTCTGAACACCACTTGTGTGCATCTTTTTTCATGTGTTTCATCAGCGTAATAGAAAACACATTCATTTTTTCTTTACTCAGCACCAAGATCTGGACTGGCAGCAAAACACTTCATTGATGTTGGTGGTGAGTCTTCTGTTTTTAATTTGTTAACTCACAATTCCTGTCAGGAGATCGCATTTTAACCACTGTATTGATGGTTATTTTACTAATGTCTCTTTATGGTCCCTTAAGCTGGAGTTGTAGATGAAGACTACAGAGGAAATGTTGGTGTTGTGCTATTCAACTTTAGCAAAGAGACCTTTGAAGGTAAAGCATTGTGATGTTATGTGTGGGTGAAAGTATCTATCTGTACTTTACTTTGCTTTACTTTACTTTGCTTGGCAGACGCTTTTATCCAAAGGGACTTACAAGGAGCTAGCGCTGTGTGTCTGGCTCAGGGACACACCTGGTAGGGGATGGATTAGGAGTCAGACGAGATTCGATTCTGCGACCTCCTACATCCCAGTCTGACATTTGACCCATTGAGCTACCAGCTGGTAGCTCTTTGAGTGTCCTACAGTACTGTGAAAAAATATTTGTCCCCTTCACATGTCTCACGCTTCGCAATTTTTAATATAAAACAAAACCAGCCCAGCTAAATATCTGTTTTAATCATGTTTGAATGTTGGTATGATGTTCTTTTTATGAAATGTTAGTTTTACCAGATATAACAGGACACACGTCTTTACATTTTAATCACATCAGTCCACAGAATATTTTCCCAAAAGTCTGTGTTCTCTTATAGCCTTAGAAATGACTTTGTAGCCCTTTCCAGATTAACATGTCAATTACTATGTTTTATGAATTTATTTATATCGGCATGCTGTGTTGCTTTTTAGCTTCACTTCGTCAGTTGTTATTTGGGTAATTTCTTCTCTCAACAGCATTTACTTTTGGAGGACAGCTTTTTTTCCTTATATAAGGAAAAATTATTATTATTATAAATGAAATCCTAATTTAAAAACGGCATCTTGTATTTACTTTGGTTATCTTCATGTATTATAACATTTTCTTTGGTGATCTGAGTCATTTAAGATAGCAAATATGCAAAAAGGAACTAAGAAAATCGGGAAGGGGGCAAATGCTTTTTCACAGCACTGTTTAAGACTTAAACGTGCTCCTTGTCCCTGTGGGACATCAAATTCTACTAGCAACTGGCACTACCAACTGAAGTATTTGTACACATTGTAACAAAATGCTTCTGTTCTTTTGTCTTCCAGTGAAAAAAGGTGACAGAGTTGCTCAACTTGTGTGTGAGAGGATCTGCTACCCAGATCTGATGGAGCAAGAAGTAAGAAGCTCAAACACACATTTGCTTTACCTATGGAGATGTAACTACTTTTCATGTATATGTCATACATCAATTGTATCTAATTTAAAAATGCTTCATTGCTGTGTTTCAGACATTGGATGAGACAGAGCGTGGAGCCGGAGGCTTTGGATCAACTGGACGCAACTGAAATCCACCAGCTGCTACACGTGTCTGTTATGTTATGTGTGTGAAATGTTTAGTGTTAATAAAGTTTCTTTTTTATACTCTGTATTCGGGTCACTTTATAGCGTCTACCTGCCGAAATATTGTTCATATCCACTCATTTATGTATATGAAAGGCCTGGTAGCTCAGTGGGTTAAGGCATGAGGCTGCACAAGGTCGCAGGTTCAACTCCCAGCCGCGGCACCCAGCCCATTCCCCACACCAGATGTGTCCTTCAGTACGACACTTAAAGTTAATTTAAAGTTGATTTAACTTTTAAGTTAGGTCTTACAAATCTCCACATGGGGGCAGTGCAGGACAAAAATGGCAGCATAGTGGCAAAACCTACATTAGGCTACATGAATTTCATTAGTATCACTAGCTAAAACATTAAAAGATCATATTGCACTTTGTTCCACATGACTACAGGAGGGTCTAACGTATAACAGCTAGCAGCTGCTAACGCAGTAACTCAATCTGGATAAAGGGGGAAGTACAGCAGTGAGTACATCTACACAAAAAAGATTTTTTTTATTGTGAATTTACAACTAAACCCTCACTGATGTGAACAGAGAACACAGACTGGTGTCAGGCTGGTCTGTGGCAATTCAGCACTGATTGTACTTTGTGAATGTGTGGCCACGAAGACCTCAGTGCATAATCATGAAGGCCCAGGTTTGGCGTTCTCAATGTGTGTTGTGTGTGTGTGTGTGTGAATGTATACACAGTTTACAAAGGAAGTAGTTGGTCATTATAAGCACCATTACAAAGCCCTCATTCCACGGGCTTCCTCTAGTTTACAAAAGCTTCATAGATTAAAAGTGGCATTGATTATTACAGTATAAACACAATTTACATGTAGTATAGAGGAGAGCAGACTATGAAGCTAGCTGTTACGGTTGCAAAGACATGAAATCTTCAGAATGGCCGACTGGATCATATCTTGACTACTGAGTTTTGAATAGTAGTACAGTGCATTCAGAAGTCTATGTGGTAGTGTTGCTAGCACCAGTAAATATGAATTCTTCTTATCAGTAGGAAAATGGAAAAGCATAGTTTAAATATGCAGTAGGAGTCATTCAAGCTCAGACATGGCTACATCTCAATAGTCCATAGTGGGTTCCTTTCCCCTCCTAAGCATTCTTCTATTCTTTTTTCCATCTTCATTAAATTAATATCTGGGGTAGGAGAAATGTGTTTACTTCCATGTATGCAGGTTTAGATAGTCATTTACCTGAGGGGAGGAAATGAATTTATTTCAGACTATTGGAACTCGCCATTTTCTTCCACTTAAGCTGAGTTCCCAAAAACCCAGCTTTTAAAGCTTTCTGCAGTCCACATGCCCTTCAAAACGGCACCTGATTCCACATATCACTATAGAACATAAAACCCTACAATTAAAAACCATTCACACACGCAATAGTGCTTTACACATAGCTAACGCTGTGTGTCGGGGCAATATGTTCTTCATTTGACTGAAGTCACACTGCCTCACTCAGCTTGCACAGAAATTGTATCTATGATATGTAGAATGATCTTTGGCAATCGAATGACATGGTCCCTCCCCCAACCCCCTTCTTGTCTCTTTGGTGGTGAGCCCTTCTCCCTGTTGGAGCAAGTAGAAGTTGCCCCTAACCACTGACCCAGAGTCAGACATGTTTGGCCTTTTGGGGAGTGTGAGCCTGACACTGGATTAGCAGCTGCCAGCAACATCTGCCTGCCTCAGTTCTGTGATGGTTAATGGAGGATGATCTGCACCCTCATCTTCAGTATGTCTCCCAGCTGTCCTGTGAGGTAGTCTTTATCATGTCTGTCCTCCAGCTCAGCCAGTTCCTTCTTTCTGTACAGGGGCACACTACTGATCTGAAGATAATATGCCCCTGGGGAGAGGGCCTTCTTGCTGAGGTGCAGATAGCTGACATCTTCTTTCTGGTTAATCTTGAAGTAGCCCTCTTCGTTTCCATAGTCGATTCTGTAACGCACATGGTCACTAAGAGTAGATAAGGCTGGGGTAAACTCAAGGATGTGGTCATGGTTACTGAGGCTGCTGATGTTCAGGTGTAACTGCAGGGGGTCCTCAATGTCCAGACTGGCCATACTGACCATCTCCTCCTCAGTCAGCTGCACAAGAAAAACACGGTCCACCTGAATTTAGCATTACTTCATAAGACGTCTCCTTGTTAACAAATTACCTTAAGAACCAATCGGTACAAATTACCTGCATGTCTTCCACAGGATCATCCTGTGTTGAGTTGGCACTGCGACGCTTGCGTCCTTTCTTGGGATAGCCATTGATCTTACATTCATAGCAGGCCTCAGGAGACAGAGAATTATCATCCTCTTCACCTGCCTGTTGACCACTGAGACTGCCACTTGTAAAGCCCAAACCTGTGACACAGTGTCTGGGACAAAAACAAAACCATAAGTAAGGTAGAAACACCTGCAGACAAATCTCGAACATAGCCGGACACTCATGTACCCTTGTCCTGCACGGTATTGCCCAGGGGGACATCCACAAAGGTAACCTCCATCTGTGTTTGAGCAGCCAAACTTGCAAGGGTTCTGACTGATGGAGCACTCGTTGACGTCTGAGCAGCCTCCGCTAATCTGCTCGTAGTTGAAGCCAGTGGGGCAGAGACACCGGAAGCTTCCAAGGGTGTTGTGGCAAGACGCTCCTCCACAGATCTGGCTGTTCAAACACTCATTCTCATCTGGGTCCCAGGGAGTGGAAGGGAAATAAACAAACAAGAGGTCGTTCCAGGGAAAGGACACAAACAATCTTAGGAAAGTCTGCAGTGATTGTTGTACATGTTGAGAGATTTTAAGAGAGAGCTAAAAATAAAGTTTGAACTAACAAAAGCGTGTTATTTGAGGAATATACAGAGGCATACACACCCCCACCACACAATTACTTTGTCTATGTCTGAGCTATTTCCAATGATTTTATGTACTTAGGGATTTTGGTGTTGCACCATCATCGTCTTTTTATTGTCCATGCTTAAATAGTTCACGTCCCTTTAGTGAAATGTTCCTGTACGCCTCTCTTTTAAGACAATCTAGGTTTATAATATGGACATATGTATATATGACACATTGTGGACATATAAGTTATCCTGTTTAATTATGTCCACGTGGGGGCTCTAGTCAGAACGCCGAGTCTGGATTGTACATATCTTACAAAGCAAGTCACACAGATTCCCCAAATGTAAAGAATTTGTATATTTGCTGATAAATAGAAGAGTGGTATAACTCACCCACACACTGGTTCCACTGGTAGTGCTGCAGGAAGCCTTGTGGACAACTGCACCTATATCCGCCCACTAAGTTCTGACAACCATGTTGACACCTGTGGTTACCGTCACACTCATCCATATCTGTCAGAGACAAACACACAAAGACTCTACTGTAGAAACCTGTTTTATGTAATTAATCAGCTGATACTGAATACAGTATCAATTGTTTTCAGACCTTCACAGGTTTGTCCACCGGAGTCTAATGAAAATCCACGCTGGCACTCGCAGTTGAAGCTCCCTGGAGTGTTCTGGCAGACACCATTGGAGCCACACAGATTTGGGTCGGCTGAACATTCATTGTTGTCTGTACAGAGAGGAGGGAAAGGTCACAAAGGGGCAGGAAACACGAGGCTACGTATGACCCTGATTTGGATGTGCTGAGTCATTTTCTAACTCATGGGGATTCAACACTGGTTGTGAAATTGAGGGCATAGTACAAATAACCCCATGGTCTGCAGTCTCTCACCACTAGTCTCAGCCCAGAAGAGGTAATAATCACAAACATTTGAGGAGAGACGGTCATTCATGATCTTGAGAATAATAATTTGACAATTAATCTGGAGATCCTGGAAAAGCCTTCAGTTTACACGGTCAAACACGTTTGACTCTTGTTTGACTGGAATCTATGCAAACCTGATCTGACTGTGTAGCTCAAGCTGTTTGGTGATTAACATCAAAGTGGAGAAGGCAGTAATCTCTAAATGTCAGTTGCTATATGTGTGATCATATGTCTTTTCACAGTTGGGTTGAGACTTTTAAATTCTCCTCATGTGTTGCCAGGTTTAGATATGATGAAACTGTCAACATGTGGGACACATGAGGGACGACCATCTTTCCATGTAAGCAGTACTTAATGTGTATTTTCCAAATGTGTATTTTAAACAAGTATTAGAGGGACTGACAAACAATACACAACATTATTATACTGGGTAACAGTACCAATATACTGGAAGAAAAAAGTGTTGGCCTGGTAGCTCAGTGGGTTAAGACAGATGGTTGGAAAGCAGAAGTTGGGTTCGATTGCCAGCCGTGGCACCCAGTCCATCCCCCATACCAGGTGTGTCCTTGACTAAGATACTTAGCGCTAGCTCCCCGGGCGCAGGCTATAGCTGCCAACTGCTCCCCCCAGGGGGATGGGTTAAATGCAGAAGGACACATTTCACTGTGTGTTGTAACAATGTATGTGACAAAAAAACTAGAATTTCTTTTAAATGTCCATTAAGGTTTGGTTAGACAAAATGGTGCTTCAGGAGTCTTTTATGAGCTGGCCTGTAAGATATCCTAATCATTTACATTGTTCAAATAGCCCTCCTAATAAAAACATTTTTACATATGCAGTATTTGTGTAATATGTATATGTGTATTTACCAATACAGGCAGTATGATGCTGGGTGAATCCTGGGGGACATTTGCAGGTGAACCCACCGATGGTGTTCACACACAAGAACTGACAATTATGCTGTTTGGTCGAACACTCATCCAGATCTGAAAAATATAATGTGCAAGTTATATTTTAACAGAAAAAAACAACAAAAAAACCCTGCTGTGTAGTTCTTATAGTACATTTAAAATCCTGTGTCTGGAGCTGTGTCAGCCTACACATGTACTACTGTATGGGGGCTGAGTTAAATTCCAGTCCTTCTACAGTCACTGACCTACGAATGAACTGCAAATGAACCAGACACCGGAAACATAGAGGGGTACTGTAGAGGGGGAAACTGAAGCTACAGTAAACAAAGATAAAATAGTCCCCCCCAAAAAAATGAACGTCATTAGCACACTTGCAAACAAATCTGGTAAACTCAGACACAGACAGATGCATTACGTCCCCGGGCCTGGACACTCGTGTTCATGAACAAACATGCATGTGCATGCGCTATTTCAAATGGACAGTGAAGGGAGCACTGGCAAAGAGCCCAGCCTACTCAGCACTGAAGTAGCTCTAACATGGAAGCTAAGTCAAGCAAGAGAAACAACTGATCTGACTGGCACTGGCCTTCAAATGGATTACCCTTGAATATTTAGAGTCTCTGTTTGGCTGTGTGCGCGCGTCACCTTTGCAGCTCTTTGCATCTTCCTGTAGGATGTATCCGCGAGGGCAGGAACAGAGGTAGCTTCCCTCTGTGTTCTTACAGATGAAGTTACAAGGCTTTGGTGCCTGTATGCACTCGTCCACATCTAGAGGAGGACAGGGTAAGGGGTGAGACAAGATAGAGTAAGACAGAAAGGACAGAGAGCGAGAGAGAGAAAGACAGAGAGAGTTTGATCCTGTAGCCAGAAATACCATAAGGGGAGATAATGAGGCAGACAGACATGGCTGCATTTTTTAAAGGAGTGTGTGGGCAGTCCACCCACACAGTTTTAGGTCTTTACTAGACAGTAGGAATGAGAATGGGAGGTAGGCATAGCAGGAAAAGAGTCCATAAAGTGTGACTGCTGGAGATCAAATAAAGTCTTACCCACACACAGCGTGCTGCTGATATCATTGGTGTAACCAGGTTTGCAGGTGCAGCTATAAGATCCCAAAGTGTTGATGCACTGACCATTCCTGCACAAGTTCCCCATGACCCGGCATTCATCAATATCTGGGTGGAAACAGGAAAAAAATCATTTCGGGTGACCTCACAAGCGACCAACCACTTAATGAAATACTGGGATAACAGTACATGCTGCTGCTCCCTGTTGATTATTTTAAAAGTTTGATAGTGACAGCAAAGTGAAATTTAAACTCAAGTATCGTCAGCAGTACACACCTCTGCCATCCGTTGTGTAGCCAGGTCCCAGAGGACACATCTTCTTGTATTGGGTGGTCCCTGGCAGGGGGCACAGTTCACAATTCGTTCCCCAGCCTCTGCCTCCATCACAGCAACACTCTGACTTAGTCACCATGTTCCTATTACTAGAAGTCATCTGACACAGAGTGGTCAGAACCTCAGTGAAACAGAAGCCCTCGCGGTTATCTGAAGGGTGGGAGAGACACAGAACGTGAGAATGACAAACAGGCAGGCTGACAAAAAAGTGAAGGGCCCCAGGAAAACAGACCAACCACCCAGACAGGACCTGGTGTCAGAGAGACAGACGTAAATAGATTACCCACAGTGCTCTATCACTACTGCCTGAAAGTAAGTAAGATAGCTGTAGAAACACAGTGCTTACGAACACCCCCTAGGGTTTTTCTCACAGAGTTTAGCACTTCAAATCTATCCAGAAGTATTTATTTAGATTAGGGAGAAAGGCCTTAAAAGTATTTCGTTGACACTATCTCGACAGTAACAGACACTTTTTTAACGAGACAGTGGAAATTGTCACAGATTCTACAGGGAAGACACAATTTTTTGATCTTGTGAGACAAGATTCAAAAGTATAAAATCTCTATTTTAATTGGAAATCTACATTAACATTACATTAACGTTTAAAAAACTGGGTTGAAGATGTACCTACCAATACATTCTGTCTGTGTGGGAGAAGCAACGAAGCCTTGGTCACACTTGCAGCGGTAGCTTCCTACGGTGTTCTCACAGCGGCCGTTCTTACAGATACCTGGTTTTGCTGTACACTCATTCAAATCTAACACAAGCAGACATAAATAAAATCAAGATATGGGATACAGGATTTACCCAAGACATGTACACATATCACAAATGCACATATTACTTATGGCTGTTTATCACATTTCACATTGTTGTGACAGTTGTTTGCAAGTGTGAATGCTGTTTGCTTTGTTTTTACAATTGTGTTCAAATCATGTAACGACCATTGTATGTTTGTCTGCGACAAAGCCACTGATGCTAGTATTTTGTGCAAATATCAAAAAATGATATAAAAAGATTTTCCCTGAGAAAAAAGGTAGAATTCAGTATCTTTAATCCTGGTCTCTATTTATTCCTGGCTCAGGTTTTTTGTATGAAAATAAGAAATACCCCCCAATGAAGCATAGATGTTAAATAAAACATAGTCAAACCCAACATTCACACTTTCTTTAATGCTGTTAATGCTTTCTTTAATGTTTAACATTTGATACAGTAGGATACTATGATAACCTTACCCATGCAACCCCCTCCACCAGGTTGGCGTGTGTAGCCAGGGGAACAGATGCACATGTATGTACCAATCAGGTTCTTGCAGGTCATGCCTCTGCTGGCACAGTCATCTATACCATCTTCACACTCATCCTGATCTGGAAGACAAACAGTGTACTTCTAATGTGTATGTACGCATGTGCAGCAATCACACCAGTGATGTAACGCAGACGCCGACAAACACTGAAAGCAGACCAGAGTTTAATCAGTGCCAACAGGGAAGTGGTGGGAGACTTGGTGGTCTGTTTAAAGCGCTAATGTAAACAGTGACGCTACAGACTCTGAAAGGTTCCTCCTATCTCAGTGCTTCCTTCCAAATACAACCGTTGCTGTGGTAACTGTAAGAGCGAGGATGTGTAAATAGTGACTCGACCAGTTACAATTTCCAGAGAGTGTTTTAAGTTCGTCAGGGACAAAGAACCCTGGAGGATCCCACAGAGATAGTATGTTATGTAACTTTATGGACGAGACCAGCATGTTTCAATGAGACACTTTCTACCAACTCTTTACAGTAAACAAACCGTGACTGAAAAAGCCGAGTGTATATGAGAGCAACTACATTACCTTTACACATTCTCCTGTCCTCGCGCAGTACGTAGCCTGCTGGACATTTACACTCGTACGAGCCGAACGTGTTAACGCAGCGGAAGGCACACAGGAGAGGATTCTGGGCACACTCATTGATATCTGGACACGGAAAAGAAGTCAACAAGTTACAATAGTACTACAGGGCTACAAAGACTGCAGGTTGGAAGCGACAGTGGCTGTCATTTTACATACCTTCACAGGTCATCATTGGCCCAGGCTCAAAGCCGTCATCACATGTGCACTCAAACCCACCGATGACGTTGATGCATGTGCCGTTGCCGCAGGGATTTCCAATATCACACTCATTCGTATCTGTGTTAAGCACAGTTAAACATGAACAGCATAACACGTGTTAGTGTTAGTCTACTGAGGTAATCAGTCTGGGAGAGAGGAAGAGGACGATGATAAGGAAACAATGTGACAGCAAAAACTGACCTTCACACCTAACTCCACTAATGTCTAGGCGGTATCCCAAGGGACATTCACATCGGAAAGAGCCGTCTGTGTTGATGCACTGGCCGTTAATACAAGGGTCATTGAGGCATTCATCAATATCTACAATTAAGAAACAGAAACCAAAGTAAATTACATAGCACAACTATAACAGAGATGCAGGAGAGAAGAGATCGAGTATTAACGACACACATACCCTTCGGGTGTTCATCCGTTCCCTGTTGATATCCCTCATTGGTACAGAGACCTGCATACCCCTCTGGAATCAAGAGATGTCATAAATCAGCAATGCTGTTAAGTAATTAAAGTAATTTAAAGATTAGCTCACACACAATTGAGATTTTTTAATGCATATTTTCCGTCTATGCGTTAAAAAGTGGACATACCCTCTCCCTTGCTGGGACAGATTTCACAGGGGTCTCCCCAGCCTTGGCCTGGCATTCCAGTGCAACAGCATGCTTTTTTGGAAGTGTTCTGAGGTTTTGGAGCCAAACAGCGGCCATTTTCAAACTTGGTGTAGCAGTAGTTCACACGGACATCTAAGGGTTAAGTTAACACAGGACAAAAGTTGTTAAATGACAAAGAGACAGTTGGGGGAGTGACAAAAAATATGTTTGTCTTCCTGCTGAGGGTTAACAATATAAATCTAATCGTAATCTCATGTTTGTCTATTAAACACAAGGCTACAGACGGTTAGCTTAGCATACCCTAAAACAACCTGATGGCTTGCAACATAGCCAAGATAAATCTTCTTCAAGGAATTTACCAAAAATAACATTATTATTCTTTAGCTGTCAGAAAACCATATCAATATTTAGAGTTACATGAAGAAAGGTTATGTTTTTGCATGTCACACTTGTGGCCAGTCAGTGCTGATGGAGTGTGGGCTACATGGATATTAAACAAGTCAAATGTTAACCTAACAACCAAAAGCAGCTATTTAAAGCATTTGGTATTCAAGCCTAACCAAATTTAAAGGTTTTTGTTAAAGTATTTGTTGTGAAAATTGAGCCTGGCTACGTACATGCAGTCAGTAATCAGTGTTTGTCAGTCTCTCTCTCTTTCTGGGCTTGTTCCTTGTGGACTGGGCAGGCACTTCCTTATAATAAGAAGCATATGGTCATGCTCTCCTGCGAGCACTGGCCTTCACTGATCTCAACACAAATACATTTTTTGACCACCATAGATCACACACACGCACACACACCTGGCCCAGGTGGTAAGGATCACAAACATTAACGCCTGGTGATCCGAGCATGTCGAACGCGTCATGTTACTTTCCTCATAAAACTGATTTGTTAGCTTTTCTGGAAAAGACATGTATGTGCACAGCTGTTGCGCACAGAAGTATGTGTAAGCACATGCACACATGCGTCTGCGTGTGCATATGTCACTCTTATTTAGTAACGAAAATGCTGTATATGTTTTTTTTTATGCAAAATCTTATACTACAAATGGCAGTTTCTGGAGATGGTCATCTAAAATGTTAATGTCAGTCACAAGCAGAATTGATTATTAAAAAACAAGAAACTAAAATCTGAAAAACACTGAAATAAATCAAAACTTTATTGGTCAACCAATTTGATAGTGGTGACACAAACTGACAGCAGCGAGGGTGGTGACAGACATTTAATGGTCATAAATATGGAATTTTGTGAAACCACGACATCATTAAAAATTAAAAACATATTAATTGGAGAATCCTGATTGGCTAGCGGTTGAGGCACATGCCCTGTACTGGTATTGCATAATCTCAGCCTGATGTTGCATGTCTCCCCCTCTGTCTCTCCCCATGTTTCCAATTACCTGCTTTGACAAATACCTTATGATGGCTAACGTTAGCATCGTTAGCATAGCATCAGTTTGCTGATAAATGTTCTGTATTTGTACTACTGTTACTCTGTGTTTATGTGTTAAGTGTAAGTTGAATATAACACATAAACTTCATACTTTTTTCATGTAATAATCTATCTATCTTCTTTCTTTTTATTGGAAAGCGCTATTATGTGCTTGTGGGTGTAAAAAGTAAATTCCTTTTTAAATATTAATTACGCAGGGACCCACATATTATTTTCATCACTGATATTATGTTTTTCCCCATTGTCTTCATGTCTGTCATCCTTTTTAACAAAAACAAGGGTAGTCCCAGTGGAACAGCATTCCTTGATCTCTTTTACTGCCCGTGTTGTTCACTCTCCACCCAGCTCCTCCTGTTTATACTACACCCTCTCTTGAGCACTTCTGACGCTGGACAGAAAAGTGAAATTGTAAAAATGCAAGCTGCCTCAGTGTTTGGAGGGGAAACACCCTAGACGAAGACCTAACTCACCCACACCCAACCTAGAAATACACATATGTGCATATACAATTACCTAGACATGTGCGTCCAGAGGTAGAGAGCTGGAAGCCTTCAGGACACACGCAAGTGAAGCTTCCTTCAGTGTTGGAGCAGGTTCCAAGTGTACATATCTCACCGGACTGGGAGCACTCATCAATATCTGGCATAGATAAAAGAAATAACATCAACCATTTGGTCAAATCAAACAAAATCCAAAGTTTTAACATCAAAACTCAACTTATTTTACACCTCAGAGAGCTGGTCTAATTGTGCATGTATATACTGTATATGTGAGCATGAGTGTGCATGTTGCATTTAAGAAAGTGTTCTCTGCTCTGAGAAGCTATTCACAGACGCACACTCAGAAAGTTCTTATTTTCCATTTTTTACAATGGGAAATTAGGCTGCAGTACCTTCACAGGTTTCCTCATGGAGATAGTAGCCAGGTGGACAGATACACCTGTAAGAGCCAATCAGATTCAGACAAGTTCCTGCACCACATGTGCCTGGATTCACTGCACATTCATTAACATCTGAGAAAAAAGGAATATACAAATGACATACTGTAAAAATATTACAAATTACATTTAGAGTATAAATAAATGACAATGGCTAGTTTCCCACCTGTGCAAAGTCTGCCATCTATTGCGAGCTCGTAGCCGTCATTACACACGCAGAGGAAGGTGCCCACGGTGTTCACACACTGCCCATGTCGACACAGGCCCCTCTGCGTTGAACACTCATCAATATCTAATAAATGCACAGACACCACAGTGTATCACATATAGGCAACATTTCTCATGTTTTTTCTCTTTCACTAAGTCACATCAGGGGATGTCCGCACCTATGCAGTCGCTATTGTGTGAGTTTTGAAAGCCAGGATAGCAGAGACAGTTGTAGGAGCCCACTGTGTTCTTACAGGTCCCATTTCCACAGGGTTGTCTTTCACACTCATCCACATCTGAAACAAACAGAATGTTATTGCAGTTTTCCCCTCAAACAGTGATCACATTACTGACTTAATGTGATCAAAAACAAAAAAACAAAATCTTCTATATAGCTATAGGATATAGGAAAAGACAGCTTACCAATACACATTGACTGGTCTCGTGTTGGTTTGAAGCCATTAGGGCAGGTGCAGCGGTAGCTGCCGAGCGTGTCAATGCATTGACCAGGGTTACATATGCCAGGATTTTCAATGCATTCATTGCGGTCTTAAAAAGAAGAAAATGAATGAATAAACTGTGAGTGTTAAATAACAAAACCCACTGTAAAGCAATGAAATATAATTAATCTTCTTTTGGCTGCTCCCTTTAGGGAAATATACACTACACGTTTGACTGCTTCAGGAGAGTTTTACCTAATGAATTAGTAGAGAGAGAGATAAAAGTAATTCCACTTTCTGCCACTAGCATAGAGCAATCATTCAAGACCCTCAATATCATTTTGTGCAGTCTATTTCTTAACACTTGCATAATTAGTCAAAAAGGTACCATGTATAACTGTTTACCAAATGTGTGAGTCTGGCCATACAAAACATTCAGGAAGATGAAAACAACCCCTTCAAATAGTTGTTCACAGTATTTAAATCATGCATTTGAGACCATAATTGTCTCCAACCAGTGTTACAGTTTGCTGGTACCATAGCACTCACATGAAAAGCAGGAAGCAAAACAGGATGTTGACTCAACTTTTGCTTATCGGTAAGAATTCTCTAGACTGACAGCGGCATGTTTCAGATACACTGTAGCACATGTTCAACAGCTCAACACATGCTCTACATCCTCTCTTTCTTAATAACAAGCCCACCATGAAGAATTCCTCCTCCGCCCGACTGTCACTATGCTTACTCTGGTGCTTTATCTTTTGCATGTGACTGGCAACAATGTGCAGTTTAAACTATATGATACATATAAGAACTTTAAGGAGACACAGCCTTAGGAAGGCCCAGAGAGTCAGGATCATTCTCATGGAAGACAGGAGCTTTGGCTGCATCCTATTGTCTCCACTAAGGTCACTGATAGGTGAAATCTATACAACAGTATACAACAATCACACACATCACAATAGGAATGTGCTGTATAATCTGAGAACAGATGTAAAGAACATATTGTAGCTGATCACCATTACAGCTTTACCTAGACATTGTCCAGTGGGGGTGAAGCGATATCCAGGTTTACATTCACAGCGGTAGCTTCCCGGTAAGTTCAGGCAGGCTGCATTCTGCTGGCACATGGGTCCATTCTGACACTCATCAATATCTAACAACAGGGACGGAGATGTTTGATGATAGTCAGTTATTGATATGACTTAAAGAGATGGTCTAACTATGGAAAAACGAGTTAAACAAGTTAACAAAAATGTATGAATTGACATTTTTTACAAACACAGTAGGTATTCATTGCATTTTGTGTGCTGTCATCACCTTCAGGAGAACTTCAATGGAGTGCACACCTTACCTTCGCAAATCAGCAGCTTGTCATTGTAGATGAAGCCAATGGGGCACTCACACCTGAAACTGCCAATCATGTTGATGCACACTCCATTTTCACACACTCCTGGGATTTCCCTGCACTCGTCGATATCTAGCGCATGAGGAAGAGACAAAGAAGAAACATGTGAACAAATCTGTCTTTGCTTTTAATCACATAAACCATTGAATAGTAAAATCCTACCTATGACCCGTCCCGTGGTGATGTCTATGTAATATCCTGGTCTGTCACTGCCACAAAGGACCGCAAACTCATCTGAGTGGACATGAGTTTATAGACTGAGTTTTAGCTAATTTTGCTTTCCACAAATATGTGTCAGACATTCATGTACAAGACCTCACCAGTGCTGGGCACAGGACACTGTTCACAGGGTCTATTCCATGCACGGCCAATGTTGTAAGAGCAGCAGCACATCTTTTTAGTCATGTTGAAGGTCAGCTCTCCATCGCATGTCCCGTTATCAGAGTAAAAGTTTCTGTAGCAGTAGCTCTTTCTCATATCTGAGCGTGTTAGAGAACAATGAAGAACGTTAACATGTCGCTGAGCATTTTGTTTTCTGTTTGGAACAACAGGGTAGGGGATGCAAACCAACCCATGCAGTTGTTCCCTCCGTTGATCTGCATGTAGTCCACCGGGCAGATACAAGTGTAGTTCCCGATAGTGTTGTAGCATAGGCCTGGGCCACAGATACCTGGGCGCTCACACTCATTAACATCTGCACACAGAGAGAAGCGCAGAAATAGATGAGACTGTTGTTTTGTCCTATTTACGTTCAGTTAGTTTAGCCACACGATTTCTAAGTTAAGTGATTTAAAGAACGAGGAAGGTCTGCAATCCAAACTACCACAGACATAAATACAGTTGTGGAGAGGATAAATCTGCTTTTAAAATCTCTACTATTCACATCGATTTAAGCTTATGTCCAGAAACAATACTGCTAAATAGCACTCTGAGTTCCTTCCAACCCAGCTGAACTGTTGATTGACCAGAGAAACAGTGGATGTGCAATCCTTGACTTTATAGAGCAGACGCCGCTTTTGATCTCCGAGCCAACAAACACACGTTAATTAAAATGCCGCCAGTCACATGTCATTGTCTAACTCTTAGCATCCCTCCCCTGCCCTATGTTCCCGTCTCTCTTTTCTAAACACCCTTCTCATTTATCTCCTTTCCACCACCTTTCATCCCTCTGTCTCCCCCTCCCTCTGTCATCTCTGGCCTGTCTACGGGGGACTCGGTGTACTTCTCTGAGGAGAGGGCTGACCACATCAGAGTATTTCTCCTCTGGACACAGTTAGACGCTCAGCTGTCTCATCACCCTGACAGAGCTTTGCTGGGTTAGCAACAGACAGGAACTAGAGCAGACACATACTGAGCTAAAATGATCTGTAGTGTCATCAGTGGGACAAAAGGGTCCAGTACTTCTTTGTCTTTTTCCTCTCTCTGCTTCTAAAGCCTGGGTGGCTGGATTCAATTTCCTTCCCACTAGAACATCCCAGGGCAAGAGCATGAGAGGAATAGGTCACCTGTGTGTGAGTGTGTTCATGTGCGTGTGATACCTTCACAGACTCTGGTTTCTTCATTGAGGGCATAACCTCTTGGACATTCACACTGGAAGCTGCCGAAGGTGTTAATGCACTGTCCCCCCTGGCACAAGCCAGGCAACTCCTGGCACTCGTTGATGTCTGTCCGAGAGAGACAGGGAACATTTATCGACATTGTGTATATGTGTGTGTGTGTGTGTGTGTGTGTGTAAATGTGAACGAGAGCAACTGCACATAAACACATGATAGCATGGCGCTGTCTGACCTTCCAAGATGACAGTGATGGGGTTTGGTCTGAAGCCTTCTCCTCCAGGGCACAGGGTTTTGTACTCCGCTATAAAACAGAACACCACACCAAATCACATTAACTAGAAACAGTTACACACAAACCACAGTCGAGATGGTTTTATGGCAAGATTGGACAGCTCAGTTGGTCAGGTGCCTGAAAAGACAGTTCTGGTCATTGACTCGTTTCCTTATGCTCTTTGTTCTATAATTTCTGATCAGCCCAGAGATCTCAGAGTTATCCACAGAGCCCAGTGAACCAGACATCAATGCAGCTACTCCGAATTAGAAAGCGAAAAGAAGAAAGGTTTTGTTCCTGTCATAGAAGGAAGCCTTTTGAAAAGTACGAGTTGAAAAGCATGAGTCATCCTCCGTAATGTTTTGAACCATCTGTTGCCAATTTCCAAGTAAGTTGCACAAAGCTGTCTCATCTTTACCAGCAACAACAATTACAGCAAACACACTCATCGCATGACAAGAGCAGGCAGCATGTATGTTGGCAGGGACGCTAATTCACAGTCTGATTCACATTTCTGGACATGTATCTGTGTATATCTGTTCAGTGTTTCTGCTAGTTGTGTTGAGGAAATAACCTAAACCACTTCAAGGGAATTAAGGGGAAATGATGCTGATTGACTGACTGTGGCTGCTGGGAGGTGTGTCAACTCTCAGCTTAGCCATTAAACTGACACATAAAAACTATGCGCATACCCAAGCAAATAATTGGTAATGACGGGATGACTCACTCGAGTTGACAGAGGGGCATGATTCACATGGATTTCCCCAGCCCTGGCCCAGGGAGCAGCAGCAGGATGCTTTTGAAACACCAACTCCAATCTCATTGGAGCAGTCCAAGCTCTCTGATGCATCACCTCGAGAACGAACGTCTAGGAAGCAGCTTCCAGAACGAGTATCTGTATAGACGTACACGCACACACACACACACGCAGTTGTTTGTGTGTACAAGTGTGTCGAGCTGTTGCTTCTGATAAACATACAACATAAAATCAGCTAAATGATGTGTCCAGGTCACAAACTCAATGCGTCAATGTGTCAATGAGTGTCATCTTCCCACAGTATATGAATGAATGAATTTTCCACATCACGGTAGGATAAACAATGGATGAGAAAGGAGCTTGTTACACATGCTATCTTACATCTATGCGCATCAAACGCAGCATAGGAACTTGTTGATCCTCACCTACACAGCCCACTCGCGTGGGGTTGAGTTCAAAGTCTGGTGGGCAGTTGCAGTAGTAGCTACCCGGGATGTTGACACACATTCCATTAATACAGATGGTTGGGTCTGCACACTCGTTGACATCTGACAAAGAAAGACGAAGCAGTCAAACAGGTTCCTTCCCCTCCACAACAAAATATCATTGTTACAGTTTGGTCGCTGTTTGTCACAACAGCGAAGAGAAGAGCAGTGACTTTAAGAGGTGTCTCAGGTTCTTAGGGGCAGGCCAGTGTGTTGTGTTGGTGTGTTAACCAGTCTCACCTGTGCAGTTGCCTCCACTCCTATCCAGTTCATAACCACTGTTACAGTCACATCTAAAAAGTCCTGGCATGTTCCGGCAGCGTCCATTGACACAGATGTCAGCAAAGGTACATTCATCTATGTCTGTAAATGAGACAGAGAAAGAGAGAGAGAAAATGATGAAGAGGCAGGAGAGAGTGGCCCAGCTGTGAGGGATTAGTGGATCATGGGATCATGGTGGAAAATTTGCAGCCAGCAATAGGAAGTGAGGGCCACTCACCTCTGCTAAAGAATAACAGTTCTGGGGCACAAAATGCCCAGGCATAGCCAGACAGACAGACACACACACACACACACACTGTGAGAGCAGTGGCCAAGGTTATGAAATTGTGCTCTTCCACACCATTAGACTCTGCACAAGTTGTTACCATCCAGTCGTGCCTGAGCTGAGGAAGGGAGGACTGGACAGGTTATTTCAGGATGTCTGACACATGAGCACAATGAGGTCAGTTTGCTCGTTCAGTTGAATCCAAAAGCCTTGAATCCCATTCATCTGATGTGAATGTGAATGCATGAACTCTAAAATCAGCTTAATATTTTAACATTCATTTGAATTTAACATCCATGACCAACTTGACTGCTTTTCAGTAGTTTTGCATTTGACTAGTGTCACTACTGGCAGCTCGAGGTGATACCTGGACCCTACAGAGGCTGCACAGACAGTCCAACTCCACCAGGATGACACATCAGTAACTGCCATAGCCAGGACGTTTGCTGTGTTTTCCAGCACCGTCTCAAAAGCTTGGAGGAGACTCCAGGAGACAGGCAGCTACTCTAGGAGAGCTGGATAGGACCATTGACAGTCCACATCAGCAGGACCAGTATCTGCTCCTTTGTGCAAGGAGGATAAGTACTGCGAGAAGGACACTGGCATGAATGTCTCTGACCAAACCAATAAAAACAGACTTTATGAGGATGACCCGAGGGTCCTCTAGTGGATCCTGTGCCCACTGCCCAGCACCAAGGAGCCTCTCTGGCCTTTGCCAGAGAACACCAGAACTGGCAGGTCAGGCTCCCTGTGAATTTCACAGATGAGAGCAGGGTCACTCTGAGCTCATGTGAGAAGTCTGGAGAAACTGTGGTTATGCTGGACATTACGCTGCCTAAAACATTGTTAAGCATGATTGGTTTGGTGGTGGGCTGGTGTTGGTCTGGGGAGGGATTTCCATGACGGACCTGAACCTGACCCTAACCCTGCCATTAGGTATTCAAATGAAATCCCCGGACCCCTTGTTAGAGTCTCTGCTGGTGCAGTTCCTTCTGGGTTAGGGTCAGGTTTTACTCCTGGTGCAAGACAAAGCCCAGTCTCATGTGGTAGTATGCAGGCAGTTACTGGAGGATGAAGGAAGTGATACCATTTAGGAGCTCGCCTGACCTAAATCCAATAGAGCCTCTCTGGGACATCGTGTTTAGGTCCATCCAATGCTGCCAGGTTGCACCTCAGACTGTTCAGGAGCTCAGTGATGGTCAGGATCTGACATAGTCAGACATGCATACAAGCACATGGGGCAATACAAGCTACATTTCTACTGACATTTCTTAAATGTCTTGGTGACATCAAACGACGCCCTCTGAAGGCTGATCATTTTTAATATTAATAAATGATATGGTTTCTTATTAAAGGGTCCCTAAATTGTTTTGACCATTGTTTTATTTAGATTGCTAGAGTTAGAGTTGTGGAACCAAGTCAGAGGTCTGTTCGGGACAGTCATACCCTCGCAGGCCTTGCCGTCAGGAGTCTGGTAGAAGCCCATGTCACATTCACAGCGGAAACCCCCCGGCAGGTTCAGACAATGGCCATTTTCACACAGGTTGCCGTTCTCTGCACACTCATCACTGTCTGTAATGGAGATCACGCACATGTACCGTCAGTAAACACACTATGCATTCATGTATGTTTTACAAAACAAAGACATTTTTAGGTATGACCTGAGCAGAAAAATCCATCTCCAGAAAATCCCTCCTTGCACACACAGCGATATGAGCCCTGGGTGTTGCGACAGTCTGCGTTACTATTGCACATGTGGGTCCCGTTGGAACACTCATCCAGGTCTGAAACACAACAAAAGTAGAAAAGCAATGACATTTCTGCAGGTGGAAACCTCAACAAAGCTCATGAATGGTAGATCCACAGTACCAAGCACGGCTGTAGGATAAGCTACTGCTCATTTGAGTCTAATTACACGAGTCACTCTTGGTTGTTTTGGTACTTTCAATAAAAAAAACATTTTTCTTATATCTGAGAAAGAAACAGAACTTTCTCACCCCATCTTTTTGGATTGAAGTGTAATCTTTAAATTGACCCACAGAGCACTTACCTCTGCATTTGAGGCCGTTGCCAATCCACCCTAGAGCGCAGTTGCATTTGAAGCTGCCAGCTGTGTTGGTGCAGGTAGCTTGTTGATCACAGTTATGGGCTCCGATCTCACACTCATTAATATCTGACAAGGAGGAAACAGACAAGAAGAAGACACCAGAGAGCTTTAAGACCAACAGGGGTAATGATATCCTATTGCTAAGGCCTTGTTCTGTCTGAACTAGTATGTTTGAGATTATTTTAGGTGAAAAACTTCCTTCTATACTCACAGACCTACAAAAACTGCACCTCTCCCATGAGGTTTTTATATTAGCACATTTTCACCACTCTAAATGTCGCATTTGGAAATGTAATCTTTCCCTAATATGATTTCTTTAAAAAGAAATGAAACCATGATATTATCTCCTCTGCCAATGGATGAAATATTGGGCTACTTAATAGACAGTGCGGTTATAAACATACCTTGCTATATAGTATGTTCTAACCAATAGTTTGTGAAATTCTAATAAATGGACAATAACAATTACTGGGAACAAATTAAATTGGCTACTATAAAAGTGCCCTGTCCACAAAGCTGTTTACGTTGGTAGGGTGTAACCAATAAGGATATGCATGAAGCAACTGGTGGCGATAAAACACGGCTCTTGTTTCTCAGGCAATTCTGGCATGATCAACTGAATGGCACAACGGGAAAAGCCTGTGTGTAGCTATAACAATGACGGCTGCTAATTTTATCGAAACGGGGTTTGTGAAAACAGCACAATACTTGGCTCTGAGCCTTCAAACTGGGCACTGCAGCTGGACTGTGCACGTGAGTGCGTGCATACACTCAATGGCCTCTTTATTATACAAGTATGCTTCTATAATCTAATGCAATCCAATACTCTGCAATAAATTCTACATTTACACCCTATTTCTATACTGCACATAAGGGAGCAAAGCATTACTATAGTGCACTCCGATGCAACTCCACTACCCACTCTGAGCTCTGTGAGAAATACACAGAATCATCACGGTGCTGACAGTTTCAACAAAAATTTGAAATGATTTTTAGGTCAGAATTCATGGCAGAACTGCTTTATTGGATTACACTAGCTTTTACAGGTGTCCCTAAGAAAGTGGCCAGTGAATGTATATGTGTGTGACCCTGTACATCAAGTGTCATCAAGATGTTGAGGCGTGATGACGAGACTTTCTGTGTGTCTGCCTTTGTGAGGGTAGTAATTGAGAACGCTGTCAATTAAAGATTAGTGCTGCTGGTTTATAATCTGCTCAAGGAGAGCTCAGTAGAGCCCAGTAGATTTGCACTACATTTAATTACATAGTTAATATGAGGGATGGGAGCAAACAAATCTCCCTAGATTAGAGATGGACTTAAAAATCCCCACGCCTTTCATGACAAGGAGCGCACAACAGACACATTCTCATGTGGAAATAAAAACAGGGGTTGGTAAATGCGAGAAACATGTCACCACTCACAGCTGGTGTCAAGAAAGAGGTCTGATTTAACTAACTAATGCTCGACAGATGAGGGGCCGAAGACGATTACCTAAAATTACATTACACATCTGTCCACACGGCGGCCTCCCATTTGGTACGTCTGCCTGTTTGTTATCTGTTTGCTTTTCTGTCTTATATTTCTGCCTGTCTCAATATTAAAATATTCTTCTGGGTGACAGTAATAAGTATAAGACAAAGAGGCTTAGTTGTCCGATGATGAAAATGAGCCATTATTTCTGCAGATTAACGTGTCACACCCCTGGATTTAATGGTCATTTCCTCATTTTTTTGTATTGTCCCTGACATGTTTTGGAAACAATTTTCCACTGTCTTGTCAATAGCTAGCCATATTCTGTCGTACACAGATCAGCCACAACATTAATACTACCATGTTTGTGTGTATGTTGCAGTGGACACGCTGGTGAAATGGATAAAAGGCTCTGATGAAGTCAATATGTCTATTCCTTCATCGTGATTCCTTCTTCAGAGCTTCCAGCCTGGTACATTCCAACAGTCCTGACTTTCTAATACACAAGCAAAAAGTCAGAAGTGTTAAAGTACTCAATTCTTGCTCCTGACCCCGATTGTTAAAAAAATAAAAGGATAGTTTTCTTGTGGAAGCTTCATTAACAGCTGGATCAGATCTGGGATTGAGAGCAACACTCATTAACCCTCACACATGCAGGAGGACTTAGTCCATGCATACCAACGTGGTCACATACGGCAATTTGACAGTGACAATTGATTTCTTATGCATTTTTGTCTGAATCTGTAGGAAAGGAATCTGCTCCAGAGGAGTGGACTTTGTTCACTTGTCTGTAACAACACATCCTGCTTGCCTGCGAGGAATTAGCGTCTTGATTTCCTGGTATTCTGAGGCTAGAATTCCAAACCTGTGAATCAGGACCGTCTGCTTTAGGGCAATCCAAGATTTCCCAAAACAATAAAAAATACTGTCTAAACATTTTATTGGGATTATAATGCGCATGAGTGTGTGTGTGTGTGCGTTTGTATATGTAAGCAAGTGAGCAGGGCAGCTAAAATGAAACCTGTTTATTTGCATCTGAAAGTGCTGCATGTGAAATAGTGCTGTGTCTTACTCGTTCCAATCACAGAAAGGAGGCTAAAAAAGATCAGCGGCCAACTAGCTAGCCCTCGTTCCCAAATTCCTTAAGTGGCCCTATAAATCAGAATTAACTTCAGCTACACAAGAAGCAAATCCAGCAAAACACTCTACTGGCCGGATGGACTCTGTATTTATATGTTCTGGCCTCGTTACAGGTGATTACGTGCTGCCGAACTCTTCCAACCATCACGTAATGTTTAACTGATCCTAATGAAAGAGCAACAAAGGAATAAACAACGGTGCGATGTGATGCATACATGTGACGGGAGATAGTGATCTCACTGCCCCTGCTGCTGTTGCTGCTGATGCATATGTGTGTGTGTGTGTGTGTGTGTGTGTGTGAATGTACTGTATGTGTGTTTCTGAACATGTTTCTCATCAAGTCAGACAGGAGCTCTTGAACAAGGGTGAGTCATGACAGAGATGCTTCTGGTTAGTAAGACATTTCCCCTGCATCCTCTCATTTCTCACCTCTCTCTTCAGAGTACTTTCGCTGCATTCGACAAAACCACACACACGCAAACGCACACTTCACCTTCCCCTTAACTCCAGTCCACGTTCCTCCTCTGACAAGAAACATGCTTGCGCATGTGCGTTTGTTTCGCTCACCTGTGCAGCCTGTGGTTCCTTTGCGTACCGAGTATCCCAGGTCGCAGTGACAGATGAAGGATCCCTTAGTGTTCTCACAGTTCCCACTCAGACAGATGTTTTGGTTCAGCTCACACTCATCCACATCTAGACAGAGAGGGACGAGCAGAGAGAAAACAGAGAAGAAGCGAGAATGTTAATGTGCTAAGCATAAACTAAAGGTTAGGAAAATGAATAAAACTGAATTGGCTAATTTGTTGATTTGGTTGAGCTGCAATAAATGAAGGAAAGTCACCAAAGAATTACATCATGAACTATGCTAAGGCTTTCAAATGTGTTTACTTTTAATAAATACAGCAATAAGAGAATATGTGTTTGCACAGACCCATTCAGAAGTCATTACATCACTGATGTCAGGATTTTGTTTTCTCACTCAGTAGAACCAGACGTCTAAATGTCATGCATTCCTCCCTGCTCTAGCAAACTAACACAATGTTCACTCTATCATAAATCAACAACAACATTACTCCGAGTTCTCTCACAAACAGACCCATAGCTCGGCGTCATTAAGTCTTATTCTCATGACTCATCTTGGATAACCTTTAAGACGACCATTACATTGTTTCAGTAAATCTCTGAGAAGCCCTAGGTTTGAATAAGTGCAGAGCTGCACAGAGTGTAGTTAGAGTGTTTTATTTTAGGCATAAAAAAGTGCATCCATTACCCAGGCAGGTCTTCATATCCTCAGATGACATAAAACCGTCAAAGCATAGGCACTGGTAAGTTCCCGGGGTGTTGGTACACTGGCCTCCATCACAGATGTCTGGACTCTCCTCGCACTCATCGATGTCTGAGGATTGAAGACACAAGTCATACGAAAAAGGTAACAGCAGCCGTACTCATTTCATTTCAGAGCAGAACTTGCAATTAACTAATCATAACGCTGAGTAAAGGACATGCTGTTTACAGCTCTTCCTTTGCACAGAAATAAACAGCTTCTCAGCCACAAATGCGCTGAAATGATCTCCCTACAATACAAAATAGTTTTGACGTGCTGCTTCATTCCTAGTCTTAAACGAGGTCTGCTTAAAACAACGGCTACTCACCAGTACAGCTTCTTAGATCAGGCATGAGGGCATATCCACTGTGGCAACTACACTCGTAGCTACCTTCAGAGTTGGTGCAGAAATTCTCACAGCCACCATTCTCAATGGTGCACTCATCAATGTCTAAGAGGCAGAAAAACACACTGTCACATACCACACTGTCCTACAAATAAGTAAGAAACTAGTCCCATGTGCGGTACCCACCAACACATTCCAGTCTGTTCTCAGTAGATTTGTATCCCGTGTTACAGGTACACTGGTAGCGACCAATCATATTGACACACTGGCCGTTCCTGCACAGCCTGTCACTCAACTCACATTCATTGATATCTGTGAGGGAACAGAGAAGTTATCAAAATCTTACACACAAGTCATTTTGTTTCCGGTAACCCATATGTTTGTCATAAAATCAAATACAAATTACTTTTATTATACACATGTGCATAAACTATTTACCTGAGCACCTGCTTCGGAGGCAGGTGGAGAACATTAATCGGTGTTGTATTACAAACCACGATCATCACACACATTGCATCAGAATGACGCCTACTGAATAATTTATCTTCAGTTAAATACTATAAAATAACTGTGGGAGATGGAAAGTGCTTCTCTGTGTGCAGCTCTTTTACTCAACTTTGGGAAAAAATACACACAATATATACTGTATATGTACAATTTCTATGTGTATGTTCTTCACACCTTTTCGTTTCGGCCTTCACTGGAGAAATAAAATAATTTTAATAAAAAGAAAGAAGTAAATCAATAATGTAAGATGTAGTACGTTACACTACTACGACAGATAAAAACTCAGTCTATCAGTCAAACCTCCCACACAGAGTCCCAGAGGCAGGGACGAGGCGAGAGACAATCCAAAACGGCCAAGACTGCCATCTCTGTTGACTCACCTAGACAGGCCGACCCATCAGGCGCAATCTCGTGTCCATCGGGGCAAATACACTGGAAGCTGCCCTCCGTATTGACACAATCACCGCCACGACACAGCAGAGGGTTCCTCTCACACTCATCAATGTCTGAAGAAGAAAACAACCATGTACGCAGAGAGCAGAGATATTTCATGTTAGAGTTCATCGCAGCGCTCTCATCATTTTCATATGAAGCTCATTGATTTGATGCATTCAAAATGACGTTTTCTAGTTAGGATGTAAGTTCTGGTGGGCTGCACATTAATGATACTATTTTTCTTCATGGCTGGCCATGATAAGAACTGAGACTGGCAGTTACAAAAAAAAGGTTTGGAGTTGTTTTCGTTAGCATGCGAGCCCAGTGAGAACCAGCAGCTTGTGACTGCAAACTCGCCCACATTATGCCCAGTCCCAGTCGCTTTGCTTGCCATAGTAAGCAAGTGAATTGTGTCTCACCGGTTTTAGTCTAATGGTGGCATTTGGCCAACAAAAGTAGTGCGTTCAATTTCTCCCAAGAATCAACCAGCGACAGCGGCCGACCAGAACAGAAATAAAGTATTTTCACAGACGGACGAACATAGTACTAAAAACCATACATACAGTACTTCAAATATTTTTTGGCTGGATAGCTGATTATGTGTCCCTTTGCATGTTGGACAAGTAGGTAATAAGAAACAATTATTTTTAAGACAGTCTGGCAGTTTGACAAAGTGATCAAAGCGTGAGACAAAGCTTGGGTCACGCAGACTAGACGTCCTCAACACCCCACAAGGGTTTTAATAAAGTTAGTTTCATTCTCCCTCTCAGTGAAACACACACACACACACATACACACATACATACATACAGCCTGCAAATTTCAGATTACATAAACTGTCTAAACAGTGAGTTCAAGGTCTGGCATGTTAGCCTAAACACCTCATCCAGAGCTTATGGCCCAAGAGGGAGCATGCAGAGGGCTGGACTGTGACTGGGACAAAGCCTGTGTGGCAGCCTTTCCCTGTGCTGCCTGGGCTGTATTTGGAGATTTTTAGTGGTTGGCAAAGCTCTCCACTCTCAGATTTTGCAAGTTTACCAGCGATCAGGTTTCTCACTCACAGACTAAACTGTTTCAAAGGAAAAAGCGCTGTCTCTGCATGTAAATGAACCAAATCACATCAAGCTGAAGAGGTGATTGGTTGTATGTATTTTTAGTGTCTGCCAGTGTTTGGATTTAGCGGATTCTTGACTTACCCATGCAGTTTTTCATCATCATGAAGCCACTCTCATACCCTTCAAAGCACTCGCATTCAAAATCCCCCGGTGTGTTGACACACCTGCCCTGTCCGCACAGGTCTGGAGAGATGCGGCACTCATCAATGTCTGGAAGAAAAGAATACAACAAGTTGTTGATGTTACGAGGAGCTTAAAAAACAAAGAAAACTATGAATAAAGATTAAGAGGTTGCTTTAAGGATGATTTAGGCAGAAGGAGTTCTTCAAGCAGGTCCCTCCAAAGTCTAAATCTAAAGGCCTGAACCCTTTTGATTTGAATGCTCCCAAGATTTGGAGCTGGGATCTCACTCAGTCCCAGCTATCATTTTGTTATATGAAGCCTATAAATTATTTGAGAATAAAGTAATGGCACTGGCATTTAAACATAAAATTATGTGTGCACATTTATTCAGAGCAGGGGTGTAGCTAACCAGACTACAGGGACCAGCTCCAACAAGTCCAAAGCAGCCAGACTCCCATTAGACTGAACGAGTTGGATGTAGGCAATGGCTTTACACTACTTTACTGTAATTAGTGCTGGCACACGTGTTTAGAGAGGGGGGCTGATGAAGAATGGCGAGACTTGTAAAGATAGAATGAGTGTGCAGTAACTGATATTCCAGACATAAAATGGAAGCTCCACGTGGGTCAGCTGCTACATTACTTTTGTTTAGTTTAATCGATAACATGTTTGATAATGATACATGTCCATCGCTGGCGTCTTCAAATTGTCCAAACTGCTGCAAAACCAAGATATTCAATATACAGAGAGACTAAAATCCGTCAGAGCCACTTACCAGTGCAATTCCTTTCATCAGAGTCCAGAGCATAGCCGTTATCACAGCGACAACGGAAACTGCCGATGGTGTTCCTGCACCTCCCATTAGAGCACAGGGTGTTTATCATCCTGCATTCGTTTATATCTAAGGTATAGAATAGAGCGACAAACCGATGAGCGACCGTGAAACTACTCAGGCAGTCTATGCAGTCTGTGGAGGATACATTACCTTTTAGAAAGGGTCTGCCATTGACAATGTCGCCCCTATGCGAGAAGCCTGGGCCCCGAGGACAGAGCTGGGCATAGTCTGGAGTGCCTTTCTCTGGACATTCATCACATTCAGGGCCCCAGGCCACGCCCACTGAGCAGCAGCAAGCATCCACACGGTGTTTCCCTTGAATAGGAGTCCCACAGCGTTCGTCCTCATGGGTGAGGTAACACTGCTCCGTACGCAGGTCTATATAAATAAATAAATATATATATATATAAGAATATATTGAAGTTGGTATAACATCACAATGAACATACAGTATATAATGCATTCAGTACCCACCAATGCATGTTCTGCCACTGACATCCACAGTCATTCCTGGAGGACACTGACAGAAGAAGGACCCCGGGGTGTTGACGCACTTGCCATTGATGCACACTCCGGGAAACACTTGACACTCATCCACATCTGTCAGCGGAGAAAAAAAGATATAAACTCTAATGAAGTCTGAAGTTCCAGCTCTATGTGGAGTTAAAAGCAGGCCTTACCTTCACAGACATTTCCTTTCACCCGAGCAAAGCCTTTACCACAGATTGGATCTGAAAAAAAGAGGGCACACACATTATAATGTTCATTGGTGGCGTGTTCTGGTAAAATGACGGTTAAAATGTGCAAATTGATCATCTCACCTTTTTCACATTTGGCACACGGACTATTCCAGGCTTCTCCCAGTGTGGCACAGCAGTGGGACTTCAAGGTAGCCCCATTAATGTTGACCTCACACCGATTATTCACTATCTTCAACCAGCAGGTGCTCTTAGTGGTCTCTGTTGGTGTAGTATTATGGTTGTCGTTAGTTATTTTAGTTACTCTAGTTAGTATAGTTAAATGTCTCATGTCAGTTTTGTGCCTTCTTGATGCCTGGAGAAACAGGAACACCCGGTGTTCCTGGAGAAACGGGTGTTCCCGGGTGTTCCCGGGTGTTCCCGTTTCTCCAGCCTTCACTTGAGGCTTTTTGTGGTAATAAAAACTGTTTAAATACTTATACTGCACCATAGAATGATACGGTTTGAACAAATCAAAGCATGACTTGTACACATTATATTGAATAAATCAACATGCTACTGTATTTCTTCTGTAATAGTATCAAATCCCACTGCTCACCTATACACTCCAGACCAGATCTGTCCAGCGAACTGCCCATTGAACACAAACACGCAAAGGATCCTATGCTGTTCTTACATTCTCCATTAATACAGGGGCTAGAGAGGCACTCATCAACATCTGTTACAAACACAACCAGAGTCAACCTGACATTGGTGAATAACATTTTTACAATGCGACAGAATAAGTTATTCTCTGACCTTCGCAGACATTTGTATCGGGATCATAGAGGTATCCTTTTGGACACTGACACGTGAAACTGCCCGGTGTGTTCCTGCAGAGGCCATTTTCACACAGATGTCTGCTCATCAGACATTCATCAATATCTGAAGAAAAACACAGACCAAGTTGACTTACCCGACACTGAGGTACGAGCATACATGAGCACAGCATAGAGCAGTTCACCTACCGAGACAGATTTTGCCTGACAGGTCCAACTCAAAGCCTGCATTGCAGTTGCACTTGTATCTCCTCAGCATATTCTCACACACCCCATTCTGGCAGATGTCAGGGTCGAGGGCACACTCATTAATATCTGAGAAGGAAAAGAAGAAGCTGTAATGTGAATATCAGAGCAGGAAAGAAGAGTCTGCTTGGTCTGTGTTTACCTCTTGTGTCGCTAGTTATGCCGATGCCATTGGGGCACAATGCCAGGAACTCAGCTGCAAAAGAAAAGCACATGCATCACTGTTTGGTTGATTATAAAATAAAAAGACAAAATATCACATTTGCTCAAATCTAAGTCAAAATCCATTTGATTTAGTCTGCATGTCAATAAAATCTTATTCTTAATGTGGTGCAGCACTAGCATCTTTTGACAGAGATACTTTAAACGTCAGGACTAGTGTGTAATCCTTACGAATCCTGATTTTGACCGATGTGTTTTGAATTAAACTCTATTTAACCGTGTGTGTGTGTCAGTCAGCAGGAGGTGGCTCCGCATGTGTGTAAAGGGTGGAATGATTTGAGTATCTGTACCAGAGCTCTGTGGTGGGCAGGGTTGGCAGGGCTCTCCATAGGCGTACTCTATGTTGGCACAGCAGCACTCCGACTTGGTCACAGCTCCAAATAAAGGCCTCACACACTGTCCTCGCTTGTAGCCACCATAGCACGAACTGCGCATATGTGTGTCTGTTTGGAGCAAAACAAAACAGACGGAGAAACACATGAGGACAGAAATCTGGAAAGTGGCTTGAGACAGGGAGTAAGACAAAGAAAGGGAGACCGTGGCTCCAATAAACACCAACATTGGCAAAACAAATGGCTTTTCTCTTTCCATAATATCCAGGGATTTGAGGCATTCTCCTGCACTGATATCATCCTGCAAAAACTCACCCAGACCCAACAACAGCATTTCAACACTTCACACACAATACACAAAGAAATGTCATTTTGAGAAACATGGGAGAATTAAGGACCTAATTTGCTAAGATCCTGAGTAGCCTGTAGAAAATTTTGTGGGCGTTTTATGGCTGATCATGCTTGACAAAACATGCAAATATTGTGGCTATAATTAAATGAGGAGAGTTTAAAGAGTGACCAATGTAAACGCTGTCATCACTCTACTGAGCTTCAGCAACATTTTTTGTTGCATTTTCTCCTCCCTGTTTTTTGCACACTCGCTGTCTAGGTAAGATGGTTCAATACCATTTGGGATGAAACAGTTATTGAATTTGAATCTATGCAAGATCAAGAGCAAGAAGATTCCTGGAAACAAACCTACAGCTACATTCACTCACCGACACAGACCCGTCCGTCCAGGCCCACTGCCATTCCAGCCATACAGTCACAGCGGAAAGATCCCTCCGTGTTGACACAGTGGCCATTCATACACATGCCTGGAGTTTCACACTCATCAATGTCTAGAAACAGAGACAGCAAAAATATTGTCTTCATATACTTCATGAAATAAACCATGAGAGCCTAGAATCTATTAAAACGAACCAATTTCCTGCTAAAAACCTTTTTTTATTCTAGCTCCTGTGTGTTTATGTGTGTCTGTTCTTTCTGGCTGTATCTATGGGCCTCTTTAGACTTTATATTTTATTCATGATATTATGTGATTATTATATATTGTACATCAGCACTGCACACACTCTTTTCAAATATGTATTCATTATGCTGTGACTTTATGAGTGTCTTAATTATTTGTATCTGAATACATGAGCAGCAAAATGGGCATCTGACGTACAGGTTAGAAAAATCTGTATTTCCTCATAAAACCAGACAGGTCTCCTCACTCTTTGCACAGAAGAGGGTTAGGGAGGGGAGGGCTTTCTACGATAATCTCCGAATAGGTGGGCCCCAACTATCCACAAGTCCAGCTGGCCTGCCAAGGATGCTGAGGGATTTTTCCAAGGCTTTTAGGGGGATTTTTGCAGCGCGGGCTAAGACTCACATAATAGAACTACTAACATGCCAGACGTGTAGCCACCTTCCAAGTGTGCTGAAAATGCAGGTCGAACAGAACGACCGGGTTGAAATATATTCTGGTGGGAGGACATGAGAATATAAAGAGATGTAATTTTATGAATCTGTCACGAACACACCTACACACATGCGCCCACTGCTGTCAAGTAGGAATCCAGGTTTACAAATGCATTTGAAGCTGCCGTCTTCATTGATACAGAGTCCATTGAGGCACATGTTCCTAATTAGACACTCGTCTTGGTCTGTGGATGGACAGAAACAAACTGATAGAGTCATTTCACTTAAGGAAAAACATACTGGTTAAAAGCACAAACTGCTATGCTCAACAAAAAATAATATAATCAAAAACAGGTGCACCCAGTTGTTCACATGAAAAGTGACATGAGTAAAAAAAGAGTGAAAAAGTGACCTGGAGAGAAATGGTCACACATCGTCTCTTCTCTCTCTCTCACCTCACCCCAACCTTACATCCAGCCAATTATGACGTGACTCGGGCGTTATTATCAGATGGCCACTTTCATAAAGCTTCAGAAATAACGGGGCGCGGCCCACTCCACCCAACCAATGTTAGATGTTTTCAAGACTTTCAAGACTACAGCAAACTGGAGTGAACAGAAACAAATGGATACCTGCAGTATCATGAATAAATGCTAACAGTAAAGAGGTATAAGTACAAAGGTTGGTAGTAATGAAAAAAATGCAGAGATGCAGTGAGTTTGCAGAAACACAGATGCACGCTCCATTAAACATAAACATTACACATACTGTGGTTATAGGAAGCCGCCCTTTGAAAATGTCTGTGAATATAACAGACCTTTACAGTTTTTTCCATCTGCTGTAATTTCAAATCCTGCATTGCAGACGCAGTGGAAGCTTCCCTCGGTGTTCACACAGCGGCCGTTGTTGCAGATACGACCATTGGCCACACATTCATCCAGATCTGACAGAGACAAACAGGGTAAACAAGTACTCCCTCTTATATTGTAAATGTACGAGCGCGTGTGTGTGTGTAACCTCGGCACTCCGTCCTGGTTGCAGTTGACTGGAATCCAGCAGGACACTGACAGATGTACGACCCTGGGGTGTTCACACATTCACCGTGTGCACATGGGTTTCCCTCACATTCATCTTTATCTGCACAGCAAATATGAAGCTCAAAAACCTTCTTCAGATGTGTGTACATTAAGCTTAGTGTAAAGCAAAGTTAATCCACACTTTGTCAGAACTTACCGATACACTCTCCCCTGGCATCCAACCTGAAACCCATGTTGCACTCGCAGCGATATCCAATGCTTGGCATAGGGATGCACCTGCCATTCAGGCAGAGGTTGCGGTAGGCCTGGCACATGTTGGTGATATTCTGGGTTTGGATAATATCAGAACCTGATAGAAACATTTACATATTACAATGGCATAACCAAAGAGCCTGATTTGTTCAGTGTCAGTTTGATAAATTTGTTTGACATTGTACTTTGTCAGAAATTTGGCAAGGACATGTTCTTCTAACAGCATTCAAATATTTTAAAACCCAAACACTATAAGCAGTTTTTTGTCAGCCCACAATACAGGTCTTGGTTAAAAATGTCATTAGCTAAAGGGTGTGAGCTGTTGTAAGTCAAAAGATGGGGTCGTGCACATTCTCTGAGTGACACCGAAGTGAGAGTTCTGCGCTATTATGGCACGTGTCAACTTAGGATGTGACTTTATTTTATTTTTTGTGTGAGTTCATAAACCAAGTCCAAACAGAAAGTAGAAACATACCGGGTGGAGGTGGCTGTAAAGGTCCTGGAATTTGCCCTGGAATTGGAAATTGTCCTGGGATTTGTCCTGGGAAATGTCCTGGGATTTGTCCTGGGATTTGTCCTGGGAAATGTCCTGGGATTTGTCCTGGAATTTGTCCTGGAATTTGTCCAGGAATTTGTCCTGGAAACTGACCTGGGACCTGGCCTGGAAACTGGATAGGAGTTTGACCAGGATATGGAAGTGGGTAGATGCTGGGTAGGTCAGGGCCCCCTGGGATGCGAGCGGGTATGGGCACTCCACCGTTCCCATCAGGTAGGAAGCACAGTTTCTTATAATCATCTAAAACAAGCACATTACATAAAAACAGTTAGCTTTGTGTCTACGTTGAAACTTGGAGAACTATGAGAACAATACATTTAAAGAATGTAATGAAGAGTAACCCAACCTGTTCCACGAAAGGGGCACAATTCAGGGGTGGATCCATCAGACCAGCAACGTCCGCTGTCACAGCAGCACTGGATTTTGGTCAACAGCTGGGAGTTTTCATTGGCACAACGCTCATTTATCAGGCTAGCATAGCATAACCCACCACGAGCATCTGGGAAACAACACAGCATGGAGTCAGTTAAGTTCACAGAGAAATGCCTGGTTAGGCCTGACCAAATGTGAGGCAAGTATCAAATTGGTTGGACAAAAAATACTTGAGCCCTGAAGGAGCTGGACTAATGTTTGAGTGTGGGAAACAGAGTGAAATGTTCGGTGTAGTAGTTTTCTGGAGACTCAGACATTCCTTCCTCACAAACATCCTCTCCTGGGGGTAATGTGAGTGTGTATGTGCAGATGTGAGTAAGTGTGTACATCCAATGGACTTTTCTGACCCTTTTTTTGCTTGATCGTTTTTCTTACATGTCCTGATAACAGTGAACCAAAGTAAATAGGGCTGTGCTTTAGCAGAGGTGTGACAAAGCACTCACCTATACACCTGGATCCGTCCACAGAGCTGTGATACCCCTGAGGACACTTGCAGAAAAAGCTGCCAACAGTATTTGAGCATTCACCAACACCACAGAGACCTGGAATGTTGGAACACTCATCGAGGTCTACACAGAGCAGAGGAGAAGAGAGGAGAGGAGAGGAAAGGATAGGAGAGGAGAGGAGAGGAGAGGAGAGGAGGGGAGAGGAGAGGAGAGGAGAGGAGAGGAGAGGAGAGGAGAGGAGAGGAGAGGAGAGGAGAGGAGAGGAGAGG
>JAUMTR010000017.1:12038917-12067820 GCA_032270685.1 Microctenopoma stevenorrisi
AGAGGAGAGGAGAGGAGAGGAGAGGAGAGGAGAGGAGAGGAGAGGAGAGGAGAGGAGAGGAGAGGAGAGGAGAGGAGGAAATCACAAAAATGATCAAGCTGCAAAACATTTTAGATTTCCTCCTGTTTGCTGGATGTTGCTAAAACATTGTGGTTATCCTAAGTGCCAATGAAGGCAATTAAAATGAAAATGAACTGGAAACGGTTTCTAAAGTGACTAGAACACATGTTGGCAGTGACAATGGAAAAAAAGCACTGTCACACGATATTAAATCCTCTGTAGCTGCTCTTCTGTTAGCACCGTTAACCAACAAAGTGTGTTCAGAAACACATTGTAGAACCATTTAAAATGTCTTTTACACAGACCAGAAGTTTTCCGGCAATTATTTCTGGGCATAAAATATCACATATTTTACTCTACAAATGAGTGCCACAAAACCCAGATCTGTGTAATTCACCAGAGTTAAACCTGGTCTGGAAATTGTCTTATTTGTGTCTTAATGAGCCAATATTTTACACAGGATACTTGGTATTTAATTGTGGAAATAGAGAAGTGATGCAGAAAAGGAGATTTTATTAAAGACCTGACATACAGAGACGTACAAAAATCTTCACGGCCACAGATATAACAAGAAGATTGAACGATGGTCCGAAGCTGATAATTAGGATCACCAGCTGAGAGAAAAGTGTCTTATATGTGGACATGATCTTCGCTGATTGTCTCCTCATTCTTATTATGCACTGCCATACGTGTGGAAAAAGCTATTTTAAAGCAAGACTATTTAAAAGGAACCTATCAAATGGCTACCTCCTGGTCTAGAAATAAACACTAACAATATACAGTGTATGAAAGTAATTCACACACGTAGTGAAGTTAAGTTTGCAGCGGCAACACGTCTGAGCATATGACTGCTTATAAATGTAACCTTCCATTTGTAACAGGAAAGAGTTGTCATTTTATCTTTAACCATCCCCTGTGCACGAAAGAAACAAATTAAACCTTCCTTCCTTTCATGCCTCACAATTAAGTGTTCTAGAGAATTACTGAGAGAAAGCTGAGTCCTACTTTGGTTTAATTAAACTTGTTTCAAGGGAAGGGCAAAGTGGCTTATGTGTGGTCTTCCCCACAACCTAATAATCAGAACACCACAAATGAGATGAAGTTTATCACTTCTAGACGGATGTGGCTTTTAATTGTACTTCATATTGTCAATTAGGAACTTTTAAAGTAAATTTTTAGTTCACTCTGTCATTCAAGCTAAGACTGAAAGTCTTAATATGATGGCTGCGAGCTCAATTCTTACCTTCACACTTCTGTGAGATTTCGTGGAACTTGTGCCCAGCGGGGCATTTACATTCAAAAGATCCCACTGTGTTGATGCAGTTTCCTCCTTGACAGATGCCAGGTATGGCCTGGCATTCATCCACATCTGTATGTACAGAGAAAGAAACAATAACAACACATTCTCACACTGATACATACAATAGGCACAAATACAAAAACATAAAGCAAATAAATAACTTGACTGATTGCTGAGGCGAGGGGCAACCAACACTACTAACACTAACACACACATCTGTGCACGTCTGGATGTGCAGGTATTGGGTCTGTTTTCTGGCCCTGACCCTGTGATAATGTGAGGGACGAGAACAAAAAGAAAGAGACAGAGGAATGTCTCCTGGAGGCCAAGTCAGTCAAGGAAGTGATAGCAAGGGTGAGAGTGGGGTGGGGGGTGCAGAAGGACAGGTCCGCAGACCGACAGCGCGTTGAAGTTGTGATCAAGTATCATAACTAAAGTATATGAAGATTTGCTGATCTAGCTGGAGTGCACTGGATTTGTCCTTATCCCCTAATCTGTGTTATTGTACGTTACACTGATGATTGAATTAAGTTCATTGAACAAATCTGACAGTTTAAAATGTAGGTATTAGGTGGAAAATCTCCAGGGGAACGAGTAATCCACGTTCCTCTGGGTCCTGGCTCAGGTCTGCCTCCCCTGCATAGGTTCTGATGTTGTTGGGTCTGGAGCAGGCCGGCAGAATTTTACAAGAAATGAGCTCTCCTATGTGGCACCGCCACTGACCCGTGTTACCGACTCTGACAGTCGCACCACAGCGGGTGTCTGTGGGCATTCCATACACATGTGGGAGGCACTGCCACCCACCCTAATTTAACCCAATTAGAATTAATCCTCTGTAGAGGGAATGGTGGGCAGAGATGAAGGAGTGACAGAGGAAGAGTGTTGAAGGCAAACAAGGAGGGAGAAGGGGTTAAAATGGGCAGAGAAGGTAGAAGCAGTGGGGAGAAAAAGACTCAGAGAAGCTGAGGAACAGACTTTACCTTGGCACGCCCCGGTGCGATGGTTTGGTATGAACCCCCTTCGGCAGGGGTGAGGCTGTGCTGGACACATCTCACACGGGTGACCCCATGCCCGTCCCACTGTGGCGCAGCACAGAGTCTTTGTGCACACTATGCCTGTGAGCTGACCTTGACACATCTGGTTGTTCACCGAGGCAAAGCATGGCCCAGTTCGGTAATCTGCAGGAGCCAAGCAGGAGTTTGTTTTTGTGCAAGCTTAACTATGATTCTTCATTTCCAGTACGAACACGATGGAAAACAATGATGTTTGGTAGCTAGTCAAGTGCTAAGAAAAAATCTGGTGTTTAAAACCAACTCTCATGACATCTACAACAAACTTACATTATATGTGATGCAATTCATGTTGACAATAACGCACTCCATGAAGAATATGTTGTCTATTCCTGGCATGTCGTGTGTGTGTGTGTGTGTGTGCGTAGTAGTCGTGAAGTACTCTGGAAAACCTTTTTTAGTTGTGTGTGTGGTTGTGGAGACCAGTAGGCACTAGCTGATGTAGGAAAGGACCTCCAGACCACAATCATCGTGGTGCACATGACAAGTGTTCATGTTTTGAGTAAAATAGCACAGTTACCATATAGAGATAAATAATTTTTATAGGTCATCATGCCAAAGGACCACAGAGGCTGGCTGACATGGCATGTCTATGGAACACTGTAGGTGATTTCCACCCAAGCTGCAGCAGTCTTGAATTAAAACTAACTTATAATAAATATGAGCTGGAAGAGTGTGGAGAGAGTCCCTCCATCGAGATTCCCTCCTCCCCTCCGAACTGATTTAAATCTCATTCCCTTGATCCCCCTGTTTGCATGCATGGATCCCTCAACTTCAATTTCTCTCCAAACACCACCCCTCAGTTGCAAATGCCCCATGGATTTAACAGAGCTTCAGTGAATCTTGTCACATGAAAGAATTGGAAGATGGGGAAACAGATAGGGACAGAGAGAAAGAGAGGAGAAAACTCCCCAAAAATTCTGGCAGAGATCCAAAGACAAAAATCATTTCCACATTTTGTGGCAGACAACAGACAGCAAGAGGAAAGACGGAGACCAGTTCCAACAGCAGTCGTTTAAAACAAATGAGACATTGTGCGTTTCCCATGCGGGCCTGGCCCAGCCCAGACCCGTCACGTGCACCTCAGCCTCCGCGGTCTCTCTGCCTCTGGCACCAGCGCTGTGCGAAACAGAACTGGGTCATCTTTCGTTCTCATTCGCGCTCCCTCCTACTCAAGCTCTACCGGAAATAGTGTATTTCTCAATCCACAGGATTGTAAAGCGAGCTGTCTGGTCGGTGAGATGCTAAGCAGCTAGTTAGGTCAGTGATCAGTAGCAGAAAGACTGGAAACAGCCAGCCTTGGTAGGTAGGATAAGTAAACCTGGACATAAACCCCCGTCAAAGTGCAACCTTGTGTTCTTACAATTCAGTTTTTCTACAGAATAAACAAAGAGGAATTTGTGACCTTTCATCTCCTGGTCTGGTCCAAACGTTAAGTTAAACTCATCGTCTTCCAGCTCCATGTTCACATTTAATGGCCCAGTATGAGGGCGGCGTCTTCCTTCTTATCTGAGAAATCACTCTCAAATGGACTAGTCCTGATACATCATCTCTACGTTTATTTTAAATGTTCAAAGTGCAGAAACAGTCTTCGACACTGAAGTACTTTGACTTTTACTATCCTATGAGATCTCCATAATTCTTAAACCACTTCAAACAATGGTAATCTCTGCCACAAGAGCCCCAACCACTGGCTAGGTATCTCCCGAGTCTGCTGAAAGCCTGCATTATGTGATCTACCTGCAGAAGAATACACCAAATATAGGAAAAGTAATTACAGGAGTTATGGAAAGTTTTATATGGCGCCAGTATAAGCTGCTGAGTAAAGCAGACTGTAAAGCACTCAAGTTTCCTTTTTCTTCAGATTAAGGCTTTCAGGTTATTACTGTCACACGACCACACGTAACCCGTTTAGGGCCTGCTGTCAGTGGAGGGAAGTATACACTAAAAACATCTGAGCATGAAATGAAGCAAATACATACGCAGCACTTAAACAGTCAGCTGAGGCGAACAGGGAGAGGTGGACAGCTGTAGGGTGAGAACGGTGTCATTTCATTCGTCATCTTGCTGTGTCTCTGTGAACAGCATACAGCTGGGGGATCCACCCATGTCCTGTACATCTGGGAGCAATCGCATGTGTTCACACACAAACGCGCTCGAATACACACACACACACACACACACACTCACAGAATCTCAGCCAGTGTCCCAACCCCTCATATGCAGTCTAGCCAGAGATGATCTCAAAACAGGCCGACACTTCCAAAAGCGTTGTTCTCGTTTTTATGCTTTACTGCTCTACTTTCCAAAGCACATTTGCAGCAGATCCCTCGGTGAAGACGAATCTTAACACGCGAGGGGATTATTTAGGATTCTCATTAGTAAGCAATTTCATGTATGTGCAGAGGACTAGTCACTATAGGAACAGAATAGAGTTGTTGGCTTTCGATGACCTGCAGGTCTATGCACAACAACAGCCTCAGTGTGAACAGGAGGGAAGCCCGTCAGGAAGTGGGTCAAAAGAGTTTCCTGGATAAACTCCAAAACGTTTGTACACACACATACAAAAATCTGTCCACCTTTTCCATATACACCCTTCCCAGTGTTCCCCTTGCAGATGGTGCTCACAACATCCCCACATGCCTTAACCAGTGAGTAATGTGTGCACATACATCCACACATGCATATGTCTGTGTGTGTTTCCATTCCCCATGTGTTACAGGGTCTTATATCTGGGTGGGGCCTTCCCTCTTGGCTCATCAGCAGATTTCTCCATCCTAACAGGACATAAACACACTTGATTATCTATCTACTGAGCTGTGCAATGGGCTAGAACAGGCTTTGATAGGGTGAAGACAGTGGAGACCCTCAGCTCACCAACCGACCTCACTCACGCGTATGTTTCAGACCAGTCTTTCGCCGCCGCGCTAAGTGAACTCTGTGGCACCATATCAAACGCTCAGCTTTATTGCTCCTTAGCTAAATGACTCTGCAGCAGGAGCAAGAAGCTCTGAGTGTAATCAGCAGTGGCGTGTCTGGATCTCACCAATCGCACATTCCAATCCAAATCACATTTGGAACCAACAAATATAGCAATCAGCCTTTTTCCTGCAGTCAGCTATGCCTGGTAGTGGGGCCACTGGTCAGCAGATCACCAGTCACCATGGGAGCATACAGCTCCAAGTCACATAGCTCTGCAGATGTCACTTATACATGTTGACAGCACCAATATTTTTCCCTGTCCAACAACACATCAGGGTCCTCACTGCAGCTGCTAAACTGGGACACCACAGCACAATTTAACCATTTTGTTAAATGATCTTTAATGCCTGTTTCACCCACAGAAAGACGCTATGGCACGCATCAAAGAAGTCACCCCACCAATAATCAAAGTTTTCAAACCCAGTGTGGCCAAATTCTTTCACCGTAGATAATCTATTTTTGCTTCCTCAAAAGCACAAAGTATGCAGAGAAAATATGTCTAGAGTCTCACAAACCCCTTGGCCATGCTCGCATGGGAAAGCGTGGAAACCAAATCACAACATGTATAAGAGTGCTTTAGCAGATTAGGCCTGGAACTAACGCACCAGGCAAGATGATAGTGTCTTATTAATGGTGGGTTTAAAGAAAACACAAGAGTAAACCTGAGGACAAACCCATAGCTAATCTGACCGGCCTCCAGAGCATGGCTAATTAGGAGATCTGATTCTGAATCCAAATATTAGCTTTACTAGGTCATGACTTTGACTTCTACAGGTCATTAGTGCCACTGAACCATAGCGCACTACACACACACACACACGCATTTCACTCACACACTAAAACAACCTCGGTTTGCATGTGCTTGTATATTTTGGAGCCTTTGCTCAAATGTGCCAGAGAGCAACCACAGGAGGTTGGGAGGTCTTCAGTTCACAAACAGAGCACATTTTGAAAGACATTACACTCCCCACAGCATTGTTTGAGAGCAGATGTGGAAAATAATGGTCATTTCTGAGCTCAGCTTCACATGCAAATGGTCCCTAACAAACCACATTCCTGGAGCTGGTGGCATGACTAAGCAGGAATGAGCTTCAGTCACAAAAAACAACCGCCATTCAACGTCAAGTCACGTTTTTCACAAAAAACAGCACATGTGGCTTTGAAAACCACTTCAGCAGAAGTGAGTAGTGAATGTGGAGCACAGAGGCAGTGTGACGTAAGATCGCTGAGTGCTGCAGAGGAGCGTTCGTTACCTCTCTCGCACTGTGCCCCGGTGAAGCCGTAGGTACAAACACATCTGTTGGGAGCCACACACCTTCCGCCATTGAGACAGCCGTTTTCACAAACCGCTGGGGAAGAGAGCAAACAAACAATGACTCAACACTTACGTGAGGACGCCACATTGTGCACAGATACAGCTCTCATTTGCATTTAAAGGATGATCCTTACGTTGACCACAGTGGTTTCCAACGTAGCCTTTCTGACACAGGCAGTGGTCCTCAGCACACGATCCTCCATTCATACAGCGAATATTACAATGCTGGACTGTGGACGAAATGATACCAGCACACAGGAGGTAAATTCCAAGTACCAAACACACACAGCAGATCACATCATAAACAAGTTGCGCTCTGAGCCATGTTACTTGAAAGTCGTGCTCAGATATAATTTCCTGGAAATTTATGGCGTGCAAACAGATGAGCTACAAAAGAGAGAGCAACATAGAGAAGACGCTGACTATGGACATCTTCCAAAGCACACACACACCCAATTGACTCACGCACACACACAGCCCATGAGATTGACCGCTATGTGCAAGAACGTGATTGCAAAACACATCAATTGTTTCAAGGGATGTTTTACAAAAGGTTCTTTTGCTTAGTGTCTCATATTTTTTTGGAACATCCTATTTATTTATTCTTCGGTGAGAAGGAAGCATGATATAAAAAAGAAGATGAAAGCAACCCAGAGATGATTTTTGAGCCAATGATAAACATTTCCTGTTAACCTACAGTGTAAAATTATGGCAAAACTGTGTATTTCTGTTTTCATCATTTGCTTAGTGATTTATATCTATAAATTCTCAGGCATCATGTTTTCTTATAATTACACTGAACCATGCCCTTATTTAAAATGTAAAGACAGGAGTCATTAAAAACACCACATTCCCACATGTACTCCTTTTCACTTTTCATACATCTCATGTATCGGCTAAGTACCCCTTGATTTGGAAAATGCACACTAGATAATCAAACACATCAGTGCTGTGTGTGGTGGTGTAAAAGGGGATGTGCTGAACAACCTGATTTCGATCCACAGGATGGGGCAATCTGGCCATTGGGACAGGTGCACATGTTGGGTCTGGAGCAGAAACCATCTCCACATGTACTCCGGCAGATTGCTGCAAAGAAGAACGTAGCAGATGGTGAAACAACATAAAAAGTCAAATGCAAGATTAAATTATAGCCCAATGCTCCCTTCAGGGGCCCATGATTTGTCTTGATTGTGCGTGAGAGAGAAGTCAAGTTATGTATCTGTTGCTTGTCAGCCTGTCTGCTGCAGGTTTTGAATTTCAGGTTAGAATTTCATTTGGTGCAACTCGGGCCATGAGCTAATCCTCATTCCTTCGTCTAAAATGTCCATCAGAACTCAAACAGACCACAATCCAAACAGGTCCAAATCAATAGCCTACTTTGTCAGTGAGTTCTGTCGCCCTAAATGTGTACCAGTGTGTTTGCAGTTGGTGCTGGTTTGCTTTCCCTTTCCCATAGACGGGTGCTGGCATGATCCCCTGCCCCGAGTTCTTCTACTGCGGGTAGAGTCCAGTCACTGACCCCTACTCCCTGAACCCCGCCGCTAAACAATGTCATTAGAGTAGTGACAGGCATCCTGCCAGCCAACCAGCCAGTCTGCAATCACACAACTCTACAGCCTCTCAGAGGCTGAGGGAGGGAGGGAGGGAGGGAGGGAGGGAGGGGGAGTACTGTGAAACAGAAAAAACACTGACAGAATACCAGAGTAAATGGACCAAAAGTAATGACCAATTCCAATTGTTTTAGGTCATGTTTGCAGTTCATCATTACAGTAACCCATTGCTAATGTAACATTAGTCGTTGGCCAAACATCTTTAGAGAGTTCCACTGCAATATTTGATTTGTACCCGAGTAAAGGTCCATAAACGGGTTCCATTAATTAAGCAAACATCAATCATATACATAAAATATAAAAACTGTACAAGAAAAACTGAACACACTCAAGAGTTTTCACACAGAAACAAGTGCATTAGAGATCCCTGATGCCAAGTCATACCCATCTAGAACGCATCAACAAGTTTTTGATATGTTGCAAAACTGAAACTGTAATTTTATTTCTAAGGACCTATTCATTGATTAATCATATCACCGCCACTCACATGCACATAATAGGTAAGTGTGAGTTTTGCTTTATTTCCTAGATTTACAAAATAAAGATGATACTCACGGACGATACACTGGTTGCCTCCAGTGAGAGTCTTCCATCCTGGGCAGCAGTAGGCATTGTTCCTCGAGCCACACACATTTGGTCTGTGGAAGATGTGACCAGAAGCAAAGACTAAATGACCAATAACACAATATAATTTCTTGCATCTGCATAATCTAGTGCCCCCCTAGAGTTATTTTGTGACCCACACCTTGTGGGGATTCTGACTTCGGCTCCACAGTATGCAATATTTTACAAAATAAAATACTGTTTGCTGCAGAAATGTATAAAAATGCGGCCTGGTAGCTCAATGGATTAAGCGTCAGACTGGGAAGCAGAAGGTTGTAGGTTCGAATCCCAGTCTGACTCCTAATCCTACCAGGTGTGTCCCTGAGCCAGACACCCAGCGCTAGCTCCCTGTAAGTCGCTTTGGATAAAAGAGTCTGCCAAGCAAAGTTAAGTAAAGTAAAAATGTAAAAGAACTAATCTTCTGTCATGTACAGGAGTGTACGTGAGCTACAGGTATTACCTAGTGGACTCTCGCACTCAGTAGTCATGTCTATGAGGTGAATAATGAACCTACTGGATGACTGAAGCGTACTTATATTGGTTTAGCCAGCGGGACACAGTGTGCTGTCTGTATACACTTCCTGCCTCTGCACCCAGATGTTCTTCTAAATGAACTCAGAGCATGTCAAATAAAAGTGCCCATGGAGATCGCTCATTGAACAGTCTACTGTGTGACCTTCATCAGCTGTTTTCTGTCATCGCTGGACACAGACATTCTTTCTTTCATTTACTTTTCTTTCTTTCTTTTTTTGCTTAGCTTCTGTCTTTCTTTTCTGTATCTCTCTATCTCTCTCTCTCTCTCTCACACACACACACACACACACACACACACAACCTCTCCAGCAGTGACCCACTGTGTACAGCTGTAGATGTGATTTATCCACAACTGGGGTGTGGTGTTTTTGGCCAGAACGAGGATTAGGCTGTAAGTCTCTCTCTCTCTCTCTCTCTCTCTGCCACAGCCACACAGGACCAATGGCCTCTTTTGTTTGGATGTAATTTATTATTGCAGTCAGCAGGAATGTGATATTCTTGCCAGTATTTAATTACTAAACGTTGCTCCAAACTTCCCATCACAGACAATGTACCTCATGAGACTCAGTCTGCCCTAAAACAGAGTGTTTTCTGACCTTCACTTATGGTGAAGAAGTTCCACATGACAAGAGCAGACACCTGCTGCAAGGCTAGAAAATATTAATTTAAAACCAGACTGACATAGGACTGGGGTGTGTTAAACAAAATAAAAGTACAATCGTCCTAATTGGGGGGGTCATGGCCACATTACCCTCTGAGGACGTCCGTTCCTCCCCTCCTCTTGGCCCTGTTGGCTCTGGAGTCGGTCGGCTTGGTCACCAGTTCAGTGTCCCCGTTGTCCTCCACCTCTGCAGCGTCCTTAAGCTCAGCGCAGAGGGACAGCAGGGCTACCAGAGCCACGGCCAAGTGCGACAGCCGTGCGCCACCTTTACTGTCCAGCATATCCACCCTCAACTATGCAGCTCCAGCGCTCAGTAGAAGAAAAAAAGCCCCTCCGCTGGTTCGGCAGCCCCGCTGACCTCTGCAGAGTGGAGTCAGAGCTGCAAAACAAGTGGAAAAGGTTTGTGAACGCGCAGAAGATGCTGCTGCGCACCAAACAAAAGCGAGAGAAATCTGGTGGTGGTGGGACTTCTACAACTTTGAGCTGAGAGAGAAGTCAGATGCAAGAATGCAGGATAAAATGTATACATACATATACATACATATATCTATATATGTAAGGGGTGCGTTACCTACCGCGTCTCCCGGACAGGAGATTCGCCTCAAACCCAACAGAGGACTTCACGTTTACTTGCAGGTATCGCTGAATAAACGCTTGGACGAAAAGTGCGGAGCAGCAGGAAAGTCACTCCAAGCCTTCGCTGATCTGCTGTGAATAGATGCGCATTGTAAGTGTGGGAGTCTGCTCGGGTGCATCCAGTCGTGTGTTGGCTTTGCACAGATAAAGTTCGAGGAGCTGACGCATTCCAGAGGATGAGAAAGGCAAAACTCACTGCGTCTCTCCCTCACAGCGGAGCTTTTTCCTCATCTCTGCTCTACCCAAACTTTTTTTTCCCCTTCTTCTCCTGCTCTCGCGATACAAAAGCTTGACTGCAAAAATGCATAAGTTAAACTCTGGACCTTCAGCCTGAATGTCTAACTTTTCCCATAATAATTGAGTTTGTCCTATGTTTGAATATTAAATTATTCTCTATAACATCTTGTTTGATGAAGGTGATGATTATCTATTATATATATATATATATATAGATATGTAATATTATTAATATTATCACTATTTAACTTTTAAATGGTCCCTCACTGTGCAAAGTCCGTAGAATCTTATCAAAAAAAGATACATTAGAAAAATACTTTTATTTGCATTAAAAACTGAGAGTTTGTTCACAAAAACTCCCAAATTTGCCAGAGTGAAAAAAAGTTTGAAAACATTTTATTCCTCCTCATTTGTTTTTTGAAAGATGTCCTACAAATATTTACCCTGCACACACTGTATGTTTCGAGGAATTTTGTCCAGTGCAGTGATATTTTTCACACACACTGATTCATGTCTGCAGCCACACCCAGCAAATATAGAGTCACCCCGGCCCCTCTCTCAAATATGCTATCACTCTAAGACCAAGAGAAACGTCCTGACACCGTTTTCCGTTTATCATTATTCTCCTCTGATGCCTGTCTGAACACAGTCTCAAGCAACACTCACTCATACATCATGGACTGAGTTTTAGGTACTTAATACTTGTCATCAAGACGACAGCTATGTAAAATATGACTGCTACAGTTTACCAGTGCAACAGTGGGACAAAACGCAGGATTTTGTGTCTGTGTTGACCCCACACCAGTGCACTCATGCAAGCCGTTCCTTTTACCTCTTTGAAATGGAGGCGACTCACTAACCTGCTCAGACAGACATATTTTAACACTGAATGTTTAATGTATGCATGCATGTGTGCATAATTCAACCTCCACAGCTTTTCCTTTCCATCCTTTAGCACTCATGTTGAGGCATGCATCTCCACTAGCCTTACTGACATCTCCAGTTGGACGGCTGCCCACCACCTTAAACTTAGTCTCAACAATGCTGCACTGCTTTTTCCCCTGGAAAGTCCTGCCCTGTGCAAGGCCTCTCCATCACCGCTGACAGCACCACGTTTACTCCTGAAGAGGCTGCCAAGACTCTTTGTCTGTTTCAAGACAGCCAACTGTCAGGCAGCACCCAGAGTGCAACCACAGTGCAACCCTACAGGTTTGCTCTTTAAACCATCTAACCAATTCAACATATTCTTGTCCATGTCCTTGCAAAGGTTCTTTATTTTTACTTTAGCTATGTCCTGTTTGGGCTACTGCAGCTCTCACGAGCTTTGTGAACCCCCGAACACGTCACCAAGGTACTGGATACCACCCCATCTTCCACCCCAAGCCTCCCTCATTAAACTCCCTTCCCTGCCTGCCCATGACCTTTAGTAGTCAGTCATCTTTCTTCTTCTAACCATGTTTCTGTCATTCCTTTATTTTTAATATGTTAATATAATAAATAAAATAAACCACCACCGCGTCCATTCAACCCTTCATTTATATACCTTTATCTTGTTCAGAGTCGTGGGGGTGCTGGAGACAGCCATGTGAACAGTCATGTTCACATGTGCACCTACAAACACTTTAGAGTCACCAGTTAATCCAACCGTATATATCTTTGGGTTGTGGGACAAAACCCAAGCAAACACAGGGAGAACATGCAAAGTCTGGCCATCCGGTTCAAACCCATGACCTTGTAGCTGTGAGGCGGTTTTGCTAACCACCCTACAACCACACTGCCATGCCTCATTCCTGACTGTCCCAAAAAATGACACACATCTCACCGCGGCATCATCTGTGTTATTTATAAAATCATATTGCCAAAGTCAATCAATTAATTACTATGTATGACTGTGCAAAGCTACTTTCATCTCAGGCCCGTGCTGTGGATTTGTCACTGTTTTAGTCACAGGCAGCTGCCTTCACCTTCCATCATTACACTAGACATAGAGCTTTAAAACGGTCTCTTCGTGTACTTTGTAACCCCGGCAAGACAGGAATCACTCACAGCGCTACCGAGAAAACTATGTACAGTTCTGTTGAGATTTTTATGGCCAGCATGGTTTGGAGTACCAGTAGTCCATGTATTCTCTTTTCCTCTTTGATAACCTATTCAACCCATAACCCTGGACTCCTGGACGCTGTATGAGTACAGCGTATGTTGCGCTGAGGTAAGAATGTAAACGAGAATTGAGATTTATCTTGTTGACAGCTTGTCATATAAGAAAACCAATTACTGACAATGGTATATCTAGCAAAGTATGGTGGCCGAAGATACAAGGGGGAAAAGGTATGGAGCTGAGGAATGAGAGCGTCTGGAGAACAGGCAGGGGGCTGAAGTGACCACTGTTCATTGGACAGTAAGACGGCATCTCCCGGTTCCTGGAGCCTTGATTCTCTTCTCTGGGTGTAGCCGAGATGAATTTCTGACACATAACCATAACCTGGGTGTGAGGAGCTGAGATCAGGGTTCAGATGTAAAGGAAAAACCATGACTTTGCTGTCTGGCTGTTTTTAGTTGAGACGAATGATGCCATTCTCACAATGCAGAAACAAAATACAGCTGGAGGAGCCGACAGTCGGGTAGTTGCTCTAACAGGTTGTGGACTTTTTGATTTTGGTTGTAATTTAATACTTACATTACAGACATTACAGTGGCATTAGTGTTCTCACCAAATGTTTCATAAAGACCTGCGACTTTTTTAATCTGACAGTTACTGATCCCAACCATAAAGACAAGTCATCAAACATTTGCATCATCGTTGGCAGCAGTGACGTCGGAGCTCAGCGGCTTCAAGCGGCTTCAAGTCACGGTTCTCATGAACGGGATGTAATGTGGGAGAGAGCTGATGCCAAGCAGTGCAGGGTTCCCCTCTCTCCTCCTGGACACAGGGGAGGTGTCATTTACTGTAAGACACCACCTCCACAACCTCATTCCTCCTCCCACCCACCTCTGCGTCTCATCCCATCTTTTCCTCGGTCAGTCGCCTCGCTGTTAGCAACTGAGCGTGGGTTTCATTTTAGGGAATGTTTACTGCTCTGTTCTGAAATGGCTGAACTAAAACGTCTGAATTATCAACCCTAAACAAAGGTTAGACAAACACATTTCACTGTAGGCTGATACACAACATCGATACTATTGTTTTGATGGATCATTTATTTGTTTATTGCTTTAAAATTTACTCCGACAGAAACTAATTATTCTCCAGTTAACTATCTTTCATCGACTACTTTCCACAGTTCTCGGTAGATTAGATGAAGATTGTCTCTCACTGTGCTGTGACCAATAACTGCAGTGAGACTTTCTCACACTGTGTGTTGTCTTTGGCTCCAGCAGCTATGGTTCATTTCCTTTTGTCTTCTGCAGCACAACTGCTGCCAATATTCATGTGAAATATTTCAAGAAAATGAGCTGCAGCAGAAATGAGTCTCCTCATCTCTCCCCGCTTGCCTCTCACGTTCTCTCACACACATTTTCTCTACATGTGTGAACAGTGTATGTGTGTAGGGTTCCTGAGGTACTGAAACGTAACTGTTGTTTTCATGAAGATAAAGACATGATGGAATCTATCAACTGTATCACATATGACCTCCTTCATCGACACACTACAGATGCAGGAAATGACTCGGAGGAATATCTTTTCATCTCCAAATCGATCATTTCTCCTGTGTGTATGTACGCTCCGCATGAACTCGTTTGCCCTTCATAATTTGTTTCTGTCCAGAAAAACAGATTAGAATTTTTGGGGTCATAAAAAGTTGTCATGGTTGAAAGTGCCACTTTTAAGACACAGCTATGAGGAGGAGAAGAGGTGGAATACAAAGTTGACACTATGAGTTATTGCTCCTGTCCCGGGAGCACAGTGTGATAGCTGTTACCCTGGATTTTTCTCTGCTATCACTCCTGATTGATAAAACAGGACAGGATGCTGCATTAGCAGGCTCCTCGGGGTTATCCCCATTAAGCGCCTGCATCTAAATGTGTAATAAACACATAAATTACCACTCTGGATTGTCTGGGTGTGTAGGGCGTATCAAACAAACAGGACCTGAGAAAATAGGCTGACAGCTTGGAAAATACTCTTATACACATTCTTGTCGAGAGTTAGATGAAAAGATCAATATCGTTCTCGTGTCCTTTGAGTATAAAGCCGCAGCCTAACCTGTTGCACTCTCTAGATTAACTGATGTTGATTGTTTGGCATTCGTTTAGTTCATTGATCAAACTAATATTTGGGCCTATGGGCTGCAGTGGGATAAACCCAGCTGTCACTGGATGATAGGCCGCGTACTCGGAGGACACTTCTCCACATAAATCCTGGCTACAGTAAACTGTATCTATACTAACTATAGAGAGCAACAGAAGATCGAAGACAATGAAAGAACAATGATGCATAATATTCAGCAGTATCAAAGTGGTGTTTTTTAAAAAATATATAATGTCAGGAAATATAAAAGTATATAAAAGTATTAAAGTGGAAAAATAATGTCAACTATGACTTTGAGGTGCTGAAGAAGCTGAAGGTCTCCAGGACCCCAAACAGAAAGTCCGGCATGACAGCGATTCACATTTATCCCCTCTGGTGTTTGCTAGGATCCAAGTTTTGATCTTAGCCTCAGCTTGAAATCCAGGGGAGAAGTGTGAGCTACTGGCCAAAGTATGAGGGAACAGCAGAGGAATGGAGAGTAAAATGAGACCAAGACTGGAAGAAAATTTGCCTTTTGAAGTTGGCCAGCAGAAAAGTTTTGATTCAAGTCTCCCACATCTGTCTGCTGCCTCGTGCAAGAATCCTGGAATCCCCCACCGCCCCATCACCACAGTGTCACACACGGACACACACGCACACACACACACACACACACACACACACACACACAGAGACTTGATTCCAATCCACCGGCACAAAGCATGAAAACAAACATTTTCAAGGAAGTTCTTAAGCCAAGTGGCAGTTAAGCATGGCTGCTAAATGAACATGAACATGCACACACACAGACACACACACGCACACACACACAGTCAAACACTTGGAGCAGAAGCTAACGGCATGACACTGACCTAGTTTCCAAAAGGGCACTGATAAAGAGAGAGTGGAAGGATGAAAAGTTGCAAGAGGTAAAGTGTGTTGTACGTGTGAGTGTGTGTAGGTATTTGTGTCTTTGCGTGAATACATTTTATACAAATACTGTTCTTGTGAGGACATTTTGGTCTTTTAGGTTCAAAGAGCACATCGGGGTTAGAATTGGCTTTTGGATATGAAGAACTTTAAGGGCTGGGCATTTGGTAGTGACAGTAAGGTTTGGGGGCTATGGGATGCATTATGTGTGCTCACAAGTATAATGAAACATAACTGTTTGTGTGTATGTGTTTGTGCTTGTGTGTTTCCACTCGCTCACCAGAGCTGCAGAGACAAGCCTCCTCGCTAAGCCAGGGTAGAAGACTGAGGCTCGAGAGCAGCTGAACACTGGAGGAGTGAGGTGATCACCGTGGGGGCCACACACACACACACACACACACACACACAAACACTTGTCTATTCTGCACTGACATTGGCCAACAGCAACTCACTGTACACTCATTTAAGACAGAGACACTTGGCTTGCTCCTCTCCACAGCGTGCCCTCACTGGGTCCTGACTTGTGGAAACAGGAAACAGAACCAGGCATAAAAACCAGTTTGTCTCTTTGTTTGGGTGCATTTGTTTGTGAACCTCTCATGTCTCACCTCTGCTCTGTCTCTGAAGGGACATACAGTATGTGTAGAATTTGGCATACGAGTAAATGCTGCAGCACAGCACAGTCAGTGGCCAAGTCTTGTTTTGTTTCCTTCCAGATTTGAACTCTGTGTGACTCTGATAACATTGAAACAAGCAACAATTTCATGCTCTTGTACTCTAGGCGCTTTTATGACTTTAAGTGTTCCATTAAGGCACATCAGTGTCTGGGAACACTTGGACAAGTGTGTGTGTGTGTGTGTGTTTTGTGTAGGTGGACAAATACCATTGGAGCACCATTCTTCCCTCCATGTTGGTCTTGTGAGGACATTTTAGCTGGTCCTCACAACGTTTAAGAGCATTTCGTAGGTTATGACCTGGTTTCAGGGTTAGGGTAGAGGTAAAGTTTGGCATTGAGTTGCACTGGTCAGGAGTAGAGGAATGCATTATATTAGTGTCCTCACAAGTGTAGTGACACGTGACTTTGCAGCACTCAAGTTTATTCTATAAAGGAGCTGAGGCTTTTTATTTTTCTGGACCTAAACCAAAGCCACAGAACCTGAGGATTATAGTGAATGTGTATCATTTCCTGCTTTAGATGCTGTCATCCCACTTGGCTTGCTTTAAGGAATCCACACACATGCACTAACAAAGGCACAAACAACACGTGGTCGCATAGCTCAAGATGAAGTGTCTGGTGAAAACTTTTATTTCTTAGAGCCTCTGATAATTAACCTACTGACAGGATGATGTTTGCCCTGACAGCTAAAATCATCTGTGTGTTAGCATTAAGGCGGAAGAAGTAGGTTGTGTAATAATATAATTTATTATTGGTAAACGAGTACAGTAATGGTTCTTAATTTGATTATCTTTAAATGAGCTGAGCACAGTAGCAACCTCATGGAAGCTACTGGACATTGCTCAGCGAGTTTGGTTAGTGGTTTACATTATTACAAACTTACAGAGCTGTGACATTATCATGGTCACCACTGTTCATAAATCAGTTGTTTGTTTTCTCAATTAATCCATAAATCATTAGGTCTCTAAATTGCAGATATACAGTAATATATAGAACTTATATATATATGTTGTTATGTACAATGGTTTGCTAATAAAATGAGATGACTCGTGATTTATCCTCCTATTAATGGATGCTAAAGACAAAACCTTGCATACTTATTAATTAATAGGTTTTCTTTCAGTAGTCTGTGGTGGTTTTATAGATACGACAATGTGAACGGACTGCATGAGAATCTAGTCTAACCAGTGACCGATCACTTTTCATTCGCTGAGTTCGAGCCCTCCCACAACTACTCATCCAGTGACACCACACAGGTTCTCAGCTGTGCTTTGACATTAATGAGGGGTCAGGGGTCAAAAAAGTGACCTCACAGGTTTGACAGCATGTGATCATCAGCAGGCCAAGTTTGAAAGAATGGCATCATACACTAGGTCATTGTTGTTCTTGGTGAGTCGTCCTGGGCGAGGTCTGTGTGACTCAGAAAAAATCCAGGGGGAAGTAAAGAAAGCAGGAGAATTGCTTCATTTGGTTGAAAAATCCCTTGATTTCCCAGTTTTAATAAGCTCTTGGATAATTGTTTGGAGAGAAGCATTTTTACTCTGTTTACTGACAGAATCAGATAAGATGCAGACATCATGAACATTTTTAAGTTGTCGCAGAAAATGTGTAGGAAATAGCAGAGATAACACTTCAAGCATGTTCATTTCCTGTTCTTTGTAAGACACCAGATGAGACTGCTTCTTGACACCCTGAAACCTAGTTCTGCGATTACATCTGACACAATTATCTGAACAGAAAAGCTTCAAGTGTTGTCTTTAGATATCTTATCAGTGTTCAGCCTGTTTTGTATCAGTTCTTAGCAGAGCTGCTTCTTTCCTCATCAGCTGAAAGTGGTTCCCTGATTCCAGTCTATCAAACTCTGCTGAGGCTGATTGTTTCTCTCAAAGGATGACGAGGGCCACAGCTCGAACACATGCAAATGCATACTTTGAACACCCAGGCATCTTTTTCTTCAACAAAATATTAGAGTGACAGGCTGCGGACAACTAAGAGAACAGTGCAGCCTGGTAGCTCAATGGGTTAAGCGTCACACTGGGATGCAGAAGGTTGCGGGTTCGAACCTCGTCTGACTCCTAGTCCATCCCCTACCAGGTGTGTCCCTGAGCGCTGGCTCCCTGTGAGTCGCTTTGGATAAAAGCGTTGCAGCAATTATAGGCTGTTTATTACCAGTCATTTTAACTGCTCTTTCAGACACACATCTGTTTCAAGAACACTGAAATAACCAAAGAAATGCAGGATGCTATTGTAGTTTCAGTCAGTGGTTTGAGTGCATACGTATTTGCCATATTTCATCATGTTATAAAACTGTGGAAAAATGCAATAACCACGTAAACAAATGGAGAGTTTTAGGAGTCTAGCCACAGAGTATCTGACCGATCCGGAAAACATATTTTCATATATCCACAAGTGCAAAGAGCCCTAATGAAGATTGATAGCACCATCTTGTGGCCTAAATATTTCTGGCACTTAGTCAGGTATTTGACATAATTTCTTTTCAGTACTGAAAGAAATTATGCATTTTTTATTTATCATCCACATAAGTAAGTGTCCCAGGTGTTTTATTTGCACAGCCCTTTGTCTTGTGATCACACACTATTTAGATTTTCACTTCTGGCTGACCTCCTGTACTTTTCTTAGCCTTAAAAAAAGCTGTTAACTTCAATATTATAATGGTTTTAGTCTGTCTGCATATATAAGCAGAGAGTTCGAAATGCACGGCTTTCATTGCACAAGTTAATTTGCAATACGTGAAGTGAACCAAAGAAGAGCACCAGTAAAATATACAGCTACTTGGTTGCAGTTATTTTTGTGTGAATGAAAAGTGTTTCCAGAAGTCTAATGCTCTTAAAGTTTTGTTGAGTTTTAGTTTTCTGAGTTTGATAATGATTTATGTCATGTTGTGATGTGAAGAATTGGTCAAAGTCAAAGTCTTGAAGCAAGTTGGTGTCCAACAAGGAAAAACAAAGAAATTACTTTTTAAGAAAGTCCAGTAATCTATTTTCAAAAGAAGCAAACATGTATTTGATTACACTTAATGCAGAACAAAAATATTACTATTAGCTTTTGGCCAGTTTTTTGAGACTGACCTCCAAATATATCTCTGTTTATTCTTGCACTTTCATATTCAAATCTAATAAACAAGTGGGATGAAACACTGTTTTCAAAAGTCAAGCATGGGAAATGGGAACACTAAACAATAACAATATCAAAACAAATGAACACAAGACACATTTTATATGTGGAGAATGTTCTGAAAGTCTTCCAGCGTTCTGGTAATATCCTCCTGACACCAGTAATTGTGCTTAGACTGTAAGTAAACACCAACAAATCCAGCCTGGGAGAAAGGGACAGGATGTTCTGTGGGCCGACGGCTGTTTTTAACACAGGGTGAAGCTCAATGTGCACAAACGTGAGAACTTACTCAAACAAATCAGACATTCCTATACATTTACAATACATGCACATTAATGTCAAATAATAAAGATTTCTGGAAAGTGGTGCCACATATTAATTATTTTTGCTTTAGCACTCTAAACGTACCACTGCTGAAAGCTAATGGATGCACATGAGTGTCTACAGATGTGTGTCTGTGGAAATTCTCCATCATCACCATCTCCATATTGGTACTTTCAATGGAAGGCATCACCTTTACTATGAATGTGTGTCAGTGAGTTTGCAGGATTGGTTGTTTCAGATGCAACTCGCTGTTCCCAGAAATGATGGGCATCTGGTTCTCCATGTGGAAACGTACCAGGTGTCCCACACTCAGAAACACCTGATCACGGGTCCGCACCTGGTCACACAGACAACTGGTTTAGATAAAGATCCTAATGATTGTGCATGTGTATTTAAAAAAGCCAAGCGCACGTCTTCACCTGTCCATGTGGATCAACAAGCAGCAGGTGCCGCACGGTGCCTCCCTCCATCCCACTGAGTACATACTGACCAGAGGCAGAGCTGCTCTCTCTCACCAGGAAATCCCCACTGCAGGTGAGAAGTGACTCTGCCTGCCTCCTTTCTAACCTGAGGTGAAAAACACAAAGCCACTGAAAAGGGCTAGAAACAGGCTAAATCCCTGATACCAAAGTTACAGATATGTTGATGACACACCTGCCATGGAACCAGCTTTCCTTGTGGATCAGATCCTGGATCTGCTCAGCACTAACACCAGACCCCACTATGTTTTTTAGAAACATAAGAGACTGATTACACCAACCAAAATGAACTTTATGGCTACATAATGGTTTATTTTCCTGTTGTGCTCCACCAAATCCTTACAAATTCCAAACTCGATTTAAGGTTTCATTTCAAATTTTCGATTTATGAGTTATTGCTGTTAAACTAATTATAAAACAACTGGTTAACCTCAAACAAACAGCGGAAGAGTTTTTTTTATAGTAGCTGTATTTTAATAGAACAAATATGTGACTGATTTATGTGCTACAACCTCAGCAGAGACTCTAATGACCTCATTCATAATTTTAAACCATTTAATATTAAGTTTTACTAAAGCAGGTTTCACTCAGACAATATTAAATAAATTTGTTTAGTTTTTTCTTTTAAATATACTGTAGTACAGTATGCAACAGATGAACACTCAGTGTATGATGTAAACGCTGTACAAATGTTCTGGTGTTTCTACCTGCAGGTGGCGCTGGAGTTTCAGCTGTGATGGAGCAGTTCTCATACAGTGACACAGGTAGAGGTGAACAAACCTGCAAGAGGACTAGATGAGTCATACACACAAGGGATCTCAGACTGTGTGTGTGTGTGTGTGTGTGTGTGTGTGTGTGTGTGTGTGTGTGTGTGTGTGTGTGTGTGTGTGTGTGGTTTAGTCACAATAGCAAGGAAAGTTCTTCAGTCAATTCCCAAACTAGTATTATAATTAAGTCAATAATATATCTGCCGACCATTGATATATCTCAATGCAGCTGAAGAAAGATATTTTAGATATTCTAAAAAACAAGGGTGTGCATTCAATCAGCAACACCGTACTATATTTGTACTGTAATTCTACTGGACATGGTCTGTAAAATCCCAGTGAAAAACAAATGAAAAGGACAATCGTTGGCCTTCTCCCTGTGTTTGTGTGCAGCTGCTGAGCTAGTGTGTCTGTCTGTCGAGGCTGGGATGTGAGCCAGTGTCAAGACGCAAATCCACCAGCTGATCTGTCGGAGACACTTTATCGAATGCTGGTGTGTGCTTAGATGCCAGGGCTCATCCCGAGTCATAAATAATGCATTTTTAAAAAACGAAGCTGCAGCTGGACTTAAGGAAAAAGTTACTGACACCTACTCACAATTTTTGACCAAGAAGAAAATCTCTGGCCGCTACGTTCTCTTGAATTGTGAGACATGATAAAGATTTGTAGCTTCCTCTTGGGTCCTAGCTATAGCAGCTTAAACAGCATTTTAATTAAATATTATTAATCTATTTGTTACATGCCTACCTGCACAGTAATATCTTGTATAAAATGTATATTATATTATGTAAAAGCAGTTGGTTGTTACTGTACTTTTAGGAGGCCTCGTTTTGGAGATGTGATAATAACCAAATGATCTTTATAAACAACTGCTGAGAAAAGCCATGAGAGGTGGTAAAAAACTTCTTTGGCCAAACTACACAACAAAGTAACAACAGAATACAAATTTAAGATCAACTGGCTTCATTTTGTTTGTGTTTTTCTGGGATGCAGAAGGTTGCAGGTTCGTAACCTCCTAGTCCATCCCCTACCAGGCGTGTCCCTGAGCCAGGCACCCAGCACTAGCTCCATGTAAATAGGAGCGTCTGCCAAGCAAAGTAAAGTAAAGTGAAGTATTTGTTACATTTAACACCTACCTCCTGAAGGTCAGCATCCTGTTTTCTCTCCTTTGTCAACCCCAGGTCCTCTGTTCCACCACAGGGTGGCGTCTTTCCTGGGATCACGTTGTAGTAGTCACGATCAGGCTCTGCCTTTTGGTCTGGTATTGTCTCCTCTGGGCTCCATTTGTGACACGTTCTCACTGCTGACCTGCACGTAGAGAATCACATGATGCTCACCCCACTGCCTCCACTTAAGAAGCTGCTTATTTTTCTGCAGTACAATACCTGCATTACTATTTTTGAAATTTAAGTGCTGATGAGACACTGAACACTGAAAAAAAGCTAAACTAATATTATTTGGAAGGACAACCTGGGATTGGTAGAGAGGAATGATGGTGTGTGGCTCAGAAGTTGGCAGAAACGCGTCTCAAAGGCCTGACCTATGCTGTGGATAACCTCAGTGGCCCGACCCCGGGGACACTCCAGGATGTGACAGGCTTATAGAGAGAGAGAGAGAAAGAAACATATATTTACAATGGTATAATTTTACACAAGGACTCTAGCAAATCCAGTGGAAGCCTAGTTCATGATAATTAAAAAGATGAGGAGGTTTATAAAGCGTACCTCTCTGATTAGCAAGGTCCTTGGCCACATAAGCAATGTAATCTTCCATTTCCTTTATAAAACAGAAGACCACCACGATATAAAAGACTCAGTAACAGATCATTGTGTCCACAGTTTTTGGACATTAGCCATCAAAAGCTACAACTCACAACGAACCAAATAAAGCGGTGGAAGCTCTAAGTGTATTGAACTGAGCTCATGAAATGCTCAGTTTTGTTTGGTGTAATACATTTAATCATGGATAACACACAAAATGTTTACAGGTAGTAGTGGTTTGTGTATCTTCTCTGTTTATTTAATGAACTCGTTGTCATTGGTTCTCACAGAGCAGAATCAGCTGTTTCACCATAAAGCCTGTGCTCAAGCCAGCTGAGTTGAGGATTAGCACAAATTGCAAGATTGTGTTACCTAATTAATTCAACTGTGAGATATAATCCAATATTCAGCTTCACTGGCTTCATAAAGAAAATATCTACTTCTGAAATGTGACACAAATTCTGCTTAAACTTGACTGTTTCTATTATAAAATGTTCATATTGAAGTATGGATTAGTTCAGATTAAAATCATAATGACCAAAACACACTTTTTCAAAATTTCAGTGGGAACCAATGGGAAAGTACTTTCTATTGTAAAGTTATTAGTAATAGTAAAAATGAATCAAATCATAGATGTGTACAGTGTGTATGTGTGTGAACATGTTTGTGCATGAACAACATTGGAGAGTATAAACATACCGGAGCTCCTCCTGAAGCGAAGGAAATGGCCTGCATGGGGTGGTGGGCAATCTTCTGAGGAAGAGAAAAAGTAGAGGCCGAGTTCACTCAATAATTCAGATGTGTCACAGGTATAAGGTGGTGAAGCAGGTTGAAGCTGCCACCTGTAGGGACGAGGCAGTGATCAGGGTCACACTGTCTGTGGACACAACCAGGGCGATACTGTTCCCAGAAAACTGTAGATTGATTTGACCCAGCACATCTGGCAGCCCCCTGCATGTCGGCTGATGAAAAAAGGGACAGTTATTAACATTGTGTCTGTGTTTCTTGCATTAGTGTGCACGTGTATGTGTGTGTGTGTGTGTGTGTGTGTACTCTACCCTTTTAGCTTTCACTGCTGTCTTGGTTGGTCTCCTCTCACACAGTCTGCTGATTGCCTCACTGCAGTTTGTGCAAACACAACCACACATAGGTTATAAACAAGACCAAACACACACACACACACATCTCTGTAAACACTGTGAACTACTGCGCCCTGCTATCACGTGACATGCATGTGAGAATGTGAGCGGAGGGAGATTGCAGTAACCTGTGAACATTTCTATGTCGATTCATTCTACGTGTGTTTTAAATGTTAGCTGCTCTAATGACCAGGTGACTCCTGGAAAGAGAGTCATTGAGACGCCTCTCTTTAGTGAAGTCAGCGCATATGAACACACACAACATCACCCCAGATGTCTGTGAAGGTGCTTTTTCTCTCTTCGCTCTCTTTTAATGTGAGAGATCATTTGGAGGAAATTCATCTAATTGGATTTCCTGCCTCACTATCGGTGGAGTTGTTATGAACAGACTTTTGCCTCCAGAACTGGAATGTCAGTATCAAATGATGAGGAGAAAAGTTTATGAAACATTACCCATTTGATCTCATTTTCAACAACATCAACCATACAGCAGCGAGAGGACGTCCTACCGTGTAACTCGCATTCTTGTATCAAAGTCGAGGGTTCTCATGGACTTCGTCACCTCCACACTCCCCATATACTTGGGAAACAGAAGAAAAACACTCTAGTTACTCCATTGTTTTGCTATTATCTACACACACGATTGAAAGATACACTGACCAGACTGGAAGCAAAGAAATGGAAAAACCTATTCATACTGCATCAATGCATTTTTAAGCTGTTTTCCATTATTTGTTATTCTATCAACATTTTATTTTTCCTCCAAGAAGCTTCTTCATTATGAGGTAAATTGGTTAAGGTACCCAGATTTAGGTTTCTCAGTTCACAGTATACAAAATATACAGTCACTGGTCCATGTTAAACATCTATTATAAGCAGATATTCTGGATTCATTTAACCTGTCTTCCTGAGACATCACTGAAACACCAACACGTCTTCCACTATGCCTACTGGAACTGGTAGGATGGTTCTTCCTATACCTCCTAACCTGACTGTTACTTTTCCCATCGCTATAAAATCGCACAATCCAGCTTCTTGTTGATCTCTGTGGTGTTCATGGGTTTTTATTGTTCAAGCATTTACTCTTAAATTGAAATCACAAGTTTACTCAAAGTTGTGGCTCTGAGGTTATATTATTTTCAGTTATCTCTGTCTGAACTGTTTTTTTTTCTCTAATTTTGAATTATTCTATTTACAGAAAACCTTTTCACTTTTCTAAGATGTTGCTCAGGACTGTAATCAGTTTTACTTCATACCAGTTAACATGCATAGATGGAGAAACAGTTAATGCAACCACACAACATTTAGGCCTTGCGCTTGGAGACACTTTGTCCAGTCCCACTTCTATTTGCCATGAGCTTCAGCACAGTAGAACCTATAGGCTCGAGGCAGGATGAATTAGTCCACTGATGGAAACCAGATTTAAATCAATATGTCTGTGGGTGGGTGTGAGTGGGCATGATTGTAATGTATGTGTGTATTTGTTTATTGAGGACAACCAGACAGTTTGTTCTCATTTCCAACAGCGGTTAGCACACGTTTCCTGCTCCTAATCAAAGATCCGGACACACCTCCGGCTCTAGGACAGCATGGGCTCTGCTGATACCGGATACATTGACACAAATGCACTCACACATGCACTCACACGTGCACACAGCGCACACAAGCAGAGCAGATCTAGAGGGGAGCAGAGAGCCTGGATGAGTCACTACTGCCAACACAGGAAGCTCTATCTGAGAGGGAGGGGGTGAATGTACGAAAGTGAGTGATAGTGAGAACAGAGCACAGGGATACGCAGTGTGTCTATGTATGTTTCTTATGGTTTGGATTGGTACAAACACACACTTAACTCTTTGCTGGGGTCCTGACTATTAGGTTTGATACATTTTCATACAGAAAAACATAAAGACGCACTGAACGAGGAAACTCCCGCACACTTTTAGTTGCAGTCTGTGACAGAACCAATACGATTCGTATCCATGCACTATTATTGGTTAGCGTGTGGTGATAGGTACCTTTATTTGATGGTGAACCACTCTGTTTGCTGTCCCCACCACTGCATCATCTACTGCAGAGGAGGTCTTCAAACAGCACGGACCCATCTCTTGGCAGGGAAGACAACCAGGTGTCCAAGGAAGACTGGCCATCCTGTGCAAGGTGATTGGTCTTTTTGTGCAGCACGGGGCTGAGAGACTTTGGTTTTGGATAGTGGATGGGGGCACATTAAGAGCAGGTTGGCTACCAAATCTCTGATTAGGTCCTGAGCCCCACTCTGTTCTGGATAAGGGTCTGTCAGTGTTTCTATCAGTGGCTGTGTTCCTATCTGTGCTCGTCTGTCCCCTCAGGCCCAGCCTCAAAATAGGACTTTGCAGTCGAATGTTTGCTACACGTGGGATAAAGTCCTTCAGGGTGGAGGAACCGTGGTGTGAAGGCATCCTAGGATGCAGCTGGTCAAAATCAAAGGCTAAGCAAAGATCCCTCTTGAGAGACGGCATTTGTAGGGACCCATCCTCCAGAGACGTCAGTGAATCATTGCGCAGACGAGTGTATTTGGTGCGCTTCAGCATTCCTGGAAAATATGAAAGAAAAGTATTAGCATCAGATATGGTGAATTTCATCACACTAATTATGTCTGTATGACGAGCTACCTGGTAAGTGTCCTGTCTGTGATTTGAACCTGGGCAAGGTTTGCTCTCTCATAATCAGGGAACAGGACAAAGGAGAGCGCTGGGACAGAGAAAAATGAAAAAAGGATACCTGCCAGCAGTTAAACTTAAACAGTTACGCATGGAGGTTTGACTTAATAAACAGCATATAAAAAGGTGATTTTGGTTGAATTGATAATAAGCTGATCTTTGGGAAGTTATCTGGTTAAATATGTCCTCAGGTTATTACAATTCACAAGAACCAACTCACCAGTGTGGAACTGGGGATGTCCCCTCGCAGTCTAAAGTCCAGTCTGTTCGGCTCTAGTCATGCGGAGTACAGCCCCATCCGACTGACCCGTGCACTTTACCCGTCAGTTGCCAGGTGTCCAGGTCTGCTTCACGCCCCGATCAAGCTTTCTCTCCTCTGCCTTCCTATCTGCAGCACAGTGGAGTGGTGCAGCTTTTATGAATGAACTTTTCTCTTTTTTTAATGAATGAGAGGCTCTCGCTCACTCTCTCTGTCTCTCTGTGACGGAGCTTGCAGATGAATGTGTGAATGGACCATAGGAGAGATTGACAGACAGCCCCTAGGGCTTTTTCCCCCTCCTCTACCCATAAACTACCATCCAATCACAAGCGAGTGGGGTGACTCATGCTGCACACTCACACTTATATTTTGAAGCTGAGCCAGTACAGTACACGACGAGTGCTCTGCTCCTCTCTTCTAACACCAGCAGCCTCTCACTAATACTGTTGAAGTGTGTTATTTGTACGTTATATATTTTGATTTCCCAAATACAAAGGGTTATGCTGGATGCGTGAACAAATAGCTCACATTGATTTGCACAATAAAAGACATTTGATCGTGAATCTAAAGCGTGTAATATTGAAATGACCTGCATGAACACATAAGAGGAAGAGATTTAACTGAAATATTTCCATTTGATTGCAATCAGAACAATATGCCAGGCACTGATTTACCTGTGTTTTCCATATTTTGCATATTCCTGATTAAAGGATAATCTCTGAACAGACAGCAGGAAAAGCGCAGCAGCACACTGGGCTTGGAGTACGTGGAATTTAATAGTTATAAGAGTGAAGAACCATTTCTTATTTCAGGAAATGTCTTTGAAATAAATAAGCTACTTACAGAGAACTTAGAGAGAAACCTAAATACACAGTGTTGTTATGAAGTGTATTGTGCTGAGAAGCGCTTTGTCTCCTCCTGGTGGTAATTAGGTGAAAGTGCCACCAAGCCTGCAACTAATAATACTCTTTTAATGTCCCTTTATCTAGAGGCTGTTTTATTGAATAATATGTGTTGTCTGTTAAATTAGGGATAGCTGTAAAAAAAACTGTCATTTTTTTAATTACACTCTTGCAATAGCTTGAAAAATAACAGCAATTATTATTAAACGAACGGCGTCATATTCTGTCCTACGGCAGTTTGTGTAGATGTGCTGTAATATCCAGGAATGAACAGTAAAAGATACATTAGTCAAATGACTTACTTAAACAACATTTTAATGTTATTAATCAGTCCAGTCAGATTAAGAGTGATAACATGATTATGAGAAACGGCTACGAACAATGTTGCTAGTGATGTACAATCTGAATGAGAGCGTTTTAAATATTCATATAAAGACAATGAACACACTGAAAAAAGTACTTCACTGAACCGCTTTTTTTTTTCCTCTGTTCACATTAGTTACAAGACCTCTACTAGTACTGTATTTACATAGTGCAAAAACACACTCGCAGTCAATTAACATACTTTACACACTTGGATGGAAGTCGTAGCAACATAAAGCC
>JAUMTR010000017.1:12067920-12084421 GCA_032270685.1 Microctenopoma stevenorrisi
AAAAAAAACCCCCCCCCCCCCCCCCCCCCCCCACAAACACACCCAAACTAGTAATACTTTCATAAACCCCCAAAGTATGAAATTCAGTACACTGTCATTTCCCCTCTCAGGGCTTCACATTGTACAGAGCCCAACATACTGCAGTTACACACTGCTACATCACAGACAGGCTGATATCTCGCTATAATCTACTGTCCAATGCCATTATCAAATTGGATTCCAACTATCAAAAGGTTAAAACTATCAAAGAACTTTAAGGATGATTGTATTTTAGTTTAAATACAATGCAAAATAAAAATCTCTTGTTCACCTGTATTTACATAGATTTGTTGTGCATAAATGTGACGCACGTAATTTAGCCCCAGTGAAGGAGCGTCTCAGTTGCTTTCCCATTGGCAGTTGTAGCTGAGCGCCTGCAAAATCTGTAAGAACTGGGTGTAATTTCGGGCACTCTTTAATACCAGTAAACACGCACTTATCATGTTGGTTAATTTCATTAAAGTGGCTTTTCTTTTTAATATTTCCAGATCTGGTTAAAAATAAACATCTTTTTCTGTAATTCTTGCATTTTGCAAACTGTCAAATTTTACAACATACATACAATGTCTAACTGCTCATTTTCCACAACACTTGCAAAAGTTCCTTCTGGATGGATGAACGGTGAAAGAACTCTGGGTTGGATGATGATTTAAAAAAAAAAAAATCTGAGCAAACACCCCCAGAGAGAACAGAGCAGGAGCAGTTTTATGTAGCATAAACAGCATCTAGGAACTGAAGACAATTCCAGTCAGAGGAAAACGATCCCAAAAAAGTTTCACACTACTAAGATCAAACCATGACAAACCATCACATATTGCAGTAGAACCACCAGGACAAGGTTATATACACAAAGCTTGTTTTGCTTCTTAGAAGTTAAGTTATTTGAATAATCTGAATACAGAATTGGACACTTATTTGAACATTAAAAACATTTTTTTTTTACTGAAGACTAAAGGGTAGGAGTGGTTTTGGTAGAAAGACAGAACCCCTAACACTAATATTCTGCAAGAAAAGCTAAATACCAACCAAGAAGAAAGAAAAAACACACATACACATAATATTTACAAAGATAAAGCTAATGAACACAACCTATGTGCCTGTAAACACACACAGAAGCACACAAATACTTCCAGAGCAATAAACCTCGGAGTGCTCCGGATAAAGTTGAAGGGGGGTTGAAAAGTTCCAACTCTCCTTCTCCGTGAGCGACAGCCATTTATAGCGCCCATCACTTGCTCCCAGAAATGTCCCCAACTCTACCAGGGTTCAGTTGCAGAGGAGGAAAATCCAAAACTTCCCTCTCAATTCAAGTGTAGCAGGTCGTGGGCCGAAGACACGAGGAGATCCTGTTAATAACCATCCCTCAAACTGCTGTTTCATCAGCAACCTGTTGTGTTTCTAAGCTGGACAGTTGCTCTGCGATGTGTTAATGGACTGTGTATGAGTGTTGGTCAGTTGGTTTGATTCCTGAGATTATGTCTGGGGTCAGGGGTTAGAGACGAAGGAGAGACGCTGCTGGTTGCTTGAAGAGGGAGGTGAGGGAGCAACAGAGGAAACGAGGGTGTGAGGACAGAGGAACGAGGAAGCCGGTCGGGATTTCAACCAGCGACCTTCTTGACTTCAACTTGGTCTTTGCCTTCCATCCTTGTCTCTGTGACGTCCACTGAATCAAGATCCTCCTCATACTCGCTCTGCCGTCCCTCCTCTTCGTTGTCTTCCTCTTCCTCCTCTTCTGTACTTTCTTGGCTTTTTCCCAGCTGCAGGTTCTCCAGGGTCTTCGATACCCAGGATTCAATGCGGCTGCTGAGTGTGGGCACCTCCACGGAAATGGGTTCAGGAGTGTAGTCCTCCTCCTCCTCCTCCTCCTCCTCTGCCTCTTCCAACATTCCAGGGACCAGGGTGGAAGTAGTGGAGGTGATGGAGGAGTTCAGTGGGCCTCTGCAGCTACCATCTAATGAGCCTGTCTCCGTGCTCTGCTGAGACGCCAGCTCCAGCCTGTCATCAACCCGGACCTCGTCTCTCTCGCCAGCACCCTGGGTTGCCGGCCCCGTCCTAGACGGGGGGGCAGTGGAACCGGGCAGGGCCACGTTGGAGGCGGTTGTCAGGGCCTCGCTCTCTTTCTGGGCTGCTGTGGATGGTGCGGGGCGACTTGGCTCCGTCTCAACAGGATCCAGACCATCAGACGTCTCTACCATACTCCTCCAGTTGGTCTCTGAAGAAAGATTGGATTTTCTCAGCAATGCTACAGGTGGCATCTATTCACGTACTGTGCTGCAATGCAAGTTTCTATCCTACCTCAACAAGAGAAGGATGCAGCACACACCACTCATATGAAATGAAAAAGATATGAGAACCCTTACCATACTCCTTTTCATTGACCTCTGAGATGGGCTCAGAGAAGATGGAGCAGAAAGAGATGGCAGAAGCAGCAGAGTGGTTACGGGAGTGCCCCATGTGGTGTGGGACCTTTTTGTCGTTTTTCAGAGCCTCCTCCGCCTGCTCCTGCTCCAGAGCTGACACCATGTCCTTGTAGGCCTTCCTAGCCTCCTCTGTTAGCGACACTAAACGGTTGAAGAGACCCTGAAGCAAGAGAACATACAACGTTACTCAGTATAGACATCTGCTAATGCATTATGACTATTTTACTACTAAAGTACTGACGGCATTTTAGGTTTTAGATGCGAGGAGTGTCTTACCTCAGCTCCAGAATAGTTGAAGATGCCAACCACACTGACAGGCACTAGTTTGTTGACGCAGCGTCCAAGAGCTTTTCTACCCAAGGCAAACACAAACGGAATCTCCTGCTCCCGAGCCATGGCAATTACATTATACAGCGCTTCATCCAAACCACCTGCAACACATCCAGGGAATATTGACTCAGCAAAGATGAACATGAACCCAACTGCGCTTCAGAACTGATCAACCGAGCATGTGCAAACACAGGACTATCGTCTTTGGATTTGCTGATTTGTCTTTGGACCTACATAAACCCATCAGAGACTGTATTATAACTTCCTTCACCTTTGGCCTGGATCTTCTCACAGTTGGGGGAAATGATAACGCACTTAATCTTATGCAACTTCATGTGCTTTGTGACCTCTCTGAGGCCCATCACCAGGCGGCGCTTGGATTTGGCCTTGGTAGGATCCTTCTGGTAGACCCGCTCCTGAAAGCGCACCAGCTCCTGTAATAGCAGAGTCACGCTCTCATCGATTTCCTTACTCAGCACTTGGTTACAGTACCTGCAGGGAAAAAAACACAAGAGAAAATAAATATCTAATAAATAGCTTGGTAGCTGGTCTCCGTTAGTATTTTGTTCTAAAAACCATTCTCATCACCTTCCATCAGGAACAATTTACCATCATAGGTGTTCATGTTAAAATAACCGTTAAGTATGTTAGGCCTCGTTGTTGTCCTAAGAATCACTCAAGTTCAGATCATTTTAGGTTTTCTGAAAATGAAAAGCTGCTGTAAGAAAAGAAGAACCTTAAGATGGCGTGTATTCCACTGGGAGGTTTAGTGAAAGATCCACTGAAAGACTGATGTAGTGTGTGTGTGTGAGAACAAGAGTCCAGGCAGTCAAGGCTGAGAGGAGGAGCTTAGCTACAGAGTTCTTTTGGAGGATTTAAATGCTAAATCTGTTGGAGAAGGGTGGGCTAGGACAATAGGCCCACTTCAGTGGACACCGAGAGACAAGGCTGTGTTTATGATCACTTGCATAAATTTTTTGCTGAGAAGCAACAATATACATAGCATCTGTGTTACTCTACAATTCTGTATTGTACCCCTATTAGGAAATACCCAGCAGCTGCTGGAGCCAGGGCTCTGTGACTCTGTGTAAGTCGGATAAATATTGGCTTGGTATATAACGTGTTGCCACAACATGCATGCCAGAGATTCTTCCATGCTCAATGGGGAGTCCTCTTTCTATTTTTCCCTATACGTGGGCCATGAGTTCATACTTACTCTCTGAAACGTCTACTGTGGATCTTGGTGATGGCGTTTGAAGCCATTGGACTCCCAATGCCAGAGCTGGCAGGAGAACCCTGGGATACTGGAGTGATGCTATACGGAGAGTTCTGACTGGCCGGAGAGAGAGAAGTATCACTGGGCACGCTCAGACCATTCTCTGTGGAGCAAACAGCACAAGAGAAAAAAAACTATGAGAAACTACAGCTTACATAAGAGGTGCTCACTTCTTGATGATGAGCTGCCCTCACCTTCTTGGGAAGCAGGTTCTCGGGAAAGATCATCCGTAAAATGTAAACTGTCCTCCCCTTGCTCCTCCTGACCTGAAGACTCCTGTTCTACACTAGGCTTCCCTTTCTTCCCTTCACGTTCCTTCAAGATAATCTACAGAAACAGAAAACATACAGAATTTAAGAACACCGGTACTCCAATGGTTCGATTACCTTTTTTTCTAAACCACTAACTTGAACTTTAAATCACCAACCTTCTTTAGAGCTGTTGGCCGTTTTACTTTGGGTATTTCCCTCTCTTTCCCTCTTTTAATGCGAGGTGCGGTAGAATCCAGGGTGTTATGCGGGGCCGAGAATGGCTGCTGATGACCCTTCAACATGGATGACACGTTGGTCGAGTTGTGGAATGGAGCAGCTGTTCCGACTGGATAAAACGACGACAATTAGAAGAGCTGTTTACATGAGATGAACACGCACATCATTTTTGATTCGTGCGGGACGTTTCTACATCCAGTGGGGTGCGTACGTTTGGGCAACGTTGTTAATGTTCATGGTTTTCCTGTATAAATCGTTGGTTGTTAAGATAAAAAGTTTCAATTAAATATGTCCTGTAGGAGACACACAGTAATTCCTCATTACTGTACTTTACTGTAACTGTAACCTGTACTGGACTAGAGGTTTTGAGGAAATTCAAGGTCATGGTCCAGGCTACTATGTAATGGGTCTAGTAAAGAAAGGTGATGACAAAGTATTTGTTTCAATCATGCCACTCATTAATGGTGTTCTGGATACCTGCAAACGAAAGTGGTTTGGTGTTTGTCAGTTGTTTGGCTTTCATTGCCTGCTGATGTTTCTCCAAAGCTGCCAGCATGTCTCCCAGATCCAGCTCAACAGATGTTTTACTCTTCTTCCCTGCTGCTTTGCTGAAAGCCTCCTGTGGGGAAAGGAAGGGAACAGACAGAAAAAGGTTTCACAAAAGGACCCATCAAATATAACTAAAGATCAGAAGGGTCATCACAGGCCAGGCTGAGGTCCGTCAGAACCGTCATGACCAGTGCACACAATGCACATATTTACCTGTAATTTCTTCTGTTCCATGCTGATTTCAGAATATTCCTGTGCAGTGGCCAAGGCAGCAGCCAGAGCCTTCTTCCTCTGGCTTTTGGCCCTCTTGGGAACAGAGGTGGTAATGGGGATGGGTGTCTGCACAATGTTGATAGGGGAGTTTTCTGGTAGATTATCCAGCTGTGTATGTGGAGAAATTAGTATTTATTAGAGATACAAGATCACATTTCTTCTTAAAATGCATTTAGCCAGGCTCATCTCACAGGCTGCTACTGCCTTGAGAAGGAAAAATGCACTGAAAATACAGTTAATGCTCTTAACCAATCGTTTCAGTTTAAGGAAAATTAATTGTTAAAACTGAACCATATCAAAGGAAAAAATAATCAAATACAGAGCAAAAAGTGTTTATCAAGAAAGAATTGAAATGTTCACACACGGTGAGCAGTCAGCCTGCTTTCCCTTACCAGGTTTTTGGGTAGTTTAGGTTGCGCGGGAGTTTGGGGTGGAGCAGATTCTGGTTTGTTGCTGCGTTGGACACTCCCTCCAGTAGCAAGATCAGGGAATTCATCTTCATCCTGACAAAACATTTTTAATTCTCAAGATTTAGACATTTTTTATCTAGCACTTAAAAAACTAAAAAAAAATCTAATAAATATAACACGAAGTCATCCAACACTAACTGTACTCACCTCAAAATAGAGGGGTTCAGGGGTGAGCTCAGTGCCAGTGACCACTGTCGGCGGTAGCCTTTGTTCTGATTGGTTGGGCACACGTCCCTGACAGCCGCTGTGGAAATCCTGACAGGCAGGCACAGAGAACAAAGGAGTGAGACATGGCTGCTCTTTAGATTCAATAATTCTGACACCAACTGTGTCACTTTCTTCATTTGCTGCTTAATGACTGTTTGTTGTCTTGTGCTTTGTTCTCTCCACAGTACAAGCGTCTACATTTGAGTTCTGTTCATGAGAAAATAACTGTTTGCTGATCCCTCTGTCTTACTGCAACGTTCAGCCTTTAAACACAAATAAATTGCTTTGTTTGTGTACGAACATCACTTAATACTGACAAATGCCACCCTTCCACTCAGTGCCTGCTCCAGTCACATTGACTGTACCTGTGAGAAGTTTCTCTGTTCAGGATTCTTCCTCTGGTCTGCTCTGTGAAACTGACTGCTCCTGTCCCCCCAGGACTTTGGGGTAGCTTGAGAAGCTACATTTACCCAGGTACCTGCTACAGAAAAGGGAAAAGACGAACATTCATTCATTCGTAATGCACGCAGCACATAATATGATGCGAGATAGGATTCCACACATGTTCCACATCTCAACTCACCTGTCATAACACCGGCCTCTACGCCCTACACGGCACAGAAAATGCAGAAGGAAAAAAGGCAAGTTACATCTATAGCTTATGTGAAACATGATAGTAAACCGTGTCTGTAAGGCTAATGTGAAGACACTATAGGAACCGTCTCAGTCTTCCTGCTTATCTAACCACCAACGTGAGGTGTGGGTGGAGGTGAACAGTCCCACAGCTCCATATTACACTATATCTGCCACAATCACTTCACAATCAAATTTCAAGATTGGATTTGAGTCCTTCTCAAATCCCTCGAACACACGTCGAACTGAAGCAGGAGCCAAGTCTCACTTACTGGAAGGACACTCGACTTCCTACTTCCCGATGGCTCTCTGTGTACATTTCTTTATTTCATGTTTTATGCTATGTATTTGCTGAACTTTTCTATTATTACTTTTAAACCATTTCTTAACTTTACTTTAAGTCTATTGCGTCTGGAACTAATGGTCGTTATTTCACATACCGTGGGTGCTGCAGTATTGTCTGCTCTTTGTGTTGTCCCCGTTGCCTGGTTGTGTTTGGGGCTACAGTAGCCGCTGTCACTGTCTATATCTGCCTCACTGGCTCCCTGCTCGTTATAGTTTTCAGCTGGATGGGATGCTCGTCTTCTCTTTGTCCGGTTCTTCCACAGCACGGGACTAGCCTGCTCAGCAGCACACCGCCCTGATATCTCCGCTGGGAAATCTGAAGACAAGACATGAGGAACTTAGGCCTGATAACATCTTGGACAATATTACCAAATGAAATCTGCTGCCATCCTTAATGTAGAAGGACTATAAGTACTGTAGAGGAATCAGTGGAGACCTAATGAACACACTTTAAACAACTTCACTTTGGTGTCAAGTCATCTGGGTTACACTAGTTTCACATGCTACATCTCTACCACGAGCTGCACACATGTTCATCTTTACAACTGGAACATCTGCATTCCAGGACTCTGAAGTTATGCGCAATCAATACCAACATCAACCTGTAAGACCAGACGCTGCTCTTACTGGCATTGGGTCCCACTTTGTAGTTGACAGGAAAGATTGTAGCTTGCAGACAGTGCAGCTAACTTTAAGAAAGTCTGGAATGTGTTGTGCGTCTGCTTCCTTTCACTCACATGAATAAATAACCTCAGTGACGCTGCCCATGTACAAAGCTGTACATTTAACCCTTTGAAAACAAGAATTACAACAGACTTCCTTTTTATAATTCTGTTGTTTTAGCAGTATCATAAAATCTGCTGGCAGCGTGTGCTTGTGTCCCCTTCTTTGGTGACTCTATGTGGTCAGTGTCATAACTGGGCGTAATAACAGACAGCAACAAAAAAACGGAATTGAATCTTCACTATTACCGAATAAGACAAAATGTACATGTGTATGTGATTTGAAAACGAAGTGAACGGCCGGCGACAACAGGATTGATTTCAAAGGGTTAACAAAAGCTTTGTTAACTTGTTTGTATAAAACTTTGCATGGTGGAACCTAAATACAGATCTAGTTATTGCTGCAGTACTCTTACCGGTCTGTTGTGCCGCATCAACCAGCAAGACTGTCTTGGTCCTACCATCAGGTCCCATTGTGCAGACCTCCTTTTGCACAGCTACGCTCCTTGTTGGAGGCCGGCGGCCCCTTGGAGGCTGGCACACCCCTAATTGTTGCTGTACAAAAGAGAAAAATGTGCACGGCATGCTAAGTATTCGCTTCAAAACACTTTATTAATAGTTCTTGATCTTCTGTACCTTATGGAGGACATTTGGTCGAACCATGCCTCTCCCCCTCTGAGTGGCAATCCCATACGCAGGGCCAGGGGGCAGTGGTCTTTCACCAACATCTGCTGAGACGGGGTTAACCACTCCAGCCTGCACAGGACTTCCATAAGTGCCAGGGAAAGGCTGGTAGAAGCCCATCATGGGTGGGCATGGAGCAGGCATGATCTGATAATAAGTGTAGTCATTGGATACAGGAGGCTGAGGGGAAGACAAGATGGGGTAGGCCAGGTATGGACCACCAGGGGTAGGGTTAGGCTGCTGCCAGCGCAGCTCCCCTCCATTATACACTGGATGTTGCCTGTGACGGTTCAGAGAGGTAACTTAAGGTTAAATTCATTCTGAGGTTTTCACATAGAAGAACTGATCCAAAACAACGTCACCATATACTTCAAGACAAACAGCAACATGCTAAATGAATTAGAAATGTGGACCAACACATTTCTCATTAAACATCTTCTGAACAGCTTGGGAAAGGTGAAACCTGGGTTAACATATGTGATGTCACTGTGATTTCCATGATAGCTCGTTGGGGGAGGGTTGTGCATACTATGCAGAAATGCTGATAAGGATCCAGATGACATTTTCACAGCCAGCCTACTATAGCGGGCATTTCCTGGCATTCAAATAGTTGGGAAGGAAACAAAGGAACGGATGTGTGCAGGATACAGAAGATCCCTCTGAACAAAGACAGACCCTCTGGAAACAAACATTGTGGTTTCATGTAAACTCTGTAACTCTAGGGAGGTTTCCATTCATGATTGAGCAGTCTTAAACAACACAGCTATCGAATGCCTCCAACACTCATGTGAACAACATTAGTCACATAGTAGTCTCTTTTCTATAGCAAAAAGAAAACAGAAAGACCCAGAGGGTAGATAGTTATTAAGCTGTTAGAAAATAGGGACACCAAACTTCCCACAATGCCAGCAACAAAGTTAAAATCTTTGAAGATGATGAACTAGTACTGGTACCATTAGTACAGACATGGGTTAGGGTTTCACCCTAATCTTCCCCTAATGTGCCAGAGCAACACTACCTGTTGGGTTGGTTCTCCTGGACGAAAGGGTAGCAGGTGATGAGGTAACTGGGTATGGGAGTGGTTTCCACTCCTCCACTGCCTCCTCCTACACTACTGCCCCCTCCACCACCGCCCACCTCTCCAGAGAGACTCATGCTGACTAGGGGTCCTTCAAGACCTTTCTTCTGCGGGATGAACGGTTCCACTTCAGCAGAAAGCTTCACATCCTGTACAGAGAGAAATTACATACATTTACAAAAAATACAATATTTTTTGTAACAACAATATTAGTGGTATTTTTACTTTATATTTTTTACTACATGTACTGTATTTTGATTATACAGACATGTTGTTTGATTATGTCTTTATCTTGACTTTACTGATGTTTGTCTTCTGAAACCGATGCATATTAAGATAACAATCTTATCTTGTTATCACCATCCTACATATATCAAATGACATAGGATGGAAGCGATTATCATTATCACGTGATCATAACCCACCTAAGTTCCCCTACAACTTCAGTTTACTGTTTGCAAATATGTTTGCAGAATATCTACTTTATGTCTATGGATATTTCTCTGGGGTCTAAAATATATTATAGTCTTAATGTGTTATGCAACACTTTTATTTAAGAATAATGACAATTCTCCAAATATGAAAATATTGTAAAACATCTAAAAATGAGAAGGTCTACGCACAGGATTTTTTAAATGGTTGCGTACTGAATGTCTAACAGAGACTGATAAAGAGCTGCACATAATGTACAAGCGTAAGTACAACCTTCCCTTTGTTTACCGGTAGCTGCAGCATGTTATTTCCTCATACTGTCCCAGTTAGTTTACGGTCTTGAGTGTCCAGAGCTATCAATAACAATCAATCAGGCCTCAACAGAACAGGAAAAACATTCTTGACTTCAGAGATTTAAAAAATAGTTCTCGCTTTGTTTAATCCTTAACTAAGCAAAACTAAAAATTAAAATTTTATTTTGTTTAATCTTTAACTATTTAAGCAAAATTAAAAATTAATTTTGTTAGGTAATAGTGGACACACATTCAAAGCTGGTATTAAAGGCCATGAATGCCATGTTGTTCCCTTCGTTCAAAACCTTTGACAGACAAAACACTGAAACAACGTGAGCTATATCATGTGGGCTGTTTTATAAAGTAAAGTACTTATTAAAATGGTAATTGATTTCAAATCAAAACCCTGAAAAAAAAAGTTTCAAACAACAAAGAAACTTGTGTAAGCGAAAAGGCCCTCACATCTGACTTTTTTGACAGCAGACATTTAGTATTTACTCCGTTTTTTGTTTTAATTAAAATTAGTTTGAGTATGTAAATAATTTAATTGTGGCAAATAAATGCTCTATATATTCCTGTAAAAAAAACTGCAGATGTGGTCATGTGGGATACACTTAGTGAGGAGTCCAAGATATCTCACAGGCCAATGCATTTCCTTAATAAATCCATGTTAAAAAGAAATTCAGAAACATACCATTGTTTAAGCTACATTATTGCAAATACTTTCCACATTGTACTATCCTTTTAAACAGCCGTGTGTTCATGTGCATGAACTTCAATTTATACAAGATTCCTTCTTTGAACAAGTAACTATCTATATTCTTCTGAAATTGAGTAACACATAAATTCACAGATAAAAAAATGTTTAGTTTGTTTCTGTTTACACATGTGAAAAAGTTGTTTCCGTTATATCACCAAAACAAAAAAATTGAGAAATTGTTTAAACTGGCAGAATAACACCTTATGTCACCGTTTTATAACTGCATTTTCCATCTGGAAGGATCTTTCATATATCTAAGTGTCTTCTCATTTAAAATCATGGTGGCACTGTCCTAGTGCAGTGTGGCAGCTCTGCAGAAGAGGTCCCACAGAAATAGCCTGCTATTCTGTAAAGGATGAGGAGAGGTGAAAGGGTTCAGAGTACAAAGACACCCCCTCAAATCTCTGAAACAGTGGTCAGGATAGATGAATAGAGTATCAGTTCAGCCAGTGGTTGACACACAGACAGATATTGTCTCCCACTGCTACTGTCTGTGGGTGGTTCTCTCACATTTCTGTTGGTAATCTATGGATCCTATCCCATCTCTACAAAGGTCAAAATGTTCTGACAGTTCTGTATACTTTACTTTACTTTGCTTTACTGTGCTTGGCAGACGCTTTTATCCAAAGCGACTTACAAGGAGCTAGCGCTGGGTGTCTGGCTCAAGGACACACCTGGTAGGGGAATGGACTAGGAGTCAGACGGGATTCAAACCTGCAACCTTCTGCTTCCCAGTCTGACGCTTAACCCATTGAGCTACCAGGCCACTATTTTGTCTGACCAAATTTGCTTTCTGCTTCAAAATGTTGCTATATCAACAAATGTGCCTTGCCCAGACTAATATGGATGCAAAGCTAACAAATTTGAAGAGTAGGTCTAAACCCTGTATAGAAGAATAGCTGAAGTGTTGTTATAGGATTAGGTTTGAGAGGCTAAAGTAAAGACAGCACTAAAGGATAAGCTAATTACACACAGCCAGGGTATGGAGTGCCTCGTGTGCCGGTGTTGAATCCTGAATTCTTCTGGAGAAAAAGATTTCAGGTAACAAAGTTAAAGAAGGCACAGCAAGTTGTAAGCGAGAGAAGTAAGAGGGTTCTTCTCTCTATTCAGCCATGCATCTTTGCATATCTCGGTGTCAGTGAGAATAGCTGTGATTGTGAAAAGGGGAATGAGGTCAGGACCAGATGTGCATTTGTTGGGGATGACAGAACTTCAACTGATTGAACTGGGGGCTACTGGTCTCACAAGCTCTGTTTGTGTAAGCATTTATTTTCACATCAGTTACTTTCAAAGACTACCAGAGAGTGTGGACTGTGCAGAAAGTAACGCAAAATAAAACAGTTCCAACAGGGAAATGCTACTATACTCAATCCTACATATGAAATATGACCTATTCTACGTGCGAAAACGAATGACGTCAGAGAAAACACAGCAGAGTTTAAACTACTAGTTAAAGGTCACTATCAGGCAATGAACAGCAAAATCAACAGCAACCAAACTAAACTTTCAGCATTGCAATGACAATCAGAGGAATGCCATACATGCAGAAGAACCAGACATTCCTCTATCTACGAAACCTCTCCTGTCAACAACACTACTCATGTGCAAATTCCTACGGGACTGGAACCATCTTCTCGCGTCTTTTTCTCCAAATTGGGATTAAACGCTTCCAATTTCCAAAAGCACAGTTAACTCGTACGGTTCGTTCAGCTGTCCCTCTGATTAAAATGACCAGCGTCGTCAGATGACAGCGGAGACGTTTAGCTTTAGCAAACTAGCCGAGCGAAAAAATGAATGTGGGCAGTCTTGCTGGGCTTAACACGCATGAATGTTGTCATGTCCAGCATCATGTCGTTCAGGAAAATGACCAAAATCGTGTGCGGCACAATAGATGAAGTTAAATGAATTATCAGCTGTATTTAACAGTTAGCTCCGGTGACCGTTAGCTGTTTTGAAGCTAGCTAGCTGCGTAAGTTAGCCAAAGGGTTAACTGTTTGACTGGCTATTGCATGACAAAAACATGCTATTAGTATGGATACTGGTCCACATCGGCAATTAAAATCTAATTTAAACATCGATGATGTTTGTAATTACAATACCCCAATAGCGTCTTTCTGAATCACGTTAACTGGAGGCAGACCGAGGGCCTCGGCAGCACAAACTAACGTTATAGCCCCTATCCAAACTCTGAAGCTTCAGCAAGACCCTAACAAAACAGACCATTTTAGAACAAAACCGTACCTTATTGTCACTAGCGTCCATGTCAGTCCCCGACGCCAAAACAGACCGTCATTGACTTTGTGGACGTCAGGACCTGATCCTCTTTAATCTCTTCATTGTATGTAACTCCGAATGATTTACCAGAGACTCACCCAATTCCTCTCAACTAGACCCCAGCACTAACTGTTGCTCGGCCGCTGCGTCAGCTAGCGGCGCTCTCCACAGACTAGCTTGTAGGGGTGGTGCTGCTGCTGTCACTGTCTAATGGGAGTCACCTGGAACGGAAGCCGCCGAGGCCCAAAAAGCTTTTATTGGCTGGAAAATTCTGCGCGTCACACGTGCACAGAAAGGCATCGCTAGCAATGTAGCGTTGAATGAACTCAATGAGAAAACTTTTGTCTCATGAATTATTAAGTACATTTCTATTCTACCGTTCACACAGTCTGCGAGTCAAAGGCAACTAAATCACTGAATGCAGAGACATTTGTTTATTACCGACAGGCAACAGTATACATGAAAATACTGTGTACACATTTTCAAACACGTTTGGACTTTTGGAAACCACTGAAGCATGTTTGTTATGCACATTGATCTGTTAATCAGGAACATAAAAACCAAAAATAGGTGTCTGTGATTTCCTCTCATCAGGACAAAACATCACACTTTGAACAAGTTCTTGTGATTCTTGATGTCTTCTTGAAATTGGTGACATTCTCATAATCTGTGCTGTGTACCTTCTGTCAGAGGATTTACTTGAAGCACAGTAGCATACATGTAGTCAAACATGCCATTTTCCTTGTCTTTTTGATTTTACATGGCATCATGTAAGCTTGCTAACAATGGCTTGGTTCAGAGAGTTCAGCTGATTTGTCCATTTGTCTAAAGCTGTGTAGCGAGCGCCTCCTCTCTTCTGGTAGTCCAATTCTAATAGTTGGTTGACTTGGTCAATTCGGCCATGGATTGTGCTGAAGAGGAAAAAAACATACAAGTCAATGCATACAGTACAGTACGTCAGCAAATCCATTTTACAAACAATCCCGCTATTCAGGCTAAAAAAATAATTTTAAAGCGTAACAGCAACAGTGAATTATTAGTTACTAGTCGTAATCAGCAGTTTCCGAGAACATCATGGGTTTTATTTATGCCGTGTTTTCATTGGCTAGGAAGTCATTTGCGTCAGTGAACGTGTGCAGCTGAAGTATGAAGCGGTAAACAACTGATCACTATTATAGTTTGTCAGTAAATGAAGTACAGCTATCAAACCATCCTGCCTGACATGTGTGCAGTGCCAAAGTATGCCAACAATGAAGAACTACAACTGTATGTACAGGAAACAATCTTTTGATTCCCCAATTTCTAAGAAATCACGTAAGAGGAAAACATACTTATCCAGGATGCACTGTACCAGCAAACTTTCCACATCACACACATCAATGTTCAGCTCCTGAAAAGAGAAGGAAATCTGTCATGCACAGTACATACACTAACGAATGCCCACAGTTCAACAGTGAGGATTTAAAGACCCGGGAAAACAGTAAGCTATTAAGTAGATAAATAAGCAAATACATAAACACAGAGATTAGGTTGAAAAAGCATTTTAAAGATACCATGTGATCAATGCTGTGTATACTGAGAGATGAGCATAACATATCAAATAATTATAATCTTCCATTAGCACAACATTAAATATGTATATTCTTCAATTTCTAATACATAAAGTAAAATACAATTACCATATAAAATCTTATCTTTTGTTGGTTTTATTTATTTACATGATTTTAAATGGATCACAAACACAAAATCAACACCCCATTTTTAAGCATACCTAAACCCAGTAATGGTCAAATCATATCTGCACGGTAAACTGTACTTTCATCAAAAATAAGACACCTCGTAGCAATATCTGCCTGACAAATCTTTGCTGTTCTGTTTGCGGGTTTTCAGGTGTAACTTCTTGCTGTGCAGTGTCTGTGTCTTCAGTTTCCAGCTTAAACCACACCAGCGTGATTGAGCTGGCCAAGTCAACACAGACAGTTTATATCTTAAACTAGGAAGAATGCTTGGGTCATTATCTTGCTGCAAATTTATGCTAACCCCAATCAGTAATTGCCTAGATAGAATGGCATACATAGAGTGACATGTCCTGTCTCCGTCGCTGTTGCTCTCTCTCTCTACTGCTCTCTCTCTCTCTAGTTATTGCTTGTGATTCAACCCAGTGCGCCAAGGGTATGTTTCAGTATACAGTTTTGTATAGTTTGTTTGCAAATTCTTTTGTCCTTTTATCTGTTTTTGTTTGTATCCTAATTGTGTAACTTAATCTTCGCCAGAAGTCCCTTGAAAAAGGTTTTTAAATCTCAATGGGACTTTCCTGGTTAAATGAAAGTTGATAATTAAAAAAAGAAAGAAAGAAAAGTGAAGAAGGGCAATAAGGGCAATGTACAGGGCACCTTTATCATCTGGACTTACCTTAGAAATGAAAGGGATGTGTATTCTTGTGTATGGCTTGATGAGTTTGATAAGCACTTGAGTTCTAATGTTGCGCAGGAGCTCTGCAACACAACACAATAATATATTAGTATAAAACAATAATAACATATTTACAACACAGTTATAAATGTGGATTAACACACTCACCCTCTATGTGCTCTCTAATGAAGGGGTCATCCATTATGTTACTGTGATTTGTTTTCAAGATTTTCTCAAATTCAGTGATGTCATTGTTCTGGTAGGCGCTGTAAGGGAAAAACAATCACTGGTATTATATATTGTGTCTCCATTACGAACACAAAAACTCTTATCCCTAAAGCTGTCAAACACATTCCAAAATATAACACTTTGATGTAAACACTATTCTTATTACAGTTTTGCATTTCTTGTTTATACAATAGAAATACTAAATATATGCATGAAATTAAAACATTTTGAGCCCTTTTCTGCCATTTATGTAAGCATAAGCACAGAAAAGGAAGCAGACCAAAGGAAAGTTGCAGAAGTCGAAGTAATTTAATTAAATTTACTTCACTGCTGCCAAATGTATGGTAATCGGGACAGGGCACTGTTTTTGGGAACTTGAAAAATGATACTGAGACGACAAATACCATGAAAGTATTGTTTTGCCCTACCAGGAATTGACACCGTACACTGAAAGATGTAAACAATTATTGCATTTTAAAGCTAAAATGCAACTGGGTCATAGGGACGGAGGATTATACAGGTCCTTCTCAAAAAATTAGCATATTGTGATAAAGTTCATTATTTTCTGTAATTTACTGATAAACATTA
>JAUMTR010000017.1:12084650-12143848 GCA_032270685.1 Microctenopoma stevenorrisi
GCCCTGAACTACTTCAATTGTGTGTAATGAATCTAAAATATATGACAGTCTAATGTTTATCAGTAAATTACAGAAAAAAATTAACTTCATCACAATATGCTAATTTTTTGAGAAGGACCTGTATAAGAATATCTGGGTCCAAGACATTACTATTCACCTATGCACAGTAGCCAACCACCACCACGCTCCTTTCGTCAGTTTGAAAGGTCTTATGATTCTTACGTACGTCATTTACATAACAACAAAAATTAGATAACTAAAAGTAATCAGATATACTTCAGAAATGCAATAATTTGGAAACCCTGGTTTACTTGTTTCAGTCAATTATCCGATGTATGTGTGCATTTACGTAGCAATGAAAGACTCAAAGTACCTATTAGTGTCAAAACATTTGTTCTTGTCTTGATAAACACGGTAAAGTCTACTGTCTAATCCAGGAGCTTACTGGCTGCAAAATAGGCTACATGCTGATCCTGTCCTTAGTTTATTCTCCATGAGAAGAAAATGATAGCTGGCTTTCACACAGCAAGCGTCTGCCCCGTTTGTTGTCTTTTGGTTTCCACATATAATGTGAATATGTCACTTCCATTTTCTCTGATTTGTTTCTTTTTTTTAAACATACGCACATGCAAAAAACTAAATAAATCAGATCAATGGTTATACATGCATGGAGAGACAGTACTGGGGAGAAATCCAGGTGTCTTTATCCAATTTCCTATAATCAGATTACTGCTGTTATGTGATAAAGTCTGTCAGATAATGCTGTTTACGCTAGAAATTAGATAATTCTAGTTTTTAATGTGCATGTAAACGGGCCCAACGACATACACTACTGTTCAGAAGTTTGGACACCTCTTCCCCTGTTTTACAGGACACTGAAATTATGACAAATGATAACAAATATGGAATCGTGTAGTCAACAAAAACTGAGTTGGCAAAGCTGCCATTAAAGCAAAATGTGGCTACTTCTAAGAATCGATCATATAAAAGTATTTTCTGGGTTGTTTTACATGGTTTTGTTATCTATATCATTCCATGTTATATGTCAAATTCAGTTTCTCCTAGAAATTAAAAATGTTTAAAAAGATACAGAATAACCACTAAAGGAGAAGTTGAGTCCAGAAATGCGATGTGTTAGCGTATTAAAGTTGAGAGATTGAGTGGGTGGCTTTGCACATCAAAGATAAAGAGCCTAGAGTGACTCAGCAAGACACATTTAAATCAGCGCGCATGTGACAACATGACAGATTAAAAGTCCACAGTTCAACTACACTAGCCTATAATTTAGGCTGTTGCCTGTAATATGAAAATAAAACTTATTTTTTATCAAAATGATGTGCTCTTAACATTCCCAGTATTCCTGTTCATTCCTTTGAAACCCTAATAACATAGACAATAAAGTAAAACACTGAAGTAAAAGCCTCTAACAGCATGAAATAAATAAGCACCAGATTTGATTGATTTTTAACAATTTCCTACAAATAAATCAATCCAAGCTTACCTTACTAAGTTTGTCATTGCTAGGATCTCTGGGTCATTTTTATAAGGCTTGGCCTGTGGGGGAAAAAAAAGTTATATGTTGCAGTAAAACAAAGGTAAACGTTTACTGGTTCAATAATGTAATCATTCTGATTATGAATATTCAAGCTGTTCTTTGTGAAAACTGAACAAACTTTAGCAGTCTTTGTCTTCTTCTCTCCTGATGCATATTTTTACATACATATACAACATTCAGATCTTTAACCATGACTTTCATACCTCTTGAGAGTCAAAAGGGTTTATTCCTGACTTCATCAGCATGTTGGCTAAGACCAGGTACTTCAAGCATGTCGTCCTTCTTGGACTTCCAGACTCGTCATAGTTTTTAAATGCCTCAAAGAAGTCTGTATGAGCTTTCTCAAACTCGCCCTCTCTCAGATGCATTTTCCCACCACACTCTGGTTAGAATCAAACGAGCAGACGTTAATGCAGAAAACAGCTATCGCGTGTTACACTGCGTAAACGCCACAAAACACAAAGATAAATAATAATCTGCTATGAATAAAGAGAGATGTCAGAAACCATTATACCTCTGATAACCCCCATTATTAGTGGGTGAGGAATGGCAGATTTAATATGAAGTGACTGCTCATACAGGGCTTTCAATTTCTTGTTGTTTTTCTGTGCAGTATACATTTGGATCTCCAGAGCATAGATCTCCAAAAGCTGGGTGCCTTTCTTCAAGTCATCTTCTCCATCATCTGTCTATAGGTGGCACGAAAGAGAACCATTTGTTAGATCATTATTACTCTCTAACCTGAAGAGTGTTGAGTGAGGAAAAACAGTCTGACACAGAGTAATTACTCAGACATTACTTGGCCTCCTACAGTGAGAAACTGCTAAATTTTACTTATTTAAATTATCAAGCAAGGGACAAATAACTGATTTCATGAGATACGATTTTTATTTATATAAAGGGGGTGTTTTACTGCATACACCATCAAAAAATTAACATGTTTACCTGACATGACTGGTGAAGTTGCCTGAGGATTTTTTGCAGTTTCCCATACTCTTCTCTCTCCAAGTACAGCTTTCCCAACTGCAGGGAGTAAACAAAAACATCTCTGAGCACATGACTTTACAAGACCTGGTACCTGGAATCGGTTAATAAGCTTAGTTCACCTTTGTGTTAGTTTTAAACCACAGTCTATCATTTTTCGCATCTTTCAAAGCGTCCAACGTGGTTTCATAGAACTCCTGTAGCAAGTCCATCTATTAACACAAGAAACACATTTTACGAGGACGGATTACTAAAACCTCATACTGCAAGCCGACAGTTCAGGACACAACACGTAAACATGACAGCTAGATTTTCCAATGCTTAAATCTTTCATCCTTACCTGTTTGGAGGTAGAAATGTAGTCCAGAATGGAGTTGATGGACTTCTCTGAGTAGTTCCTTGTGACAGCACTTCTGATGTATGTCAGCAGCTGCTTGTACCTGTTCATCATCTCTGGAAAGTTGGTCTACAAGTGTGAAACACATAAGAAATCAAATGTCTTGTCTAGTCAGATAGATAAATATATTAAGGCAAATATGTTACATAGCATACCAGCTTAAAATTGATTTTGATCATTTGTTTCAGGGCTTTGAAACCCCATTCTCCCTTTTCTCCTTCTAGTTCCAGAACCTGAACACACACACACACACACACACACACACAAAAAGAGGTGTTAAGAATACACTTTTGGATAGCAACCATACAGCTACAGTGAACAGGCCATTTTAAAGGAGCACCACTCCACCTTCTGGAAACTGCTCAGTGCTGCTTTGGGGTCATCCTCCTTCAAAGCTTTGGAGTTGTAGTACTGGTTCTCCAGGTCCACGTTTGGCTCTGAATTACTGTCCTCTGAATATTCCTAAAATGTAACCATGCAAATATGATTATATGTAAAATAACAAAATCCAGCTTAAACACAGAAGCCACACGTTAACACATCAGCAACTCTTGACCCGCTAAGCATAGTAAATTCTTCTTATTCTGCAAATATGAGCTACAGCAGCTAGCATTATGCTAGCATTACCAACGCTCCGCTTTGATAATTAGACGCCGGACTTGTTTACGTGTCTGTAGTTTAAATCCAATGACAGCTGAGCATTTGTAACATATGTTATGTTGGTTCAAGTATATTCAAAATATACTAGCTGCAGAGCAGCAAAAAAACAACCACTGTTAGCCTGCAAGGACGCTGACATATGCGATGTCAGGCTGATGTTAGCCAACATGCTAACTAAACAGCTAAAGTTAGCTAGTCCGTTCTGTAAGCAGGCAGCCAACTAACGGTAGAAATTAAAACGCAAACAAAGTTATTTCAAGTGTAAATACCAGGTCGTAATCTTCTTCATCGTCGCACATGAAATCGTCTTCCATATCAGACATCTTGATGGTGTTTCTTGTTCTTATTTAGAGCAAGACAGTAGCCCCGGCCTGTGCTGTGTTTTGCAGCGTTGCGGTGGTGTGTCGGGGCGGCAAGAAGTAGGAACCTATTTCCGTCTGTAGATGGCGCTGTTGGATCACCTGGGATTCAATCCCATCACATCACGGAACCTTCTGTGGTGCTGTTGCTGTTTAGGCCACTTAAGTCCACTGTATTTCAGAGGGATCACCTTGTACTACAGTAAATTTGACATCTATCATTTCCAGGTTCTGATTATGCTGATTGATGATTAATTCCAATGAATGTGCTCCAGTAGCTGTAATAAAACCATAAAGCAGCAAAATCCTTCTTACACTTTATTTACTGTGATAATAAAATAGGTGGTGGTAAAAGAAATTACATTGACTCAATATTCAAGTAAATGTGAAAGTTGGCTACTTGTCGAAAGATACTCCATAAGAAGTGGATGAACCACTTTAAATTATATGCTCAAACTCAAATGTAACTTGTTTTTCATACAATACTTAATTAAATGCAGATACAGTACTTGTTATTTACCGCTACTGTAATATGGCATGATATCGAGTTATGTGTTTGTGTCATGTCCAGTCTGATGTCAAATTTTGAGACCTTTCCCTCTCCTCCTTCCTAAGGGGGCTCGTTCACACTGAATTAAAGTTGTTATTACTATTTTCCTGTTCAGAACATTTATGCAATCAATTTGTGTGTCATCAAGTTATGTCGTAAGACTAATGAGTGTGGCTGAGAAACTCCATCATCCTACTACACAGTCAGTCTGACCATAATATTTACCATATTCAGACATGAATCACTGACATCAGTAATCACAGGAGAGTAACAAATGTGTTTACAGACTGACTTCTATGAGTATATTACTGTAGTTAATGTGCACAAATTTGTCACATCATTTTTTTCCTTATATTTTCTTTTATGTGTTAATAAGACACTTGTTTTGTACAGCCAGTCTGCATCAACATTGGGCTTGAGACCTGTGTCTATGTGTGTGTGTGTGTGTGTGTGTCTGTGTGCACTCTAGTAACTTAATCTACTGTGCAGTCCAGTTTGTTGCATGCGTGAGATGCAAAAGTCTAGCAGCAGTGGTACGTGCTAAAAGTCTATCAGCATCTCATTCATTCCACTCCATTAACCTCAACACAAAAATGTAACAAATGAACAGCACATCTGTGCTGGAAACAACAAGGCCAAAAAAGCTGATGGTCTGAGACAAAAGATAACTGGGTGCTAACACAGCATCCACAAAAGCTTCAGATAATCTGACCTTAGGCCTCCTTACATACCTGAAATACACTGTTATCACCACAGGCTGACTTGTCTGTCAACACATTCCCTCGTGTGGTGGGGAAATGCTTCATTATCTGAAGATGACTTGGGTACCAACTTAACTCTAAAGGCTTTTATTTATAGGACTTCACAAGGGGATAAACACAAGTTCATCATGTTTAACCTAACCTTATATAGAGATCCAAAAGTGTGGTATTAAGCCTTATAAACACTTCTGAGCAGTCTTTCTCCTTCCAGATAGTCTTTGATGAGTCACTTGATAAAATTAGTATACTGATATTATTCTCTTGGCGTCAATGTATACACTGAGTTTTATTGGCCGTTTAATTTTTTGTTGCCAAAAATGGTTTTATGCCAAGTATAATAACCTTATTTGAGATTAAATAATCTTATTTTTGACAGTTTCTTAAACATGAGACAAATGTCTTTAATATATCTCCGTCGTGGCATCTGGCAGCAAAAGTCTGCTCAGCAGGCTGCCTGTTTGTATACTCTACACAAATGTCTCTCAACACTTAAGTACTCACACAAAGGTGCTAATGCTTGTTGTATTGTTGCCAACTGCCTTGTAGATCATTACTAATACGGGCACACAAATGCATGCACAGTCACACGCATATACTAAGTGTATATATACAATATATGGTCTAATATACACACTAGATTAATCATGTGTGCCACAGGATGTTATACTGTTAAATGCACCAAATGTGCAGTCTCCCCTTAGGTTATCATAGCTGCTTTCACTTTTAAACTCCTGCAATCTGCGTGACTATCCTGTTTGTTTTTTGTCCTTCTATTTTTTGTTGCTATTTTGATTTTTACAAGGTATGTAGAAGCGTGTCTCAATTTTATGCAATGTCTTCTATCAATCGTGGCTATTATTATAGATGAAGCTCAACTTCCCAAAGCTAAAGTCCACACGCATCCCCTCTCCATCACACGCGAGCACATAGCGCTATGTGTATGCTATGTCAGAGAGCGGTATATGGATTGGACTGTGACGATGTTGGGGGTGTCAGGAGAGTGTGTGTGTATTGTCCTGTACGTGCATTTGGTTGAAAAATGAATCATGGAGTTATTTACATATTTAGTACAAAGAAAACAAGTAAATTATTATTATTGTAGATTAAATCAAAAACATGTGTGGCATAGAATTAAGCCCCACTGTTAGGTCAAACTCAGGATGCAGCGTGCATCCTCTACCTCTGTCGTGGTCCATCTATTGACACTATTGATCTATTTTTTTGAGTTTCTTTCAGAAAATCAAAAAATTAAAACGGTATATTCAGATGCTTTTTGATATTTTAAATTCCAAAGCTGAGCCTATGCAAGTGGTGGCTTCCAGCTTCTTTGTGCAAAGCACCATGAATGTATTCTGTACCTGTCTGATAGAGGATGTGTGTCCCCTTAGATGCGTTCATTAACTTGAGACAGTGTCAGATCCTTTGACAGACATCATGTTGATTTACATTCAGAAAGTAACTTACGTACTGTTGTCACAGGGCTGACCTGTCCAAGAAGGTAGAATGATTTATACCTGACATCCAAGCCCGAAGGGGCCACAGCTGTGAATACATTTATCAGGAGTGGAGTAATAAAACCTCTGTTTGTGTGTAACCCCTTTCCTGTTGAAAGGCGTGTATGTGTCTCTAGCTTCTACATGCTGTAAATATAGATCACATGCCATACCTAATTCTGGAAACTCTCAACAGTCCATCACAAGTTCATTATTTCTTTTTCTCTTCATACAGTGCTTTAATTTTTCACTGGTTTTCAAATATTTAGTTTGCTGTATTTAAATTTTATATTGTGTGAATAACCTGTATATATTGTACAGTAGCTGTGCTATTATGACTATATTAGATATATTATTCTTGGTTTGTTTTTTAGAATACAGCTGGAAATTATGTGCACAATAATAAAAAAACCTCTTTTGGCTAAAGTGATAAATATTGAGAGGGATCGTGGTGGAGGAATCTGGAGAGGTCAAAGACAACAATAGGTTTAAGTTTCTTAGAGCTTTTGTTTGAGACATAAGGAGAGGTCCAGCATGACCCCGCCTCAGCATACGGCAGCTTTTAAAAACTGAAAAATAAATAAACATAAATATCAAGGCTTTTGCACGGTACTGAACACGGCATATGTTTATGAAACAATTATTGTTTTGTGAATCTTAGCGTTGTTCTGGTTCTGTCTGTGCTGTGATATATGCCACCATGTATGGTATTTTGTGGTAACAGTTTCATATTGTGATTAAAGACTAAATAACAGTAACAGTAGTAGTAATATCATTTTAACTAATGTTTACCAGTGTAGTGCTGAATAGCATTACATGTTTGGTCTAAGATCAGTGAGTAATGTCATCCATGTGATGCAGTGTTAATGTAATGTGATGTCAGTAAAACACAATTCGCAACTGCAGAAATCCCCAGACGTAGAATTTATCCTGGATTTAACCTCTGCTAGTTTTGCAATAGTTGATGCAGCCTTGTGTTTGCTCTTCTTGTGTAACAATGCAGTGCACAAACTTTTATGGTGCAAACTTTCTTTAGACCTTCTAAGACGTCTGAAAATATTTATGACAGGAACATTTGGAGAAGAGATCAATTTCACATTTGCATGCAGCAACACTGCAATAACACAGATATTATAGTGAAAGAATGTGCATGTTTCCATTTGGCAGAAATGCTGCTGGGACCCTGTGTATCTGTTGTTATTCAAGAAGGCTCTTATATCTAAGGCTGAAGTGTATGAGCATCCCTTGGATCAGATAAAAGCCTTCACATTCATCCATTAGGATCTACTTTGTTTATTCCTCTACTAGTGAATTGGCCGTTTTCTGCTGCTCTACTACCAGTAAGGCATGTGAAATTTTCCACAAGCAGTCACAAATAGTAACTTTCCATTGCATGTAACCAAGGCTCCTTGTTGAGAGCGTACTCTGATGTACTTTATCAGTCTCTGAGTGCCCTCAATTTCAAATGTCAACAAATTATAGCTCAAGGAAAGACAGTGGGCATTTAAGTAAGGAAAAAATGTCATTGAAGGGTTGAGGGCCCTTCAAAGACTCTAGCTTGGTATACGTTACATGAGACAACAAGCGTTCATTTATATGTTGTGACCTACCCTGTTGCACAACCTCCCCAGAGATGGTTGATGCACCGCGATCTTCCATTTCCCACACTTGATGAAATTGCAGCCCATACAAGATAAGGAGCTGCTGCACAAGTGACACGCATCAACTCTCTGTGGCTGAAGCAAATATTAACGCACCAGTAATTACAGGTCACCATAAACGGAGACGCGGATGATCAAGTCCTCACTCAAACCATTTGTTTCGCCCTATGCTAAAACTACCACAGATGACGGTGTGGTTTAGGCAACATTAGGCAATGAAAGAGAAGGACAAATAGCAGTTCAGTGTTTGGCATTTTCCTTCTTCTGTGGTTCTGTGGCTCTGTGGTCAGAGCCTGTTGAACCTGACACACGGCTTAAGAACAGAGAAACATGTAGGCACATTTAAGCATTGGGTGGGTGTTAGACAGGTATGATAAAACCTAAATATTATTACACATGTGACATCTATTACTGATGTAAATGAGACACGTGGCTCAGGTTTGGTCCTGAGGCCAGAGTAAAGCTTTATATGAGGGTCAAGTCTGGAGTAAACTCACAGGAGATGTATGCAAACTCAATAATGCATCGTCTCCATGTGAACTGTCTAAGTTATACAAGTCGGCCAACCACATATCTACACAGAAGCAACAGAGCATAGCGTAGTGTACGTATGTTCTCAAAACACTGTGAAAATGAACATGTGTGACCCTTCATGTCTGCCCCACAGAAAGAAAGGTCGAGAACCTAATATAGAAGTCTGTAAAGAGTTAGGAGGCTGCAGCAAAGAGGGTTTACAAATGGTTCTGGGCATATTTCCCACATTGGTGGGAATTCCATCCCACATCGCCAATCTGGAGATGTTTACCTACAAAATGTGGAAGCATGCTGCAGTGTCTGTCTATGTGCGTGAGTGTGTGTATGTGTGGTCAAAGGGGACCCTCGGCTCTCGTGACTCTGGCTGGGGATAGGAGCAGGGGGTGGGGAAGATACTATCAGACCTTGATTTCTGTGGTTATGATGACATCCAGATAATAGCAGACACACACACACACACACACACACAGAGACACACACAGACATTGTAGATACACATGCACAGGCATCTCTTCTGCTCTAAGCCCACTACTGACCTCTCACACACACATGTGCACACACAGAAACACAGACGCACACACCAGAGCCTGAAAATTACAGCTTAGCATGCAAGCGTTGAGCAGATGGGTTGCCTAATGACTGTTGTGTACAGTGCAGAGGGAGTGTGCTGCTTTCCCATTACACGTCCCCCTTACAACTTACTAGACCCAAAAGCACAGGTCTGGGTTTCATTTACTTTATGTCTTAACTGGCACTAGCATGACATATGCAAGTTGCAGGTGGTCAGACTATGAAGAAAAGAATGAAAACACATTGGAGACTGCTCTGCACTTGCTTTTTTGGAGAAGGGGAGGAGGAATCATCACTTGTCAAATGCAATATTTCTCAAAGTCCCAAACGTTTCTCATTTATGCCACGGCTTAGGCAACATTATCTGCTGGTTTGTTTTTATACTTATTTATTTTATTTTATGCATCATAATATTATGAACGAGTTTTTGTCAAAGTTTCTGCAAACAGCACTCCTGGTAGAAATCAGCGAGTTAGCGTGAGAGTCAGAGGTGGACTGCTGCGGATCTGTCATGATTCATGTCAAGATGATTACTTTAAAATGATCTCATTTAATGATCTAATATTCCATCTCTAAGATTCTACTCTCCTGTCATTAAAGTGGGATATTCTGCCCCCTGAAAATCAGACTAGGCTCCTTTTCATCTCCTTGGAGAATAGTTGGACACTCTTCTTGTATATCATAGGAATTCCAGGGAATATAATCAATTGGAAACATTCACAAATAATTTGTCGTTAGCGCTAACACAACGCATCAAGGCTAAACTGACCAGTATTTTGCTGTTTGATCGACTCTTTGAACAGCGCATCAGTCTTGTGCTAATAAATAGTCTTCATGCACCATTACTATAGTTACTGAATAACCTACAGCTATTGTGTGCTGGTTATGTTGCTTTTAAGTTTAATTGTGGCCAGTAGCTGCGTTAATTATGTCATTTGGTAGAATACTTGATGTTTATTTTGAGAAAATAATTGTCATATAAATGTTTTAGTCGTGAAGACAGGTATGACAGTAAGAAAAAAGATGTCAAACATGTACATACAGTATATTATATGTCTTTGTATTATTGTCTTAAGTCAGTAATTGCAAAGCATCAGTTTTAGTACCTCACATTCTTCATTTTCACTAAGATCATTAATGAGTATTATTTAAAAGAACACGCTGTAACATCCAAACTAGGTTGATGGCTCCACAACAAAGGGATCCGATGACTTGCAAAGGTCACACTGGCACCATGGGACTTGTTTCCCAGATAGAATCACCCACGCTCGCAGACAAACACATTTATAGAGCCAAACCAAATACAACGCACTAAAAGAGAATGAGGATCCATCAGGTCACACTCACAGGCATACGTTTACGCACCTATATTTATTACTGGCTCCTTTGAAAAGCAGCAGCTGGTTCAAAGCCAAATGAGAGAGCAATTGATGTTGCCTTCATGTGCGTGACCTGTCTTTATGCATGCTCGGGGATTGCGTGTGGAACACACAATGGGGGGAGAAGACCCAAGAAGGCTATAGCTTCTGCTGTTGCATGCAAAAAGCGATGTGTCAGACAACCCTGAAGGTAACTTCAGATGGACAAACGGACACTCCAAATTACATCACTTTGTGAGGATGCCTTTGTTTCTGTGAAACCAAACACATGCACATGAATGACAGGGTGAGCTGGCTGTAATTGAGACGTCTATGCAGGAAGGCGTGTTTAACTTCTGTTAGTCTCAGTTTCTCCCCTTCTCGCACGATATGTCGCCCATGACGCCTCCCTTCAGCGTTCTCCTCTCTCGCCCCCTCCATCTTCATCCCCATCACGGTTGTTTCGGTGTGAGGCACAGCGCGATAATATCCTATACAGTCTGCACTTTTGACCAACAGCCCTGGATAATGGTTTTCAGATTCTTCAAGGTGGCCTGACTCTGTGCCAGAGCTGAAAATGGAAAGCAAACACGAGCCCATCACTCTCTGTTCCTACTTAGTTCCAAAATAAGCTGATTATTCAAGGTCTTAGAAAATTTGGTTCTTTCATGTGAGACTCCCATCCCTCAAACGTCTTTATGTAATACAGTCAACTTTGGTGGGATCAGTTATTAGTTGTACAGAGAGAGGGGAATGCTTCAAGCAATGTGTTAACATGCATCCTTGTGAAATCTCTGTGTGTGCGCGTGTGTGTGCGTGTGTGTGTGTGTGTGTGTGTGTGTAAGGCAGGGCTATATCATGAGGTTAGCTGTTGAAGGATGCCTGTGGATCAGTAAGCTCACAATCTTGCATGCATGACAGATTTAACAAGCTCTCCTCGCAACCTACTTGGCCTTTTCTTTGTGATTCCTCCTGACCACAGAACTGTTTTTGCCGTACCAGTCTCCTTTTTGGTAATTCTTGCAGTTGTGGCTGAGAGCAGAGTCGTCTATCAAATCATGATTCAACATGATTTGGTGTTTCTATGTGACAACAGAACTTTCAAAATGAAATGTTTTAATGATTTCGCGATATCATGGAATTTAATATGCGAACAACCAATGACTCAGTCAGATCAGTGACAAGCTATTTGTGCAGAAAATCGCCAGACAGCACGGGCAACTTCTATGAATTCATGCCACATGTGAATGTCTAGGAAAAACCAAAGTTTAGAAAAGATTTGTCTGACAGGGGATGAGGAAATCTTGCCTACAAAGTTACTAACTTTGTATTTTATGCCAAGCAGTCATATTACACACTGATTGCATATTCAGTAACTTGCAACACGATTCCAAACACTGTGATGTTAATGCTGCTTGTTGAGTTGAGACTTGATGTTAAAGTTCAGTTCAGTCTACAGCTGGTTCAAACTGTATTAACCTCAGTACAAAACAACATCTATTTAATCACCATTTTTTAAGTGATTAAAGGAATAAGACGCAGTCTATCTGTGCATAATAATATTTTTTCTTATGTTATATGGCATGGTTATTTTTCATCTACATATTTTAGGCTTGTTGTCAGCATCTAAGTCTCTTGGCTTTTAGTAACCAGTGAGTGCAGCGGTGTCACCCACGCTTTACCACATTCTGCCTGAGGACTGGGTGGTGCATATGTGCTTATTTCTTCCTGAAATTATGAGATGGGTCCAAATATTTATTCCATTAAGTGATTGGCCTGACAGTTCTGTGCTGTTGTATCTGTTGTGGTCATCAAAGTGAGTGTTCAAATTCTGCCAATTTATATTTTAAATATATTCTTTTCACAAACGCAACAGTTTTACATTCTTCTGCAGCTAAACCAGACTCATCCGGTCTATATAAACAGACCTCAAAAGAGCACTAAACTAACCATGTGATGATCTTTAGGGATATGACACAGACTCACTGTCTGATTCAACAACTTGTAATGCACCGTAATAAACTCACAATTATTTTTAAAGCTCTGCATGTTTTGCAACATCACTTTAAGCTTCTCTGCTAAGCTACACCGGTCTTTGATATTTTTTATTATTGCATGCATTCCATGTTCCAAACTGGGGAGCATTTAGTCTTCAGAATGTGATTAGTGTGTCCAATCACTGAGTAAGGTCAGAAGTGGGCTGAGAGAATTGACAATTGCAGGAATTGTGAAATTTTAAGATCAAGCCAGTGTTTTGAAGAGTTCTGTGTTTTTTTTGTTGAAAGTTTTACATTATGCAACAAGAATCAGCCCAATGCAGTAAATTACAAAATGATCATAGTCTTTAAAAATATTAAACATTTACACATTTTGTAAAATACAAAATAAAGATAGAGATCACTTAACCGCTTTGATGTGAGCTGTTTCATTTTCATCAGTAAGGCTTTAAATGTTCTACCACTTGAAGCCTCATTCACCCCACACTTCCTACAACCTCTCCCACCCCAGCCCTATAGGTGTGAAATGTGTGTACTAGTGTGACGGCAGCAGGGAAGGCGTTCCTGCAGAACTAAGAGGTGATGAGGCCAATAAATCTGCACTGAGGGGTGGTCTCCAAGCCTAGTCTTGGCAGGACACATGGGCCCAAATAGAAAGCAGACGTGTTTGGAGTTCATTCTCTGAGTTACTACTGTTCAATTGTGATTTACAAGAGTGTGTGAGATATGGAAATCTCTCACGCAACTTTAGATATGGGCTGAGTGAAAGCACATTGTAAAACAGGCCTCTCTGCCCTGTGGGAAGGACTGATCTGTAAACTCATGCTATCCCTCCATTTGGCCTGTGCTGTTTTTTCAGTGTTTTCATCTTTTCAGTCTGGCATCTTCTTAAATAGGGAAACAATGTCCTCTTTTGGTAATGAAAAAAACATGGCAGCAAGACAGGCAATCCAGGCTCTTCTATATGGGGTATAGGTGGAAATATTTTTTTGGAACGGGTTGAAAATAGGTAAAGGCAATAGTGAATAATTGAAAGGTCGGTCATTTTTGCACATATGCTCATTACATGTCCTACTCTCCTCATAAAATGCTGCACACTTTGAATGCGCTGTTCACATTGGCTAAGTTTCAAATGACTTTTTACTCAGCATTAAGTCAATTTATTGGTTTATATATAGAATATTATATATTTCTAATTCTGGCATCTTTAAATTCATTTGCGTGCTAAGCACAAAATGTGGAACGAACTGGAGCCTGAAGCAGCCCCACACTGTGTTAAACATTACTCAGTCTCTCAAGTTGCACTTGCCCTGGCTGACAGTGTAAGTACAGGCTGCACACTTGATTTTCGTGCATGTATAGCTGGAACCACTTTAAAGTGGTTGCAGTGGCTAAAACAACAGGTTTTCACATAACCAGCAACAAGAATTACTCTGGACTACCCTATCCACAGCTAATAAAAGAATATATAAGAAAATGTGGAAAGTTACTGATATCTAAATTGAAAAAATTAAAACTTTGATTAAAATGCATAAAAAAAACTTTCCAGGCCAACAAATTACTTTTCACCTTGTGGTTTTATATCATCTGGATGTTGTGTACAGTTTTTAACAGCGATCACAGAGTTAATCATGGATTTAGAAACTGTTTCAAAATAGTTTACTGCATAATCTTAAGTGCTTTCATTATGTATGCTTTGTACCTAAGCAGAATGGCTGCGAGGCAAATGTTTCAATTTCTCCTTATGAGTAATTCCCTACAACAGATGCCACAGGTAAGTAGAAACACATGTCGTCCTTGCAGGTTAAGCACTTCGTTTTGTTAAACAGCACACACCTTTAGCCAGCTCAGGGCACAACTGTTATGACAGTTATTTCCTCTCGCTTGTAGCCTGACCTCTCACTTAGGTTTCTCTCTAGAACACACACAACCATACGCTCATAAACAACACATACCAGGTTGCTCCCTTAAGACACCACCTGCTCCCCACCAACAGTGAGTCTTTGCAGTTTCCAGGTGAGACGGCTTTAATGAAACACTAAGAAACTGTGACCTGTGGCCATTTGCTTTAATAATGCACGACCAGTGATGCTGAGTTATGTCAGATAAGAGGTGTGGGTGGATTCACAGACAAGACAAATGCAGGAAAACCCAGCATGATAACATGATATCGATCACTGACCACTCACCTAGCAAGCTTAAGGCCAAGCACGGGAGGCCGCCTGAGAAACCTCCTGGCACGTCAGCTGCTAAATCAGAAATTTATAACAGTAATGTATCTGTTCTTGTACCAACATCAGCTTCTGTTCTCCAACTCTGCTCTGTTCCTCCAGCCATGTTATTAAAAAGCCATCCATCCTTCCAGTGAGGCACAGAGAGAGGGAGACATGGCAGAGATTGAGTGACAATGTTATCTGAACGCTACGGAGTAAAACCATAAAATAAAAATGCACATGCACTTCGTGGGCGAATACAAGCACTGACATATGTACACAAACACACATGTTCCCACACTCATACATGATCAGGTGGGACACACTCAGGCACGATGGCTGATGATGAATGGTCACTTGTCAATGCAAATAAATAAATGTGTATAATACCACAGAGATTCAATTCAGTGTTGAAAGCATTAGATGTAAACTTGATAAAACTGTTTGTTTTGGTCAATGTTTTGACAAATCCTTGAACATAAACTCCTAGTTGTGAACATGCGTGTGTGTACATACACTGATGAATCCATGAACTTGCCTGCCTTTTGTAATACAGGTTATGAAAATAAAACACAAAATACTGGCTCTCATTAAGCGCTGTCATAACACATGACATAGACATTCCTCTCAGAAGCCAGTGAACAGTTGAGTGAGTCAGTGTTATGGTTATAGCTCCACTAAAGCCAGTAGCTATGAGAAGATTAAGAAGGACTTCAGATGAATCCAAAGTGAGCTCTGCCCCAAAAGGAATTCTATGTGACCCTTCATATGAGTACAATTTATTCTGATAGTCTTTGATTGCTTATTTTCACTTATTATCATTTCAGACAGAAAAGTGAACGAGCACAGCAAGTGTGTGTGTGTCAGTGTGTGTGTCTGTGTGTGCGTCTGTCTGTGTGTGTGTGTGTGCATGTGTGCCTGCGCCTTATGAGCAGCTGTCGCCCCACTCACTGCCTCCTTTGCCGGCCTCTCCTGCTGACTATTTGTCTGTAACAACTCCAAACCACACGGCCACTCAAGTATTCCATACAAGTGATTCACAGAGCATTCACTTTCTTTGTTTATTTTAGGGCTTTTGGTTTTGTTCTTCTTCAGGTGGATCTACTTTCAGGGCACTTGTTATATTTTTGGATACTGAAGCTTCACACACTCATGTTGCCCTGTGTAGTATGAAGTATGTAAGTAAGTATGAAATGAAATAGTGAATAATTTCTTATGGAAAGATACATTATTATTTTTCTGTAATGCAGGTTAAGTTATAAGACAGGGAAAAACATTTAGAATGGCACATTTCCGTACAAGCACATCCATTGTGCTTTCAGTGTGAAAAAGCATGAACACAACACATAAAATAAAAATAAAATATATTCATTTAAATATATTAGAAAACAACTATTTGTTAAGTAAAACGGTGACAGTGAATCACACTAGTATAGAGTACATGTTAAATACAATCACATCTACATCTGAGTTACAATAATAAACTAACACAATGTATTTTTACCTAAAGATCTTAAATGAATGTGTTGTTCATTCACAGTATAAATTACATAATGTATATGAACACATAGGATTATAATGTCAACAAAGGATGAACTGGACTCAAATTTACAATGAAATTAAATGCAGGAGAAAAAAAGTGGTGTTTAGATGTATTTTAACTTATCAAGAAAACTAACATTTTCAGTTTGCTATTTACACGAGGCATCTGCTTATACTTCAAATAGATACTTACGATCAAGAGTTGTTGAATTTCATGAAGCTGGAAAGGGTTTAAAAGTAATCTGAAAGACTGATTATCATTAGTCAACATTTAGATGTATTGTCTATAAATGGAGGTGAATTAGGACTGTGGCTACGCCCCTGGAACTGGACATCCACCTAAGATGACTTTAACACTTAATACTTAGTGAGATAAAAGAAATAACTAAAGGCTGGTGAAACATTTAGAGACATAAAACATCACTGGAACTTTAAATAACGACCTGAAGAGACCCAGTACAGGCATTAAAGTAAAATCTGTCCTGGATTCCCCCTGAATGTTGATCTACGCTTACAGAAAGAGGCTGTTTGAGGTTTTAACAGCTATTAGTTTTCTACTAGCGTGATAAAAGAATAATAAAAGTCTTATGTCTGAGTTCAAGAAAGTTATTAGTAAAGTATTAGCACATTCTTCAGATCTGACCAGATCAAAACTGATTTAACGACCAATTATATGAACAGCAAGTAAACATTTGGTCTAGATTGTTTAATGCTGATGTCTGTAGTTACGCTGCTTCCCTCAGTAATTTTTTCTTTTAAAAAGCACATCAATGAACTACTCACATTGTATAATAATGACAATGATACACAGTGACAAAGCCCATCTTATCTAAACATTGAGCATATGTGCTATTTAAATTACAGTTGATAAAATGTCCAACACAAATGATCACGCAAAAAATTTCATGTCATTCCAGTTCGTTCTAATCTTTCTTAACTGATAACAGTCTGATGAAATCTCAGTGATCAAGCCTCACAACTCTAGAAACACTGTAAAATAGTCCCCCAAGCCCTCCAGCCACCCAACCATGCCAGCTTCATTAAGTGCCCCATTCAGCTCAACGCATCCCTACGCATGGCTCCTTTTATAAAGTTACCACACGTGTGTGTTTGACACACATTATTATTACTGCACCCTGCTGTTTGAATCCTCCAGTTTTTTTTATATGTAGACTACAATGTGCTGCAACCAGATGAAACATAGCATTAACAGGCTATTTGTTTTAAAAAAGCATGTTGTGCTTAAAGGGGATTTAATGTGTTGTTGTTATAAGGCATCCTGCACTCCAGCTGTGTAATGGGTAACATGACAAAGAGGGAATGACCAGAGAAAGGTTAGCTGCCATGGCTAGCCTGAGAGAGTCCCTGCAACAGTGTTACCAGACGTACGATAATTATCTTACGTACACTTAACAGTGGCAGCCTGAATACTCACGCAGACATGACGCGCAGTGTTTTTTAGCTGGCTCTTCCAAAGGCCAAACCATAAAACAATTACAGATACTGTTACAGACAGACACTTAACGGACGACTGGTTTTACAACCTGCCCCAGTAGCCAAAAGGTTGATACTGTTTATAGTCTGTGTTCCAGCTGTGCATAGTCCACCCCCCCACCACAAGCTATACAAAACCTAAATTAGACATCAAATGGTCCCTTTAATTAATCTTTATTCATGTAAATGATGTTTTACATTTAATTTCAATGCATATCAATGAAACAAGACATTGTTGTAATGTAGGCTTACTTAGATTGCTTCTTTCCTGTAGATCATACAGAACTAATTGCGAACGAGCTCTATGAGTTTTTAAGTCAGGATTTAGAGTAAATCATGACACAGAAACAGCATGTGTTAACGTTACCAATGATCTCCTCTTAGCTTCCGACAGCGGACATATCTCTGTACTTGTCTTGTTAGATCTTAGTGCAGATTTTGACACTCTTGATCACAACATTTTATTAGACAGACTGGAACATGTCATCGGGATTAAAGGAACAGCACTAAGCTGGTTTAACTCCTATTTATTAGATAGATCCCAGTATGTACATGTTAAGGATGAGTCTTTCATGCAAATGCAGGTTAAATACGGAGTTCCACAAGGTTCTGTGCTTGAACCCATTCTATTTTAATTATAGGGACACACCCATCCCCCATACCAGGTGTCTCCCTGAGCGAGACACCCAGCGCTAGCTCCCCGAGCGCCTCCTGTGGCTGCTCACTGCTCCCCCCAAGGGGGGATGGGTCCAATGCAGAGAACAAATTTCGTTGTAACATGTAAAAATGTGTCAATGACAATAAAGCGGATTCTTCTTCTTCTTATACATGACTCCCTTAGGCAACATTATAAGGAAACACTCAATTTATTTCCATTGTTATGCAGATAATACACAATTATATTTATCCATGATAAAATCATTTAGGGAAACTTTACACTTGTTTAAAAGACATAAAGGCCTGGATGTCCTGTAATCTTCTACTCCTTAACTCAGACAAAACTGAGGTTATGATATTTGGACCTAAAAATCTCAGAGACATGGTTTCTAGTCAGAGTGCTACACTAGATGAATTTACACTAGTCTTAAGTACTACTGTGAGGAATCTTGGAGTCATTGGAGTATCATTTACTTCCTACATAAAAGAAATATCTAGGACATCCTTTTTCCACCTCAGAAGCATTGCTAAAATTTGGAGCAACATATAAAACACTAAATGATAAGGGCCCCAACATATCTTAAAGACCCGATAGAACCTTCCCAGCAGAGCACTTTGCTCTCAAAATGCTGGTCTACTTGTGGTTCCTCGAGTTTCCTTTAGAGCCTTTAGTTATCAAGCTCCTCTCCTGTGGAATCAGCTCCCAGTTACAGTTCGGGAGGCAGACGCCCTCGCTAGCTTTAAGATTAGCCTTAAAACCTTCCTTTTTGATAAAGCTTATAGTTAGAGATGGATCAGGTGACTTTGAATCATCTCTTAGTTATGCTGCTATAGGTTTAGTCTGCTGGGGGACTTTCCTGACACTCCTCTCCTCCTTCTCTCTCTCTCCCGCTCTCTCTTACCATGACATCATTACATGTTGTTAACATTGTGTCTTTTCTCTCCCCTAGTTGTGATGTCTCTCTCTATCTTTTTCTATCTCTCTCTGTATCTCTCCTCAGGTATCCTCGACCATGGAGCTGTGGTTGCCAGTCCTACCAACCTGCCCAGTGCTTCATCTGCTGCTCCTGATTGTTATTATGATCTCTGTTACCTGCTGTTCTTTTCTCTCTCCTTTGTCCACTAAACCCAACCGGTCGAGGCAGATGGCCGTCCACCCTGAGCCTGGTTCTGCTGAAGGTTTCTCCCGTTAGAGGGAGCTTTTACTCTCCACTGTTGCCTCAACGCTTGCTCAAGAGAGACTGTTTGGTTGTCTCTATATATTTATATAATGTAAGGTCTAAAACTTCACACTGTAAAGTGCCTTGAGATGACTTATGTTGTAAATTGGCACTATATAAATAAAGTTGAATTGAATTGAATTGTTTTAATGCAGCTAACACCTAGGCAAAATCAAAATTTTTAAAACGGTTGATATTATTAAACCAAGAAGATTTGGATATTCCACCATAGCAGCTCTCCCCTATTAAACCAGACGTGTTTCTAAGCCAGAAGAATTTCTCCAGCATGTTCCAGCCATATCTCATGGTCTGAGAAGGCCTGAAAACCTTCCAGTTGAAAACATGTGTTGAAGGACACATTCTGATCATATACCAAAACCACCTCAATTGGCTCCTTTCAACAGCAGCTCTAAACTGAGTTATCTCCAGATGTCTGATCACTGCACTGTTTCTCACAGCCTATGAGGGACGCCTGTTTGCAATTACTGTTCATTCATCACCATAGCTCATTACCATGGGTAGAATGTTGATTGACTAATTGGAAAATCAAAGGATTTGCTTGCTTCCTCTTCATCTGCCTGTTGATCTCATGCTCCATTTTACCCTCGAGAAATTAAACTTTAACCTGCATATCAAGTTTTCAACCAAGAAGAACAATCCAGAGAAACATGACCTTGGACTGCTCACTCACACCTGATTTGCACTTCTGTTGAAACGTAAGAAGAACCTCATCGTCTACAAAAAGACACGTCTTCTCCTCATTTACGGAAGACAACATCATGCTTTCCTTTCCCGAATCATCAAAGACGTTACCAGAATTTCCATGAGCCTAGCCAAAAGTCTCTTCTCCATAGCAGATTCTTCTTACACCCAGGTGTTTTGTCTGTGACCATCACGGATGCGAACATCTGATGCTTCGCGAAAACCCGGAACCATTTGGCCACTCTTAACTGCTTATTAGTCTGAAGGAGGTGGGGACAGTACAGAAGTGATGGCCAGGCACATGTGCTTCTATCCACTACTGCAGTCATTGCTAGAAGAAGACATTGTCTTCATCAGTAGCTCTGCATTAAACTGAGCTGCAGAAAAAAACAAGATGCCAAAAATTAACCGACATAGTAGTCTGGTTCTATCTTCTCTACAACTCATGCACACAGCAATTAACCTATTAATGACAACCTTGAAGGTAGAAGCTTTTCTTAATGATTTATATATACCAACAGAATTAGAAGTTTTGATATAAACTATGAACTGTTCTGACTTGGTAACATGTGCTTATTTTAGAAGCTCTTTCTCCTTTAAAGCTCATAAGGCAGAGTGAGTTTTTCTAAGCAAGGTGCTTTTTCTAAGACATGAACAGATATGGTGAGCAGTTAGGACTGTGATCCCTAACAGCTGTTCCTTTATTAGATGGGATCAGACTATTCCCCTAACAGCGAAGCACAACGCTAGTTCACATTCTCTAACAGGGTCAATTACAACAGCCTTAATGCACTGCGACTGTCTATAACTTCATAGAGTGTATCTTCCAGTGATGCAGATGTAGACTGGTCAATCGTAGGATATCTAGAGCTCTAGCAAAAGAAGTGTTGACAGATCAAACTGAGACACTGAAAGATCAAAAACCAACGGGCCATGTAATTCATGTAGCTCTGAATATTTCCAAGAAGGTTGTTGAAATCCATGAGGAAAAACAAGATTTAGCACAAAAAATTACTCTTGAATACCAATAAACTAATTATGGGGTTAAAATCATTGACTGACAAAAAGTAAAAGTGTCAAAAATAAACCATTCGTTTTGTCAGCTGTTGTTACAGACAGATACATTGACATGACAAGCTTTGAAACCCCAAACATTTTACAACAGCACCAGAAGAGGTATAGACATTTTCATGTTTTATCACCTGTGTTAGCTAACACCAGTTCACTAGCTTGTCATGTTATTGGCTAATAAACTGTAAAACATAATGATGTTGACTTGGGAGAAATATATTGCTGACTAGGAAAACGCAGCAATCCACATGAATGCAGTATTTTGTTTCTGATTTGCTCCCAGTGAAGTATTTCACCTTTGGAACAGAAATGACTTTCACAAGCAGTTTTTTGTGCCATTGTGCGTGTATATTGAGCGGTATCTGTCCGTAAGCTACAGCTATTTATAGTTAGAGTTAGTGATGTGAGGCTCCCCAGAGATCCCCAATTATCATGGAATTTAGAAAGCAAATGCTGAACACAAACAGTCTAAACCAGCGCCAAGAACAGACTGACCTTAGACATAATCGCTTCTCCCATATTGCAGTGATATTACAAGAACACAGCGTAACACATAGGCTCTTCCTCCTCCAGGAATGCTTTTAGACCGCTGAGAGCTGACACTGTGTGCAGGCAGATGTCTCTGCAGTAATAGTGGAAACTATCATAAATTCTGAATTCATGTGCAAACACTCAAAGAGGTTGTACATCACACAGTCATAGTCCTGTCCCGCGCAGCAGGGATTGGAAACAACTTGTTGAACAACTGCCTATCTGGTGAGTCTACAGACAATGAAATTATGCAAGATTGCATGACAAGATTTTAATTGAAACAAGCTTCACGAAACACAAGTTAATACATAAATACAATCTGTTGTGTGTCCATGTGAGTATAATGCTGTTGAGCCACCATGGATTGGCAATCATCTTTTTAAATTTAAACAAAACAGAAAAAAAATAACTTCAACTATCTCTATAATAACTATGAAACTTTTAGTCAAAAAAACACTTGCACCAATGAGCCCAGCTGACGATAATGTCACTGTGGCTTCATGATGCAGGCAGACACACAGCAATGCTCTGAGAGAGGAGCTGGAGGTCAGTCTGACTTTGAGGTTGGACCAGGATTTCAGTTCATGGTGAGTTTGCATGTTCGCGTGTTATGCTGTAATCATGTAAACCCTACCAGATTCTCCACTGGCTTTCACAGCATTCAAAAAAGCATTCAACAATGGAAATCAATTAAAAGACAGATACTTTAAATGCTGACCTCCGCTCATCAAAACATCACATAACAAAAAAACCAAAAACAAAACAGAAACACAAAGTAGGAGAGAGATAAACAAAGTGGCTGCTCAGAGAAAATTGAGATTTAAAGAGACTAACTCACGCAGGTCTGGTGTGCCTGTCTCATGGCCACTGCATTTCCTATGCTACTGTAAACTCCACAAGTTCATTTGGAAACAATAACATTTGTTGTTGATTTGTTGGGTAAATCTCCACAAGCTGGTTTTGGGGAGTTTATCTTCTTCCTGACAGATCTTCTCAAAGCACATGACAGGCTGAATGTCTATAAATTCCCACCTTTAGCTTTAAGACAGAGATTTTTTTTTCTGAACGTACTACAGTCTTGGATTTTTGCTTTGAGGCACTGTCATGCATTGTCAGTCCAGTCTCAGCTCCGCAGGTGCAGGAGAGTTTACACACACACAAGTGTCTTCAAAGATTTTTCAGTCTAATTGCACATGTCCTTACCTCAACTCAGTCTCCCTGTCACTGATGCTGCCACCACCATGATTCAAGGCCAAATGAAGAGCAGAACCTGGTGTCCACCATACATAGAGTCTTGGCTAAAGACTTAAATTCTCATCATCCAACAATAGACTCATACTCTTAGATACTCCAAGAGGAATTATCTTGTAATTATGTTATTATCTATTTACTGAAATTAGCTTCTGTCTAAGCAATATGTACAATGGTCTAATTGACATAGTGTGACCGAGGTGGTTGTCTCCTCTGCCAGGTTCTCTCATCGCTGCAAGACTTGTGAAGCTCTGTTGAAATGACCGTTGAGTTATTGGTCAACTCATTGACCAATAACATGCTTACTGCATATTTAGTGACAATTATGACTGACAGCATTGCTTGTGGCTTTTCCCAAGGAGATTTTGGATTGTAAAAATGAATAGAAATGAATGTAAAAGAAAAGTGGCAGAGCCTCCCATTCTATGTCCAGGTCATGTCAGCAAGAAGTTAGAGAGATACTCTCAGACATCTTTCTCCTGAGACCTATCAAGTTCTTCTTAAGGTTTCTTCAAACGTAGTTGGACATACGAGAAATATCTTCAAATGGAGGCATGGTGATCATGTCTGACTCACCTTAACTGACTGTGTTCAACGTGAAGAAGCAACAGCTGTTGTCAGAGCTCATTTTGGATATCTTAGTTCCTGAAACTAGATATTTGGAATATGACGAACATGCTGTAAAGTCATGGCCGGTGATTTGAGGGTCTTTGCTGAACAAATCCTCCAGCCAATCTCATATTTAATCTAACATTTTATCGCCTTCAAGTAGGGCACAAGCTTGTTTATAATAAATGTCCCTAACTCCATATAGTAGACAGGTGGTCTGAGAAGTTATGTCTTCTGTTTTTTCGGCTTGGATGGATACCTGCCAGCCATAGCTTTCTGCATCAACTGCATCAAACTATTATCCTCCATAAGAATGAGAACTACAGGGTCTCTTTGAAAATGTGTCTTCCATGGGTTCAGTGCAGTTAAGTGAAACCACAAATTAACTGTGACATTTAAAATGATAGGTAGGAAATTTTTCCAAGCTTTGTCGGTAGCAAATACAGAGAAAACATCTTAACCATCACTTAAATCTAACTTACTGTGATACACACAAACACAACACAAACCTATTTAAATGCAGGATTTATTTTGCATGCAAACATTTTTTTGATATTTTAATTTAGACTGCACACCAAGGAGAGTTTGCTATTCTAAGAGTTTATAGCACCCTCTCATGTTGGGTGTGTGAGTGACAGCAAGAGGCAGTGAGAGGGTGTATCTCTATTGCATCTCAGCCAGGGACAGCTGACTGGTTGGGATCTAATTGCTCTCAAGTGAGGTCAGCAGGAGGCATTTATCTAAGCAGAGTAGACTGCGAGAGAGGAAGATGCACAGAGTCAGCCTGCCAGAATCAGGGAGACATCCATGGGAAGTGACAGAAGCTCCCAGTTCTCGCCTAACTTTACTTCATAACTGGCCTTGGTTTACAACAGAGACTACAACTTTGGAACAAAGGATTCTTCAAATTAAGACTCTTGCTAAAAGGGAACACAACTCTGACAGCTCCTGTCATCACTCAGCGCACATGTAAGTGATTACACAACAAATTATGAATTTTTATTGCATAGTTAGTTGGATTGAAACAGCTTACTCTATACTGTATATGCAGATAATAGACTATAGACTTGTGAAGTAATCCGACAGCACTAAGGCAATATTTCAGCCCATGACAGGGAGACGTTCAGTGTGACTGTTAAATTACACATGATTTTTTATTTATTGCAAAAATAGTACAGTGTATATTCATCTAAACATTTGAAAGTTTGAACATTAAATGTAAATCCATGTAGTCATTTATTTTTCTTAACTACTTTAATGAAAATATTTAGAGCATCTGCAATTATAATATTGTTTTCCAGCTGTATTGTCTAGACTCAAACAGGTCTACTCTTGTTTCTACAGAGGCATCCTACATAACGTTTCCTGGGCTGGATTACAACATCTTTTGTTGGACTATAGTCTTAAGAAGATGGTGCGTCTGATGTCTTAGCATCACTGAGGACGAAAGTGATCTTTTTAGACCACTCTCCAGCTATAGTCAACCCCAAACAGCTTCACTCACCGTCATCAACTACCACCCTGTTTCAGCGCGCGACGTGGAATCCCTGCAGCAGGATCAGGGACTTGGAGGTCACAAAATAAGGGCTGCAATTCAAGAGTCAGGGGGTTGCTGGGTTGAGGGATAGCGCAGGGATCTCTTTCTCACATTTCAGTATGTTGTTCATTGATCCCCACTGCACTATTTTATAATGCACAAATGGATGCTGACATGGAACCTTCAAAATCTGCTATCGGGACTGTACCTGCATGCAATCTTCCTGTTTGGCAGCGTGTGTGTGGTCTACAGTGACTGCACTCCGGAGCAACTTGCTGCCATTATGAACTGTTCCAGACATGAGCGCCACACCAGGAACTACGACTACATGGAGGGAGGAGATGTGCGCATCCGACAGCTGTTCAGCCGGACACAGTGGTTCCTAACAATTGATGACGATGGCAACATCAATGGAACTCAAGATCCCACAAACTGCTACAGTAAGGACTACTTCTATTATATAGTTATTAAAGTTCACTGTACGGTTCTCTGTGGTTCTAATTTAAAGCAAAGCACTGGAGTTGGTCCTGTAATTTGAGATGTTTTTAATTTTGCCATGCAGAGTTTAGGTGTGAGATCATTCCTCTCACTCAGTGAGAAACCTTTGGCCTGTCAAATTGACCAAAGCACGTGGGAGGTGTTATTCAACAGAATTTTCCACAGTGTTAATGGGCCATGTGTCATGTTAGCACAGCAAAAGTGACAGATGTAAAATGAAGCAGGTGGGGCTTTTGGCTTGTTAAACCATAACACCATCTAAACAAAAGCTGAAGTGAAGTAAACTGAAGGGTCTTAGAGACTGAGGACTGCCAGCTCTCTGTGACCTGCACACACCCACATTTGTTCAGACTGATTTACTCAACCACAAACTTACAGTGTTAGAATGAGATCTCTGGGCAAATAACTACACGTTGTTTCACACACAGACAGCTACCAAACGTTTCTATTCAGTACAACAAAAGAAATACATGTCGGTTACATCTATATTTAAATCAAACGAATTGCAATTTAACAATGTCGACTGTAAAACAATGTTGCTCCAGAGTGAATGTTTTTCAGAGTTCCTGTTTTTGATGATACAACTGGAAATCTTTGACATCGTGAGGATGTTTTTTTTAAGTAGTTATCCTTTCTTCCAATCTGACATTGTGGCTATGGCTGGAATGTTGGCTTCACATAGATTCCTCATGGAAAAGATGTTTGTGCAACAACTGGCAATGAGAGACAGAGAAATTGATACACCCATTATGTTGCTGACAATCGCATGCTAAAACCACATGCTAATTTAACCAGCCAGACTTTGAAGAGACAGAGTGGTGCAGAATATATGTAATAATTAAGTGATTCTTACTTTTTGGCTGTACTGAAGATGAATACCTAAAGAAATGATTAACATTTTTAAACCATAGACAAGAAAGATGAAACTAAAATCTGAAACTTTTGCCTTACATTGTGTGTCCCTCTGCAGATATATACGCTTACTCTCAGTGACCTCCACTTTTGAATCTCTTTTTAGTGTCTTTTAAACTTTAATTTAAACTCAATATATATGATGACACGTACAATAGGACTTGTACGAATCACACATAGATACTTTTTCATTTCTTTTATTTAAGCTTTTGTATTTGAAATATATAAAAAATATTACAATGTTTGACACTAACGATGGTCATCACAGACAAAAACTGTTCTGCTGGTCATGGGTATTGCAAGTTTCCATTGCAATTTTGTTCTGATTGTCTAAAGGCAACATACCAACAATAACAGTTATTCTTACATTTTGTGTTTAAGTAAAGTATTATGACATGGCCCAATTTGACTTCAACCAAAATGTGAGAACAATATCAATAAAATATTGTGTGAAGCCACAACAAAAAGCTACATCCAAGTGGACAATCAACAAATTCTAAACCACAGCTAGTCAACAAGTCAATATTAATCTTACATTGCACAACAATGTGATATTTCTGCAGGCTGTCTGCAATCCTTATCCACAAATGTAAACACTGGATTCAAAATGTGTTCAGAGAAAGCGGAATTGGGGATTACCCACCAATTAGATTGCTTAGCCAGGGGTTGTACCAGCGAGTGATGACAAATCTGTTCAAGCTGAGGATAGCCTGTGAGACTATCTGCGTCATAGCTAGAATGTCAGCAATATGTGTGTGTGCATGTGTGCACGCAAATGTCTTCCATCTTTCCACATCAGACCAAACAACTGTGGCTGTTACATGTCATATCATGGTACTTAATAACGCAACAACGCTTCCTAACAACCATCAAAACACACCAGTCAAAGCATAAACTCAGGCCGAAATCCCTGTTTGACAAATGCAGTTTGAAATAAATAATCAACTAAATATGTATAAAACTAAACTATACAAATACTGTATACAACTTTACAAATTAAGATGAAGTGCGGCTCCACCAGCATATGATTCAACTTTGAGACGCCTCTCACCTCAGGGCATGATAAACCAAAGAGAGGGAAAAGCAGGGTATAATAAATGTGAGCACACATTTGAATACAGCCAAAGTCAAGTGTAAGGAGAGCACAAACACATTCCAAGCCTGGCAGACTGCCATCTGTTTGTGATCTAGCAAGAACTAAAATGCAGCATGCTCAATGTCAGACACAAAGATTGTTATTTGATGTTTTCTCAGCCTGTCAAAGAAAAGAATTTGGTCCAAATCATTAAAACAGAAAAATAATTACTAACAAAGTTTGTTTTATATCTAAAGATCTTTTGTTGTCAACTTGTTGGTGTCTTTTAAAAGCAGATGTTTGTGTATATATTACTCTTAATGTTACAACTTTTAGGATTCTAAGAATTATTTTATGAATCTAAAAATGTAATGTAACATCACATAACGTCAAATTTTCTATGATGAGAACTTTTCTTTCATTTCATTTCATCGGGTTACATAGATCTTTATGACTGCTGATCGGTGTTGGTTTAATAATAAAAAACAGGTGAAATACTGTACCATGTTACTATTGTAAGAAATGTACTGTTAACAAATCTATCATGGGATATTTTAGAATATTGCTGTATGCACACTTTCCACTGACGTATCAAATCCTAAAACATAACATTCATTGCTTTTCAGGGCAGACTAAACTTGTACTATTTGCTTTAACAGAAGAAAGATAGTCAACATAACATTCATTCTTAAGTTACATAATAAAAATAACAAAAACATTACACATTAGTGGTTTTATTCTCCCACAGACTTAAAGAACAGTCACAAACTGTAGCGTGCAAAGCATTTTCAAGGAGGTTGTTGTCTCAGTCCCACGAGAGAGAGGCATAATTTGTCTCCTCTATGTGCTATGGCATAGGTTGTGGTTTGTGGTCACCCAGGCCAGTTAACAAGGCTTGAACAAAGCCAGAGAGACCACAGAATGATTAACCACAGGAACTTCCTTCTCATTTGTTAATGAAGATTAATGCCGAGTGGAGATTTGTGCTGGAGCGCAGGCTGGATGTTGATAGTGTCTTATCCGTCCCAACGTGTGTCTCATTTTCTGTGTGAATGTCTGGCAGGTATCCTGGAGATCAGGACAGTGTCTGAGGGGGGCATACTGGCTATCAAAGGCATAAAGAGTCAGTACTATATCGCTATGAACAAGGCTGGACAGCTGCAAGGCAAGGTAATATTTTTTTTAATGAAAGAAAAAAATCACATCAACTGTTTTCAGTTAGTTCATAATCAAGCTTTTAAAACCTCCAACAACTGACAATGAAGACAAATGTTGGCAACTGCAGACTGTACTAATGTATTTAATATCTGTCTATTACAGAGGATCTACAATGAAAACTGTAACTTCAAGGAGGTCTTCCTAGAAAACTACTTCAATGCTTACTCTTCTGCAAAGTGGACTAAAAATGGCAAAGAAATGTTCATAGCACTGTCTCAGAAGGGAAGGCCGCTGCGAGGGAGGAAGACGAGGAGGGAGCATGTAGCATCTCACTTCATCCCTATGAAATGCAGGGAGGAGGAGAGGAGAATGGACTAAAACAAGGACTAAGCTACGAATTGTGTATGATTTCAATCACATATAATATATGTTAACAGGCATATGTAGAGTCATTACCAACGTTGTGCTCGAGATATGAATCGTCTGTGGACTATTACATGGTACGTTGTTGATTTCCATAAGAGGAAATAACAGATACCAAATGGGCACAATAAACAACAAAACAACAAAATCCACAAATATCTGAAATAACTTAACTGGTACACACATTGTAAAACCACCAATGCCTTCTGAATGTTATTGTTATTTTGAATTAAATATTATATTTCCTTATCAAACGTATCACAAAGAGTCAGGACTATTATTTTCCTATGATGTTCTACACCTGTTTGATGTTCTACACCGAGACGGATGAGGAGACCAGCCAGATCAACATACAGTGAAGATCCAGATTAAAGCTCTGACTTGATATAGTCTACTGAAGCAAGCTCAACTTGACTGTTCACAAAACATAAGAGGAAAACTAAATACCTAAAATTACACCTGTAGGTTCTGTGAAACTATAGGATGTGTTTGTGAATAACCTGTTTTATTCTGTCTGGACCTCTGGTATTGCAGTTCAGACTCTGGTCAAATGCCTTTTAGCTGCTCAGTTCCTTTTTTTCATTTTGAAGGTGTGATTTTGAAAGGCTAAACTATTCTGCTGCTGAAAAGATATCCAGATTAAAACACAAAGTGAACCTAATAAATGTGTTCTCTTTCCATTTTAAAGAGGAGATTAATTTACAATTTATAAATTAAGGTATTAATTCCAATAAACTTTACCGTACCTCATTGCACCTGATTGTAAATTATTTGTTATGTATATATATATAGAGAGAGAGAGAGAGAGAGAGAGAGCAATAGATATAGACATATATCTATATGTATCTATATCTATATCCCTGTGCATTGTCCTATCTGGGTCAATTACTGTCCAACTGCTGAAGCACTATTTTTAAGTCATTTGTCATTTGCCACTGGAGGGTCCCACTAGCAAATCCAGTAGAATGGGTAACCCAGACCAGCTTAGCGAATTTGTTTAAAGAAAATGTAAAAAATTAAATAATAATAATAACAATACTGCTTTGTTTAACATCAGAAAGATATGAACCAGGTCTGCCACAATTTAATCTGTACAAATGACTATGCTGTGATAAAACATAAATATAACACCCCCTCAAAAACGAAATAAATCAGATTAAAGCCTGAGAAAAACGACCCTGATACTCAAGCAACTTTTGAGTTCTGTAGGGTTTGTAAAGTTGTATTTGCCATCATTTGTCAACTGTATTATCTACTTCTTGCTGTGATTTTCATCTTTTGGGAAAATAGTTTGAGCATTAGTCCTAATCTATTTTTTAATATGATCCAAGAGGATTTGTTTTCTTCAGCATGTAACTCTGTAAGAGTTTCTCTGAGAAACTATTGTACTAATTAATCAAGTACAGTTTCTCAAACTCTGATATTACTGCAGTCCTGGGGGGATTAAATAGTGAATTTCCTGGTTAGCTGATTTAATGGCAAGATAATCAAATTTTAAGAAAATTGAACACACATTGCAAAAAAATCATTGAAAGACATTAGTGTCCTTTGACAATTCCTTGTTCATGACATACATAAAAAATGTCTCTCAGTGTGATAAGTCAGGTGAGGTGTTGTAATCCAACACAAGGATAAATCTGTTCAATTATGATAAAAATGTCTGATTCATTTCCTTTAAGTTTAAATTGAATGAGTAAAGTGACTAAAGTCAAGTCACTGCACGAATATAAGCCTGTGTTCATCCATACACATGAACCCAACACACCAGCACAGAGCATGGGCTTTACCTTTTACTATGGGTTCACATCTGGCTTGGAGAACCTCTGTCAGCTACAGACAGTCAAATTTGGAGAGCAAACCCCTGAAATATATTTGACCCAAACAATATCTGAGCAAGGTGAAGGCTTCTGCCAAGTCACGCAAAGTTAGTCTTAGCAGATAATTTGTAACATGCTCAAAATGTAAACACATTTCAGACTCAAGGCTGTGTATTCCCAGCAGGACGAAAAGAGGCCAAAGCCAGCGAGAAAGAGAGAGAACCGTCGTTGACATGAAACTACAGACTTCCAAATGAAAAGACGCAACACAGGCATGCCAGACACATAAATTAGACTTCCCAGGTTTTCTAAGACACATAGATTCTGTCTAATAAAATGCTCCTGAAATCACAAATCATTTGAGTTTTTTTTTTCTCTTTTGTCAAAAATGGGAATCCCGCGTACTTCATGTGTTATGCATTAAAGTTATCATAGCAAAATTCCGAAACAGGCTGTGCTATTGCCAGCATGTTTCTTTACAGTAGAAAATATTACATCATCACTGAGTGTGCAAGTACAAGAGAACAGTCAACGTGTCAATATATCAACATTCATATTTTTATGTTGTATTATATAATTATTTGTAGGATATTTTAGTATAATTTTTCAAGCTGATATCAATTTTGTTTTTTCTTTTGCTTTAAAACAAAATGAAAAGGGCTACTGTATGCAAATAAGGTTTTTATATATTTACTATTGATGATTGATTGATATGCAAAGCTTTAGAGCAACAGCTGTATATTTCCAGTTGTGTGGAAACATAATACAGACAAGGAAATCTCCAGGGAGGGTGAAGGATGTCTGGCTGTGAACATCAGTGTAAGTAAGGGTTGAGTCACACACAAAGGGGAGGATGATAAAGTGAGGCAAGCCGAGACGAACAGGACGACAATCTGGGGAGTCTCGTGCGATGTGGAGAGGTGGTCTCGGGGCAGCATGAGAAAGGGGAGGCCCCCAGAGTGTAGGGGGAACACACAGCTGAATTTGATTTATTTAGGGGCTTATAAACCGTCATTTCTCTAGAGGAAATCTGGAAATCTGCAGCCTTGGGAATTCTGTTTTTGCAGTCAGCAGAACCCCAATTCATTGTAAAAGGGCACTGGGACCTCAAGCAACTCGCAATATTACACTTTGTCTCACAGTGAATTAAATCGCAGCTAATAGTACATCTACAAAAAGAGATTCAGAAATTGAATGTGAACATTTCTTTTTAAAGTTAAGTTCTAGGTTTGGCATGTATCCCGTTTTCTAATGATTGTAATGTTCAGTTTAAAAAACACTATATTATGCTTCTGTCTTATTTTCATATGCCTAATTATTTAGTCATGTTTCAAACCAACAGAATTATGACATGCTTTATATTTCTCTGTGACGTTGTCGGTGTCTTCTTAACGCATTGCCTACTTCACAACAGTGCTGGCTCATGTTCCTTCACCTTTTCTGATGATTTATTCCTGTTTGACTATGTTATCCTGTTTCCCCTCAGGTACTGCTCGTTCACCTGTCCCACCCTGCTCACCTGCAGCCACTTATTTGATTAGCTTTTGTATTTTAGATCTTTCAGAATCCTGCGTCATGCTCCTCGGTTGGCCTCTTGCCGCGCTCATGCTCTGTTTTGATGATTATGGGCTCAGGCCTTTTTTGATTGTTTGTGTTCATTAATTGACTCAAGCTCTGCCTTGCATGTTGTTGTTTTTTGTCTTCAGATTGTTGTAACCTGCATAGTTGCATAAATGGCATAGGTCATGAATCTCTTTTTGTTCTCCCTTTTGACATTTTCTGACCTTGCCCAGTACAGAATATTTGTTATTAAACTCTTCACTCACTCCACACCTTTTGCCTCGTGTCTTGCCTTTGAGTCGAGCCAGTTGAACCATGACACGCGGAAGTTTTGAGTTTGAAGCCCCTCTGTTTTTCAGATACAGTGTTCAGTGGTTATTTCTGGGGTCTTGGCACTATGCAAAACCATATTCTATTAATGAACTGAATTTGAACCCTACAGGAAGAACTCATGATGATATGATTAACTGCAGGTTCCGTGATTTATTCAGGTAAAAATGGTCATTGGAAACACATGCTAGTGTAGAGTCTTTTTTGTTTGGGACTTTTCTGTTTTTCAGACTATCTCCATGTGTTGACATGAGAAAAAGTGTTTTTCTATTATTTAGTGGATCAACTTAGAACAATAAAAGCATTGAAAAATTGATCCAGATAATGAAGAGTGATTTGCAGCACTTTTAGCCCACTGTATAATTTATCATGAAAATGTTTGTCTTAGACATGCTGCAATGTAGTTTCATAAATGTTTTTAACTTGGCTTAGCATTCTCACAAGCAGGAGGAGGTTTGGAGGCTATTTTGGCACAAACAGAATACACATTAACACATGTATGCACTACTGGCACAACTCGAGTCCCTCCTAAACCTTGCTATGTAAAGTGCCCTGAAATGACTTTTGTTATGATTTGACACTATACAAATAAAGATGAATTGAATTTAATTGAATAATGTCTGTGTTTATTTACGTAACAATTGAATGTCAATGCTAGATGCAGTGTAAACACAAACAGTGCAATATAACTAAGAAATTGTGACTATGAAAATAAAATGCTGCATATTTAATTTTTTCCGTCTAGTTTCAGACACTAGAGTAACTTTGAAGTATAGGAAGATGCGTTAAACAACGCCTATAATCATGGCCACATACTGAAGCTCTAATACCCTGTGCAACACAGCTTAAAGTGATGACAAGCAAATCTGATATGAATAATGTGACTAGTATTGATAAACTGTGCTTCAATGCCATGATTCTCAAAGCAACCAGGCGCACAGTACATATCTGGCAGATTTGATTGTTGGGAATCCAATTCCACAGGCACTGAAAGATCTCATTTGAAACACATCTGTTTTCCATGCAAGTCTGCACACAATTGTCTGTTTCATAAAAAAGGTTGATGGTCCAGGTATATTTAAAATGAGACAAAAACAATGCACAAGGCACATCTGGTCCTGAGCAACACAAATTCATTTTAATATTTTGCCTTTGATCAGTCATATTGGTGAGCATCCCAGAAATTGTCCCATTACTGTACAGTGAAAACAAATCATATAAACTATTTGCCATTTTATTTGACTATATAGTTTCATTCACATTATGTTTTTAGCTGTCAGTTCAAAGACACTGGCTGTTTTTTTAGTTTTTTTAATGAACATTTTCTGTATTGAGGCTAAATAGCTCATAGGCAGATATTTACATGTCATGGAATAGGCGTTTGTTCTTATAAAAGAAAGGCCAGTGAAGATGAAGATGAATTGCATACATTGAATATATTTAAGGTAAAATAAATCTCCACAACAACATTTCCATTCAATTTTTTTTAACAAACAGGAAACATACTATTTACTATGATATACAGTGTCGTTATAATACAAATAATACAATAAACTATAAAAACATGACAGCTTTATTACATTTTATCGACTTTATTATGCAGTCGTCGTCACTAAAAATGTCATTTCCGGCGTAGAAGAAGACGCTTTCTCCGGGGCACGTTTTAGGTGTAGTCTGTGATTAGCTTGTAGTAGATGACATGTTTTTAAAACTTAACTTAACTAAACAAACGCTGTTTATCTTTGGCTTTTGTTTTCGGTAGCTAACTTAACTCGTCACTGTGGTTGATGTCTGCTTGTAACCGGAGCTGTAGACGCTGTTAAGCAGGCTCGCTAACAGATGCTAGCTGCTTTAGCATCAGGTAATGTTGACAGTATTGTTACTTTAGCTACAGGGAGTTAACATCAGAGTCTACCGTCACATCTCAGGGACTACAAGTAAGGATACGTAGTGTACCGTATCAACACGGAGGTGCTGTGTACATTATTTTGTGGAGGAAGTATTCATGTTGTGTGTGAAAATACTGCAATACAAGCATGTATTATCACTATACTGTTATACTGTGAGTATTCAAAGTAAAAGTACTTAAAAACAAACCATTTACTGCCACGCACAGCCTTATAGATTATTTACCATAACTTGCATTTAAACGTGAATTCCATAATATTCTCCTGACTCCCTGAAGCGCAAACGTGTCCTGTGTATTTATAAACTAGAATAGCTCCCACCCTTTTGCTGAAATAACTGCTTTTGTTTTCTAAAGAGGACATTTAGGACTTTATTTCGGTACCAAATATGTAGAGGTTTGTCTTTAGGAACTAACATATTTAGTTATTGGCAATAGAAAATTATGTTTTTATTATGGATTAACCTGCAATACAGATTATTTTTTTCATCAGTCAATTGACTCTGTAAAAGACATCACAATTGCAAAGGTCACTTTCATATACAGTATCTCGTACTGTTTCATTTTACTAACCCACAAGCCAAGCCTCATGATGATATGAAACACATATCTGAAACATTACATAATTAAGAGAAAACTTCCCTCCAATCTTCTTTTTTTGAATTTTGTTGATGGTTACCAGTTAGCTTTCTATTAGTCAACATATTTATTGTTTCCGTGCTGCTTGCATATGCTGCTGGATAGGTTACCCCTAAGTTCTCCATTTGTTTCTATGCAACATCTGTAAACATAGACAGTAACTAAAGCTGATTGGAAATACAAAGAAATTTAGGTATATGCTTTATTCCTTCCACTGATGCTCACCATGCACCTAGTGTCACGGAGTCTTCCTGTTTTTTAGTGCCAAGGAATTTTTTTCCTTGGTTGTTTATCCTTAATGGGTTAGGGAACAAGCTCGTCACTTCTTGTTTTCCCTGCAGTTTTGTCTGTTTTTCTGTCTATGTGGTCTATAGTGACAAAACTAAATGTCAGGATATTTTGACTCAAAATATAACTGTATTTTGAGCAGACTTGAGACGTAACTTTTATTTAACTACTGAACTCTCACACCACTACAGTTCAGAGGGAAATGTATTTTTTGCCAATGTATTTTCTTCGTACAGTGATATTGTTATGGTTTAAACTGTCAGTACAATAATTTGTTAAAAATAGTTCCTCTTTAACAGATGATAAAAAGTACATTTAATGTACATTTTAGAGCATGTACTTCAACCTGAGTAAATTAAGTAGTATATCTTGTTACAACCATTAAAGTCCCAAACATCCAGTCTCATCTTACTATTGATTTTATATTAAATCAATTTTAATGCCTGCAGAAAAACTCCCAAATTACCTTTTTAATAGCATCTCTGGATTGTTTAACATCTTTTCCCCAATGTTTAGAGTTATACAATAATAATTGGCTTTTTAATAACAACCATACCTTGTTTAATGACTTATTCTCTTTTATAAAGTTATGTAAATGTTGGATTATTTCCATCTGTTGATATTTGCGTCATTTCTTTTGTATTTCTTGTTCAGCTGTGAATGTACGTCCCACCAACTCCGGCACCGGTCTGTCAACATTTAAAGAGCAAGAATGAGCAGCCTGGATCAAGACCAGCGTCTCCATCGGGGTTGCCGTGACAAAACAACAGTCTCGAGCGATTCATCAGACGCTTACGAGCTTGCCAAGCAGCCTCTCCAAGGTCTAAAATTGGCATCACATGCAGTTTTGGAGAAGGCACAGCAGAGGGGCAGGCTGAAGTGCTCTAAATGTGGGGGATCAAGGATGTTCTTCTGCTACACATGCTGCTCATTAGTGGGTGTCAGCCTGCAAGAAATCCCCTCAATCAAGGTCAGTAAGAGGTTAGGACTCACTTGATTTTTCTTTTAAGAGAGGCCTTCAGCTCGAGAGTTGTTGCAGAGTATCTTAATGTAGTGGAAAATGTTAAGTCATGTCTTTAATGGAAGAGCTATAAAAAATTTTGCACACTGCATGTTCAGAAAGTCTTCTGGACCTCACTCTACATGTTGTATGTGTTCCTCAGCTTCCTGTGAAGATAGACATCATCAAGCATCCAAATGAGACAGATGGGAAGAGCACTGCAATCCATGCCAAGATCCTCGCATCCAGTGACGTCACCATATACACCTACCCCTGCATACCTGAGTTTGACAAGGATAAGGTCAGCAGCACTTAGTTAATGGTCTTACACAATTAATTGTTCTTTTTGTGAGTGTTACTGATGAATCTGCACAATAATTCCAAGAGTGATCAATTCCTGGGTCTAAAGTACCTGTTACTTTTTTCTAAAGCACAAAGTAATATCTTCAAGTGTTGTTGTGTGTACTCAAAAATCCAATGTTATTTATTTAATACACACAAATACAGAGACTAAAGATCCTCTCTAATAAGAAGCTCAGCGTGTTTGTGTTAGCTACAGTTTCTTGAACTGATCAAACAACAAACCCAACTCTTCTATTTCTCTTTCAGGGGAATGATCAAGGAGATTCACATGTTTTTACCACATGAATGTATTTCCTGTCTGTGTGTTCTCACTTTGAGACTTTGTGAGAATCTGAAGACTTTCTTTTTTTTGTATATTAAAACAAATTCTCTACTCTAACCGTGGCTTGTACGATGGCGTTCCTCTCTGAATCTGTGTTGTCTCATCGCTCTCTCAGGTAGTGCTGGTGTTCCCTGGTCCAGGGGCAGTCTCAGTTCAAGACATGATACAGTGTTTGCATAACAGGATTGACAGCAGGTCACAGAACCGTTCCAATGAACCCTGTATAAAGAGGCTAAAAAGGGAGGAAGACGCCACACGCACTGAAGAGACCCCAGATGATGTAAAGGGCTCAGAGTCAAAGGTGTTTCCCCTGCAGAGGGTGGTCTTCATTGACAGCACATGGAATCAGACCAACAAGATCAGCACAGACGAGCGACTGCAAGGTAATCATTACATTTGTGCAGTAGAGCTCTGACTGCTCGTGATTACTAGGGGCAAAGCTACTTTTCCCCACATCGCTGTTTAACATGATCTCACTCTGTGTTCTCGGGTTCTTCTGACTGACATGTGTTCTCCCTCAGATTTGCTCCAGGTAGAGCTGAAGATGAAAAAAACATGTTTCTGGCGCCATCAGAAAGGCAAACCAGACAGTTACCTCGCTACGATTGAGGCCATTTATTATTTCCTTAAGGACTTCCACGAGCACTGTCTTGTAGAGGAGTACGATGGAGAATATGATAACCTTCTTTTCTTCTACTCCTACCTGCACTCGGTTGTGAACAAGGCCAAAATCTCTGCTGGAAAATGTTGACAAATGCTGTGAGCTAAAGAAAACACGCGTACAGCTGTACGATATGAGACACACCCAACTACGTGTATAGCTGAAAGGTTGATTCAGCGTTTTCTCTTATGTGCAAGATTGTGAAGTGAAATGTTTTGTTACATTTGTTCACTAGAAATGAAGTGTATTGCTACGTGAATAAATGCAAAACATATGTACAAATTCAACGCAACTGTATGTAAAGTAAGAAACATAAAAACCCAGCAGTCACGTCTTCTCAAATCCCCTCCACCCCACCCCCCGAAGCCATTTAAGTCACAGTATGATTTTCCCATTTTATTTTTCAAAAATGTCATGATACACAAAGAAAATTGACTTTAGGTTTAAGTATTTTATTTACAAATCAGCACATCAAAGTCATCCTATGAATTTTGTGCTTCCATGTGATAGTCACATTTATGCAGACCCGTTAATCTTCTCCACATATATATATATATATATATCCAGCCACTGTCAACTGTCAACCTGCGTCTGTGCTGGAAAGCTACTGCATACAACTAAAAGGTGGTATCTAGTTAAAAGACTCTCTGATCTTGGCTTGCAGGCTGTCACATGTCTTCTTGGCATCTCCCAGTAGCATTGATGTGTTGGGCTTATAGAAAATGGGGTTATCCACTGCAGCATAGCCCACACCCAAGGTGCGCTTCATCACGATTACCTGGAGTGAAGTTCAATAAAAAGTGTTTATGTAGTGATGATGTTGCATTGGTGCCTCTATATTTATAAAAGAAATAGCCTAAACCAACCTGTTTGGACTTCCACACCTCCAGGACAGGCATGCCAGCAATTATAGAGTTGGGATCTTCTTGTGCTGCAGAGTTAACCGTGTCATTGGCTCCGATGACCAGTGTCAAGTCCGTCTCTGTGGGGAGCACACATTCGCTTGAGACACATGAATACAAAAAGTCAGCTGTTGTCCTCACTAACGTTTTTGGGTTCTCCAGCACCACATTTATCTTCCCCTGTCATAAACAGAACCAGAGTCTCAAAGTGCATGCCTGGTTGCTAAGAAAACAAGACTGTTACCCAGATAACATGGCATGTCTCATAAGACAACATGAGGCATGTGGATGAAAGGGGGGGGGGGTGTCACTATTACACATCATTGATTTAATAATATTATCCAACACTTTCCTGCCAAAGTGACCATATAACATTAAATATTGTAAATGCTAGAAACTTTAAACAAATTACCTGGAAAGTCTTCATTGATCTCATCCATCTCCAAGACCACATCATAGGGAACGCCGGCCTCGGCCAGGAGGACGTTTAGCTGGCCGGGCATGCGACCAGCCACCGGGTGGATACCAAACCTGTTGGCATCAAAATATTTGCACTGAAAAGTCATTAGTCTCTGACCAACTCTACTTTGTGTAGGAATGCACCTGTTACATTCGAAGCACTGGCTACCACTACTTTATATGCTGAAGTGTGATCTGCAACAGTGCATTATATCAAAAGTGGAACTGAATGTTCCTAAAAGTTTCTAATATGTGAAGTATTAGTCGTGTAATTATAAATAAAATGCAAACTTCCTTCAGAGTTAGTGTTTAAATTTGTACAATTAAAATACTCAATTATATAAAAAATTATTTTATTTTAGAGCAGGTCTAAATACAATACAAAAGACTGAAATGAACTTGTTCTCTTAGGCTAATGCATTTTTTAAATGTACTCTTTACTACAATACCTAATAAAAAAAGCTGTTAAAGAAACTCCCATGGATGTGAACCCACAGTCTAAACCTGACAAAGAAGCTGCAATAATCCTGTTTCTACAGGAAAGGAAGAGCACAAATATAGATAGATACTCACCTGACAGTTTTGCCCTGGTCCCTCAGCATCTTCACCATATCTGCAATTGGGTACTGGGCTTTGGCTGCACACAGACCCCAACCTGAATACACAAATATGGAGCTTAAAAAACATGTAAAAATCTTAGGATATAGTCAGCTTTATTTGACAAGTGTCTAGAGATTCTGCTGTGCCTCCATATTCTAGTCTGGATTCTTTACTAACACTTAAGTATTTGATAAAGTCATTGTTCATTCAACAACAAACCAGTTTTTCCTTCTATCCATTGTTCTTTCTCATTCTCCACCACAACTCTCTGTGTTAAATCAGTGGTTCACTGGTCTGATACACATTTTTCTAAAGAAAAACTTTTGCATGTGTGGGGTGCATTTGAGTCCTATGCGTGCAAAGAGCTCCTTTCTCGGTGTCAGCGAAACCCCAGTTTAACCCTGGTGGTCGGGTACCTTTTAGAGTTCAGCATTACCCCCAAGGAGTTTTTTTAAGCCAGTTGCCCGTAACCCATATCTTTTAATTACCCAGACAACTGGAGCCTTCTGTTTCTCCACTGCCATGCTTTGTTGTTGACAGCACATGGAGACATTTTGAGTCTGGACTCAATAGCTTCTATGACTTTTCACTGTTTCTCTAATCAAACCAGCATGTTGGCCCACACAGTTGTCCTTGCGTTGGTTCGGAGCCATTGGAAAACAACAGCAATCAAAGAATCCAAGTTATTCAGAGGGGTTCCTCACGTTCGGGCCACTCAACAGTTAATCAGTTGTCAGACAAGTCTGGCTTTTCCCATTTAATAACAAAAGATGTCGTCATCTCACACTCAAAAATTACAGCCCGTGATCCTTTACGCTTATCGAACACACATGCACGGACGCATAATTTATATTTTGTGTGTCACTAGAGTCTATGTGCTACAGAATGATTAGTGGACAAATTGCTCCCTCTTGTGGTTTAAATATTCTGAGTTTAATCAATTACAGCCACATCGGTCGGATCATGGAACACTTTCCAGCCGTTTTGTCCGGTGAAGGTAATTAAATGAGTGAGACAGATGACGGTATTGATCCAAACAGTCTGAAAAACTGCAGCTGGAGTGCACAGGACGGTCCACACTCTCCATTAATGAGAGGAACCGGAAGTAAAATGGTGCTCCACCTTAGTTTCTGATATCATCCCAAACTTCTTTCTACACCTCTCTCACAAAGGCTCCAGTCTTTGTGTCTGCACTTTCTGCTCATGAAGGGGCTTTAACTCTGTTTAATTGCTCACCCCCTTTAAAGTAACTTACATAATAATAATAATAATAATAATAAATCTGTAACAAAAATGCTCTCAGCAAAATGCAGCTTTAAAATGGATTTTGACAGGTAACACATTATTTAATCTCTTATGTTGCTCTACCTGGTGTGATGATGATGTTGTTGGCTTCCTTTATTATGTCAATAGTCTGGTCAATATTGACCTCAGTGTGAGTGCCAACAATCTCCATGGGCTTCCCGCCCGCTGTGGAGGTGGTGCCGTATCCACCAAGGATCACATTTGGGAGAGAGCGGTTCATAGCCTTGGAAGAGGACAATAAATAAGGCTCAGTGCACTGTGTACCGCAAGTTCATATGTGGGTGGATATGCGTCTACTCACCACACACATGATGTAGGAGAGGATGGCACCAGAAGAACCAATCAGAGCTCCAACGATTGTCATGAGATTGTTGTCAAGCAAAAAGCCTTCGGCACAAAGTGCCCAGCCAGAATAACTATTCAGCACAGTGATGACCACGGGCATGTCAGCACCTCCAATGGCGGCTGTAAGTGTTACACCCTATGGACAGGTTGGCAAATCTTAACAAAATAAAATGCAGCAGTTTGACTATATTTAACTGTAGTTGTGCTTAATGTCCAACAGCTAAGATTGAAAAGAATTTACCAGCTTGTGCTCCAAGTGTATTTAATCTAAGCAACTACAATTGCCAGTCAAATAACGTAACACATTTTTTGGGGGGAGTTTTGTGTCACTTTCTCTCACTCTACTCTGTTAAAGCTTACCATAACAGTAGAAAGTCCAGATACTCCCAGTAGACAACCCATTCCAGTAGCATAGCTGGAACTGAGCATGAACGGCACCATGCCTCCAACTGATGCTGCCATCAGACCAGCATTCAACATGTGTCGACCCGGCAGCAGGAGAGGAGCAGAGTTCAGGATGCCTACAACCAAAAACGTGAGAAATTAACCTTCTTTTCAAGTAAATGTATAGTGGTGTGAAAACGTATTTGCCCCCTTCCCATTTTGTTTACGTCACATTTAAATATGTGTCAGCATGAAACTAATTTGAATATTACACAAAGATAACGGGAATAAAACAGGTGAAAAGAATGCGGTTAATCACAATTTGCAAGAGGAGGGCAATTACCCTCCCACCCCACCCCACCCCCAACATAGGGCCATGCAGGTATGAGCAGCTTTTCATTGGTATTCCTTTTGTAATGTAAAAATGTGTTTTATGATTTGTATAATTTAAGTATGACATAAGTAAAAAAGTTAATAGAAAACAAAGAGGAAGGAGGAATAGCAGATTTTATGTTGTCAAATGTGTGTATATAACATGACAAGATAAAGCATATAAGCGCACTTAAGCGGTTGAGTGCCTGAAGCCCGTCTGTTCCATCCATAACCACAGTCATGCAGCCATGGCCCTACCTCACCACTAACAAATGACCAAAATGCTTCTCACGTTTCTCTTGATCAGTCGCACTGCAATGTAAGTTAGTAACTGCTGACATATGCACATAAAGCTGCAGTCCAGGCCTGGATTTACCACGGGATCTTTACTGGCTTTAACTAGATGAAAGCGAGCATCAGTGCCAGAGGATGCATGCTCAGTGTGTTTACATAGATATTAAATTGTCAAATGAAGAGCAGTGATTAGACTTGAAACCTGTCACATGCTCTATGCATGCAAAATGCAAAAGATCTATACAGTATATAGACAATGCACTTACCTTGGAGTTTTCCATAGGCCACCAGCGATCCACTGAAAGTGACGCCTCCAATGTAGGTGCCCAGATAAGCCACAGTCTTGAGTACACCAGCAGCTGGATGAGTGTCCAGGTGAGGGTATTCAATCATAAACTCAGCAACACAAGTGAGAACAGCTGCCAGCCCCACAAGGCTGTGGAAGGCTGCCACAAGCTGGGGCAAATCTGAGATTTCTATACGCTTGGCAATGGTCAGACCTGCAGAGGAGATCATCGCAGTGAGGGAAGAAAAAAAAGAGACAAGAGTTCAGTATTTCTAAAGGACTTAATATGTTTGGCTATGTCAGACACAAGATCCCAAACGTATCATGCACACTGGCTGAGTTTGAATAGAAAAAAGACACATGTAAAAAATAAAGATAAAAAGGAGCAAATGGTTAGAAGGCAAACACCTGTTTTCATTTACACAGCCTGATCTTCAAAGCCATATAATGAGTCCCAAGTTAATTACTTAAGTGCGTTTTCTTGCAAAAACTAAGTCAATAATTTAACAATGATGCTTTGCTGCCTGTTTGCATTTGTTGTTTGTAACATAATTTATCAAACTGCTTCCTCAAATTTCTGTTAACATGTGCACGCATGATGAAACCCACTCATCTCTGCATCTGGACAGGATGATTGATGAGGTTACTATTCAAAGACCAGAGGAGTCGCGTGCAAAGTGAACGGCATACAACTCATTTATTATGGTCTTGTAGTCTTATAAACAAACTGCCAGACTTTAAAGAACTCCAAGCTTTATTAGTTGAGATGCCTTGTTGGTGGTATTTCTCCAAAGCCAAGTCTGCAGGCACAATATTGTTGATCCTTTACAAAACACGAATCTACCTACCTAGAGTTCCTCCAGTGGCCATGGCCAAAGACATCTGAGACAGGAGCTCGGGTGAGGGTTTAAGAGCACCGAGGGTGGCAGCGATGCCCCCCGCCACTCCCATCATTCCCAGAGCGTTCCCCAAGCGACTGGTGCGCTGGGCAGAGAGGCCTGCCAGTGCCCCGACGCAACACATGCCTGAGCCCAAATACATCATCTGATGTAAAAAAACAAAGAAAGACAAGTTTAGAGCTACTCAATATTATACAGCTGTACCTCAGTCTATATATCCTGTCACCTGCTCAATGTTGTATCCAGCTGCCACTGAAGCTCCATATCCCCCAACAAATGCAGCCCCAGGCAGCGCATACAGGTAGTTGTACTCAGGAGGGTCAGTGGGACGCTTGAACATGTCCAGCATCCTCTGGGTGATCAGAAAACCACCTGCACATATGCACAGAAAAAAAATCATTTTCACGCGACTGAGTAGACAGAGTTCTCTAATATTCATTTTGTGTTGAATGTCAGAACCGGCAATGTTGATGGAGGAAACGAAGGCAGCAGCCAGAGCCAGACTCTCAGGTATCGACGAGGGCGTGAGACCTCCACCCATCAGCACCAGACCCCCTACTGCCGTTAGGCCTGACAGAAAGAACAGAAAAAATAATCACGAACACACACCAAACAGGTTTTTAAATATGGACATAAGCACCTTGTCTTGGTTCCTGACCTGAGATGGCATTGGTTACAGACATAAGAGGGGAATGAAGAGCGGGGGTCACACCCCACACAGTGTGGTATCCCACAATCCCAGCCAAGCCGAAGGTCGTGACCATCTGAGTGAATGCTGCGTTTGGGGAGATGATACCCAGAGCCAGACAGGTGGACAGACCTGCAGAGACAGAGCCAAGCAATGATGTTAAGGTTGTATGTCTGTCCGGTTTTTTCCAGAAGACTGTGGAGGGAAGAACGAGCAGTCTCACTTGTTAAAGTAATGGAATATATGAATAAAACGATAACAAACAAACAAGCACTGTATTTTAAAACAATTTGTCCAAGAGTGATTAGAAATGAACTCGTATTTTATCCACTTTCATCCTTTTATCCTACATGAACCTGAAATACATTCTCCACCGTGTCTAATAAGAATAAATAAGCTGCAACAATTCATTATATTACTAACAATAATTTTCTCTGTGAAAATAGTAAAACAGTGAATTTCCTAAGGCTGATTTTATTAAAGTCTCAGTCATATGTGTGTGTTGTGTGTCTGACCTCCAGTGTAGATGCCAGCGGAGGTCAAGGTGCGATTGAAGGGGGAAACCGCGGCTGATTTCTCAGCCTCCAACTCTGAGACCGTTTTCTGTTTTACTGGTGCTGGCGGGGTCGTTTTAGGAAGGGGGGATGGGAACATGTTCCTGCCGTCCTGCATACAGCAAAGACACACAAGAGCAGCAGTGTGAGAACACAGAGGACACCCAGAGTTTTGCGTGAGAGAAAGACAAACACTTTGGGGCCTTGCGTTGTGTGAGATCTTGCCTGAATAGAGAAAGCCCTCGAAATACAAACTAATTGCACAGGAGACCTTACTAAACAAACAGCAATCATGAACCAGCTACTAGAGGTTTGGAAAGATAAACTGAACAATGCTCAGTTTCACGGGGCAGTAAACTGATATGTCATTTTGAGGTAGCCTTCTTTCTCTGACATAAACAATGTGTGTACTGGAAAACCTTCTCTCTGGGATCCCACATGAGCTATTCCCAGGTGGGATTGGGTTTTTAGTACTCATTTGGTGCAGTATCCCGGTATGACAGGATCTGAAAGCTCGTGCTGAGAGAGAGGGAGATGGAGAGAGGCAGGGATGCCAGTAGATACAGGAGTTACAATACAAATGTACCTTCAGAACAACAGTTCCACGGATGACGTGGTCAATTGTTCCATAGTCAAATTCGTCTCTGGGCTCAAAGTGGAAGTACTCCTTGTCTGGGCTAATGGCCTTCAGCAGCTTCACTACGTTGTTTGAATACAGAGTGCTGGACTGGGTGGCCATGCGGCTTGGTAGGTCTGCATAGCCAATGTGCGTTACTCCCTGGTCATTGAACATAGAGGACACGTTAGAAAATTGAAAATGTACATATCCAGACCGTTAAGACTGGATTCATTTCGTTTCCCTAGCAGGACGCTCACCTTGTGAACATACAGCTCACCAGGCCTGGTGGTCTCAATGTTGCCCCCTGCCTCTGCAGCCAGATCCACCACCACAGAGCCGTCCTTCATCGACTCAACAAACTCCTTCTTGATCAGGATGGGAGCGCGCTTCCCTGCATGGATACATGTAACAGAGCAACGTGTTTATAATATTACATATCTAAACAGCAGCCAGGGGAGATCGGATCCACATCACAGCAGCATTTTTGGCCACACGGGGGCAGCATAACATCTACATAAATACCACAACAATAGTTTTACAGTGTTTAATCAAACCCCAATAAGAAGCTAAAGAAATTTATTGCATAATAACACAAAATAGAGTAACCAAATCACTATATGCAATAAATCTTTTAACAAATAATTTCTAAAATACTGATTAATCCAACTCTGAATAGTAAAAGACATCAAAGGAAGAGGGTGATGCACAACAGACCTGGAATTAGAGCAGTGCTGATGAGAATGTCGACCTCTTTACACTGTTTGGCAAAAAGGGCCATTTCAGCTTCAATGAACTCTTTGGACATCTCTTTGGCGTAACCTCCGACCCCTTCTCCAGACTCTTTGATGTCTACTTCTAACGGCTCTGCCCCAAAGGACTTGAACTGCTCCAGGGCTGCTGGCCTGACAGTCAAAGAACAGTCAGGTTTATGTCAAAATCATTATCATTCCAACTGACATCACCCAGTCTGAGACGTCTCTTTCCCCGACGTTTATACCTGGTGTCAAATCCTCTGACTATTGCTCCCATCGATTTGGCTGCCCCTGCTGCTGCTAAACCAGCCACTCCGCCGCCAATAACCAGGACCTGCGTACCCACAGAAGCTTGATAGTCTAGTATTTCACGTTAATTTCAGAAGGTAAGGGATAGATTGAGAATACAGAAATTACTCCTGTTGACTTACCTTGGCTGGGGGTACTTTTCCTGCAGCTGTGATCTGACCAGTGAAGAACCTGCCAAAGTGGTTTGCAGCCAGAACCACAGCCTTGTACCTACAAAACAAACAAGTCACAGTCAGTGTAACTGCACATCCCTGACCAGGTCTGAACATGGATCTGCATGTATTTTAATATACCCAGCGATGTTAGCCATGGAGCTGAGGGCGTCGTAGCCCTGTGCAATGGTGACTCGGGGCACCTGGTCCATGGCCAGCACTGTACTCTGTCTCTCCGACAGCTTTCTCATTAGCTCTGTGTTCTGCGCTGGATAGATGAAGCTCACCAAGGTAGACTTGGGCATCAGGAGGTCTACCTCGCTCAAACTGGGGGCTCGGACCTAAAGCAGAAAAGAGATGTTACAAATCACGAGTGGAAATTCAGGAGTAGAAATTCCTTAATGTACAAACCTTGAGAACCAGATCTGAGCTAAATGCCGCCTTGACATCAGTGATAGAGGCTCCAGCATCTTTGTACTGCTGATCAGAGAACTGGGATTCCTCTCCAGCTCCACTCTCCACTTGCACCTTGAAGCCTTGTTTGACCAACGCTTGCACCCCTGCAGGTGACAGTGCCACACGGCGCTCATTCTGTAGCGTCTCCTTAGGTACACCTACAACCACGTCCTTGTAGAGCACACCTGAACACACAAACCAGCAGATAATGGAGCCTGTAGTGCATTGAAAATCATGGAAAGCTTTGGAAAAACATTCTTAAGGAATTTTAGAACTGGCCATATATTGAAAAAAAAACATTTGTTTGTACAAAAAGACAGAGACACAAAAATCCTTCAGTGAAAATACATGTTAATGCATTTGTGTACAGCTGAGATTGTGTGGCTGGGAACAGTGTCGGGTTACACATTTCTCTCCATGTACGGCATGGTGACCTCGCCGCCATGGAGACATTATTAGCAGGTGATTGGCTCTGAGCCAGCACACACAGACCGGGCCTACACTCCTACAGAGACACGCTCAAAATTCAAACATTAAAAGCACCCAATAACCCGCAAGAGTCCCACAAACACTCGGTGGCAAGCGCCCCATTAAAAAAGTACCGACTCCACACACAAATGTCAGTGAACAGAATGAGTCAGGCTGCAGTTAAAGTTTCACATGTCACCTTTAACTGACCTCTCGAATGTTTTCACGTGTTAGCAGCACAAACAGCTCAGTGGGTAAAGCTATTGCTTTGCTTCACAAATGTAAATGTATATCTAGTTTTGGAAACATGTGCAGCAACCCGGTGGAGTTGTCCCTCTCTTCTGAGCAGAAGGAGCGTGTCCTTGAAGTCCAAACCAAAGAAAGCATGCAGAAGCACACTGTCCTCTATGAAAAACACAGTCACATTTCAATACAGCTGTGCATTTCCTACCCGTAGAGGCTTTTTGGTCCCATAGCACAGGAAAAGTCCTGAAGTTTCTCCTCCCTGGTGTCTTCTGAAAGACCCCTCGCTGGAACAAAATGACAGAGGAGCTGGAGATGCAGCGCAGGAGGGTCGACATGGCCACTCGTTGTCCACGCCGAGACTCCCTCTGGCTCTTTAATATGAACACAAATCAGCAGGTTACTTCTGTATCTGCCGTCAAATAACTCAGAGCATTACACCCCCCCCTCCCTAGGTAAGTCCAGAGCCCTGCCTGTGCTGCGAGGCCTACGGGCAGCAGAGTGACAGCTCTGCAGGACACCCAGGGCCCAGGGTTGATTACACACCCCGGGTTTGTTCGCGAGATCTGAAAGTATGACGGCACAGAGGGAACCGGTGCCAAGTCTGGCCCGAATGACGTGGGCAGGAGCGATGAAACAGGGAGCCATGTCAAATGTGTAGCTGGGGGGGGGCAGCTCAGCACCCAGACGCTGTTCATGAACATGACCTCCCAACACACACAGACACTAAATGCAAGCAGGGTGCACACATGTACTACTCTGCTTGGTGTTTTGATTTAGGAGCTAGGCCGATTCTGCGAATATTTATTTCTCCAGCAGTTCATTCATTCATTCATACTCAGTGTCCTTCATCCTACCAATACTCTTCAGATTAAGAGAGCGGACGACTGCAGTGTCATAGACTTGCCTTTAGGATTTCCAGAAAGAGCCGTTTAATGGCTCAACTTTCCCTCAGCTGCAAAGTCACCTGAGAAACGTCCCCTCGTCTGCTTGCAGAGACAGACACACAGGCTTCCGCAGTTACGATATCGCTGCTGCGCTTTTTATGTATAAATAGCAACCCACGTGACTCCAGTCATGACCACCCTTGAAACAGATAAACACCGTAGAGCCACTGTCTTAAAACTCTGCCAGGCAACCTGCGATTTAGCTGGATTAACATGTTCATCGGAAATACGCACACTGGTCATTTTATTTTGGAAAGGGACACATATGACACACTTTGTATGACCGGAGCCTCGCTTTCTTTATGCGCAGTCTAATAACGACGATAAAGCATCACATACTCATCATCATTGAATACAAATATATTTGTTTTTTGTGTTTTTTTTAGAATGACTGCATTTATTTGTCTATACACAAGGTGACGCCAGAGCCGCAGGAAAAGGTTGCAAATTATTGAACGACAATGACCATTTCCTAGATTTCAGTGGGAGCACAGATGAACAGATTTTGGGGAAAACTGCTCCTGCTCGTCACCTAAATAAAAAATCAAAAAATAATTTACCCATAAAAACTAAAGTTTTCTTTTTCATACAGACTGTAGTTGTGTGTTTTTTCCACATATTCGTTTGCCATTTACTCATTAGGAATATTAATAAAAAAAGTTAAATTAACAAACAAAATGATAACGTTAACGAAGGTATTAGGGGAATTTAATATAATTTGCCATTCACAATAATCACAAAATTGTCGAAACGGAAACAGATCGTTCTCCCGCAGGACAAGGTTTTGTTTGGCCATCTCCTTTTAGCACCACATGGATTTTGTAAACATTAGTCGGACTCGGATTCTTAGCGCTGCCAGCACTGATTGCATTTTCCGTCATTCAGCTGTATCCCTCAGTATCTGGTATGTAACTAGAAAGATTAGAAATATATCTAGATTAGAAATATGTCGCAGCTAAGAATGTTAAAAGTTGTAGCTAGTAGCATGTAGCCTAGCTAACACTGTAGCTGACGTAACGGCACGATCATATAGCTTCACCTCACTGTGTTGTACAAAACTCCTGTTTTATGGGCTGCATTGTCAACTCTTTTTTCACCCTTCAGACAGAGAACTATACTCTCAATCAGCTCTAATTCACATGCGAGGTCTTTTGTACATGAATTAACAGAGAAACAGCACACCCATGCCTGAATAGATGTATTAGTCATGTGGTTTTTAATCACTTTTAAAGGGCTCTGTCTCCTTAACAGTTCAGTCAACACTGACAAGAGGGTAATCAAATTATATATATGAAGAAACAGCATGTTTAATGGTCCACATGCTTATGTTATGGACTCTACAGCTGTGTTTGTGCAAAAATCAAAACAGACTATTCATGTGCAGAAATGACAGTTTGAAAGTTGCTAAACAAAGACAAACATTAACCTGTACCTTGGAACAGTGTGCCTTGAGGACAAGTATTTTGGAAACACAGTCTTTAAGGGGTTAAGAGCTAACTCTACCTACACTTTCCTGTCAGTGTGGTAAGTGGCAGCTGACAATGAAGTCTCTGAAGCTGCTGTCAGTGGATCCATCAGACCGAGGCTCTCAGAGATGCAGGCTGGGTCCAGGCCTGATGTCGGCACTGGGTCTGAGTCTGGGCTCCCCTGTGCTGGTGACTGTCCCTGGGGGAAGCTCTCTGTGCACAGCGTGGCCTCGATCTGACCTTTCAGAAGGGTTCCTGCAGATGGACCTGAAATGTTGCTCTCCTGGTCTGATCTCTCACCCACCCACACACACGAACCTGGACCCTGTTCAGATCAAACCTGTATCCTTCCTCAAGCTGAAAGGTGTCAAGATAACGGCAGTAATTCAGAGTGTTGATTTTAAGAAACGGGCACCTCCTCGTCTTGTTCACGAGCTTGTGAAAGACATGCTGAAAGGAGTATGGGTCCATGAGAAGTTTGTAATAAATCTGGAGGACTTTGATACAGAGATTAGATTTGTTGTTATTGAAAGTATCAATCTGGATTCTACCACTGCTGGATTTATCACCTCAAAAACTGGTGTGGAGATAGCAGGACTCCAAACAGTCCGGCATTACATGAGTCTGCTGCAGGACCGGCAGACAGTGGCACTTGGTGGACTGGAGGAGGTGTGTATTTTTACTTCATTGATATTGTTGGTAATCAGTTTAGTTTTCCAACTACGTGGCACCAAAATGTATTTTTTTTTTGTTTAATTTTAGGTGAGTGCCTACCTGAGAGAGATGCTGGAGCTGCCACTGCTTTACCCAGACACCCTGAGCTCAGTGGGTGTGTCGTGTCCCAGAGGAGTACTCCTTGTTGGGCCTCCAGGTGTAGGCAAGACCCTGCTGGTCCACGGGGTTGTGGGGGAGGTGGGAGCAAGCCTGGTGGTGGTCAGAGGGCCAGAGGTAATAATATATATGAGACAGCTTTTCATGAGTGTTTAAATTCAGTTGTTCTGGGTTGGGTTGTGTAAGATGTTTTAAAAAACAATTCTGGGCAACACCTAAATCCTAAATCTGCCTAAGTAGCATTTATAATCGCCATATAAACCTAACCTAACATAAAACTCAGCCTTAAATCAGTAAAGGAAAGTTCCCCTTAAGCTTTACAAAGGGTTAGTAAAAGTCAAGGTGAGTAATAAATGACTGTTTCAGGTGGTGGGATCACGCCCAGGTGAGAGTGAGGAGACATTGCGGGGTATGTTTGAGCAAGCTCGAGCTGCTGCCGAAGAAGGTCCGTGTGTGCTGTTCTTGGATGAGCTCGATTCTCTGTGTCCGAGACGAACAGGCTCCTCTGCACCAGAGAACCGCCTGGTTGCTCAGCTCCTCACACTCATGGATGGGATGAATCAGTCTGATCACTTCCTCATTGTCGGAGCCACCAACCGGCCAGACAGCTTAGATCCAGCACTGCGCAGGCCTGGAAGATTCGACAGAGAGGTGCAGAGAAGATAATATACAACCACCGATAAAACAATATGTTCAAATATGTAAATCATCACAGTTCTGAATGTCAGGTTTTTGCTTCAGGTTTTAATTGGAGTTCCCACCTTGCAACAGAGAAAGGCTATCTTGTCTGTTCTGTGTCTGAGGATGCCTGTGTCTCCCAGCGTGAACATGGCAGAGCTTGCACAGAGAACTACCGGCTATGTAGGAGCAGATCTCAGTGCCCTGTGCAGGGAGGCTGCTATGCATGCTGTACGGGAAAAGTCAAAGGTAGCAGGCAATGTTTCATTCAAGTCTTGTAATCATATTTCTCTGGACCAATGTGCTGTAAATGTTCTGCACATTTCCAGCTTATTTGTATCCAAAGCAATTTACAGGGTCGCTCCTCGTGCAAGTTTACATGGTGTTGTTGTCTGCAGGGTTCAGGAAAGCAGGAAGTGGAAATGAAGCACTTTCAGGAGGCCCTCAAGTCTGTGCGTCCCTCCTGCCTTCGGAGCAGCTTAGGCAGGACAGACCTCTCTCCAGTGGCTTGGGATCAAATAGGAGGTCTGGATGAGGTCAAACTCAAACTAAGACAGGTAAATAAAATCATCCATTAATTAACCCAACCACTTGCTGGAGCCTGTTCTAGCTTGGGCAAGAGTCAATGTACACATGGACAGGTGGACAGGAGCCGACAAACATTTAAGATCACATACACACCTACTGACAATTTCGAGTCACCAATTAACCTGATGTGTGTCTTTGAATGGTGAGAAGAAGCAGGAGTAACAGGAAGCAGTGTGTATTTCTATAGCTGTCAGATCATCAGATGGTTCGGTCACCAGCTCTAAATAAGTCATGTCAAATATGTGAAGTTCAGAGTTGTCATTTGAAATGAATTTGTTTTATTTTCCCTCCTGTCCTTCGCTGGGTGTGAACAACAAAGAGCATCGAGTGGCCGATGACACACCCTGAGGCGTTTGTTCGTCTGGGTCTGTGTTGTCCCCGTGGCGTGCTGCTGTACGGGCCTCCAGGGTGTGCAAAGACAACACTTGTCAGGGCTGCAGCGACGTCCTCCCATTGTGCCTTCCTGTCCGTCAGCGGTGCTGACCTCTACTCTCCCTATGTTGGAGACTCTGAGAAGGCATTAGCTCAGGTACCTTCTATTCCTGTGAACTACCTCTGTCACCTTGTCTGTTTTGGTCATCACACGCCTGCTCTTGTCTGCCCACGTGTAGCTGTTTCGCCAGGCACGGGCCTGCGCCCCCTGTGTCCTGTTCCTTGATGAGATTGACTCTCTGATTGGCTCACGGTCCAACAGTTCGACACCTAACAGTGTACAGACGCGCCTCCTGTCCGTGCTCTTGAATGAGATGGATGGGGTTGGCCTGAAGATGCTGGAGAGGAGAGGGACAGAGATCCTTCAAGCAGAAGGAATGGAGGAGAATCACGCACAGGAACAGGTTAGATATTCAGTTACCTCACATCGGATCAGTATAAAGCTGGGTGTCATGATATATGCTCTTTTTGTTCTCTGATAGTCGGAGTGCCAGGAAGTATGGAACAAGGATGTGATGGTTGTAGCGGCCACAAACAGACCCGACTGCTTGGACAGCGCCCTCCTGAGGCCCGGCAGACTGGACCACATCATCTATGTCCCACCACCAGATGAGCAGGTAAATGTGATTAAAAACATAAGCTGACCTACAAAATGTCAGTTTAAAAGACCTCATGGCAGCGTGTCTTTGAGGAGCACAGGAAAGCCAGCTAACCTCATAAACGCATTTTCTGTCTAGTCTCGACTTGCTATCCTGAAGGTGTGCACAGCATCGATGCCTGTAGACGCTGATGTGCGTCTGGAGGAGCTTGCTGAAAAAACTGAGCTTTACTCTGGAGCTGACTTGGAAAATCTGTGTAAAGAGGTAATGTGAAACTAACCCCGAGGCCGTATTTTCTCACATCTGGCTCGATGGTGTGACGTAAAGTGTTTTTGTTTTCCAGGCTGCTTTGTTGGCGCTACAGGAGGAGAACATGGAGCCTTCCTCCATCAAACACACATACTTCCTCCTGTCCCTCAGCAAAATGAGCCCATCTCTCACTGCCCAGCAGATACGAACATATCAAACATTATCCAGATGACGACCATGCCCTGTGCACTGATAAATTATATTAATACAGTTGTTTTGAAATAAAATTTGTGAAATTTGATATTTGCTGTCTGTTTTTTTTTCTTGTTTTTCATCTCTGACAACAGTTTATCAAGTTTTAAGGTATGCAAGCTTTTTACGTTCAGTTTTCAGCTGTGGCCACAAGGGAGCACTGCACAGTCAAAGAAACGTGTAGTTATCGGTTGTTGAATGGGACTACCACTGGTACATATCTGTGCAGGAAGTTCTGCCTTGTCTACGTGCTTTTCATCTCGTACCACCTCTCATCCAGCCTACTTCTGCTTGGCTCACAGGATGCTGCACTAAGATACATCCAGTACTTCTCAACAGCAACAGGTGAGACTTGCCTTCGCTGCTTCTAATGTGGGACTTCTCTTTAATTCACTGAACAGACTCCGGCTCGTTGTTGTGGAAATCTAACAAAAGTGTTTCACTCGTTAGGTTTCTGAACATTTTGAAAAATGAGTGCATTTTTTCAGATGTTGAGAAAGAAAAAGGAGGTAAGTCATCAATGATTTTACTGTTATAAAAGTGGCTTTGTTCAGTGGATATTGAATATGTAGCCCGTGTAGGAAACTGAATGCCTCTTAACATTATGCTGTGCCTGTTTGTTCCAGCTGATCCCACTGATCGGGATCATGGCTTTTGCTTCAACAGGAGCCACCTCTGCTGCAATCTATTTTCTGCTTAATAAACCTGATGTAATGTGAGTGTTATGAATTATTTATCTCTTTTTGTCAATACATTAAATTACACTGCATTACTTTATACATATTATTATTATTATTATTATCAGCATTACTTATTTATTTACTTGATAAGAGTACAATCGTCTTGCATGCAAGAGATGCTCAATGATAAAGTAACATTTTTATTCATTTGATTTAGTTTGAATAAGACATCAAACCCAGAACCATGGGAGAGAGTCAACCCGTCAAAACCCCAAAAGGTAATCTGTTGTATTCCTGACATTTCATAACATTGCTGTCTGGCTCTACATGTGAGCTGCCTCTTCTGTTGGGCCATCTACATTCTGCTGGGTCACTATGAGCGTTCATGTTTATGTTGTCACACATGTTGGAACGTGCCTCATTAAAGCTTCTCACGTTACCTGTCACTTTAAGCTGTTGTGCAATTTGCAAGTCGCTGGGATGAAGGACATGTTTTCTTTTTTGCACTTTGCTGTAGCTCATCACCATCAACCAGCAGTGGAAACCAGTGGAGGAGCTGGAGCTGGTGAAAAGCTTAACCAAGTAAGGAAGACGAGCATCTGTTTCGAAATCTGACTACCTGCTGCCCCCCATCAGTCTAACAGAATCCTTTCTGCACAAACTAGGACGCTTTAATACTCAGTGTGCGGAAATGCTTCTGCTCCACTGGTGGGGTTACACCCTGTTCTGTAGTGGTCCAGCCCACGGACATCCCTTCACAACAGTACCAAAAAATACCTGTGATAAAAGCAAGCTGAAAAAAGGCCGTCTGGGTTTCTATGATTACAACCTGAGATATATGTGTTCATTCAAATTGAATAAATGGAGGTGTTTAATTTCATAGGAGTGTTGGTGGTCATAGCAATCCAGATTCTCTTCCAGTATATCTGAATGTACAGAGACTTCATGTGAAGACATCAGATGTAAACAGTAAATTATGTGCTGTACAGTGTCAATACATGTGTTAGTTTCCTTAACCACAGAGTTGATTTTTGTTTGGGGGGGGGGGCATGAAGCCCAGTTTTTAGAGCAGTTGTCTATGAACCTCCTGTCAACGTGTCCTTGAACATGTCCTTATTTTCTGTCAGCAATTTCCTTAAGGGAATTAATAAAGTATGTTGTTAAATGCAGTGTTGTATTTCTGTAGTATGTTGGATTTGTGTGAAGTGAGTTTTTCCCTCTTTAAATGTAAAGAGATAAAAATGATATATATATATCTATAAATTCTACTAACAACTGTCCCCCGGAGCTTCATTTAGCTCACTGCTTGGGTATTACTGACAACATTGTTGAAGAATGCTTCTGTTTTTCATTGGTTTTCACCCTTGGCTTCGGGCCAGCATGAACAATGAATAATACCAGGATCTGCAATCAGATCCAAGAACTATAAAAAAAACATAACCGACTAATGTCACTGAGCTCTGTCATATGTTTCTCTTTCACTTCCTGGTTTGTTCCTGCTCGTTCACTGAGTCCTGTTTAACAGACATTCAAAGTGATCAGTGAAATGACATTTTGGACACTTGGTTATCACCATTTTGTACAATCAATGTGAGGAATTCAGAATGTGTGACAAGTGTTACTGTAGTTGTTTCATGGGATTTATTTAAGTCATTTGTTAATACATGAAGTGGACTTATTTTCACAGCAGGTGGTTTCCCTTAGTAAAAGAGCACAACAGTAATGATGGACTCCTCCTCACTAATGTCACCAGAAAACATTCCAGTGAGACAGAGTGGACTAATCCGGATCCTTGAAACAGCCACACCTAGATGGAGAGCTGCCATCATTGTCCTCAGATCCTTTACTTCTCATTATTTCCTTCTATGACAAGTCGCTAAATGGATCAGTTAGTCGTTTAGTCTTAAATAATAACAACCTTTCCCTAAGGACCTGCATGATCTTCATTAGCAGACAGTTTACTATTTTTGTCATGTCATTGTGAGCGTGCATATTCGTGTCTCTTGCACTATCAAGCGCAAACATGCAAACGTGAATTCTCCATCTGCTAATAGAGATCATATGTCTTATGTCTGTCTGATCGGGAAGTCTGTTGATTGACTTTGTGAATTTACCTGATGATGAAAAATAAAGCATAATTGTGCAGCAGCAACACAGAGTTACACACAATAAAGACCACTGGCATCCAAGCAGTGGCCAAATGCACCCTTCTACTTATGTTTACAGCTGTGTTGCCAATCCTCTTAATGTCTGTGTCACAGACGAGAGCAAAAACAACAGACCTGACGCCTGTGGGATTGATCATACACGACCTACTGCAGTAAATAGATAGCTGGTGAATGATTAAAAGCTAAACAAAGGGTGGGAAGGAAAGAATTAAAGGAAAGACACGGCTATTGTTTCCTGATCTGTTTGAGTTACACTTTTAGCAGGAAGCCATTTTCTCATTTGGTTTCACTTACATGCATTTCGAGTTATATGCATATGTCAGCAAGAGCGTCACACATTTAAAACATTTCCTTCCTCTATTCTGCCTGGTTGCGTGTATCTTTGTTTTTAATCTGACAGACTAGATGCCCCCCAGGCACATTTCACAGTATTAGAGAATGCTTGCATGCAGAATGATGTCATTCTGTGCTGTGTTGGTAAATAGACTCGACAGGTGCACGTTGTAGTTTGGTGTTAAAGGTACCAGTTTAACGGAAAGGCTATTTTCAGAAACGACAACAGACAAGGATGCACTGTCTGTGGTTTTCGAATGTGTGTACGTGACTAGGTCGCAGACATCGAGATACCACAGACCATGTGACCAGTGAGAGAGGCAGGTATTACTAGTACTGCATGGAAAATGAGAGGGAATTCCGTGTGTTGTGTCATGTGGTGCACATCACTGTTGCTTCTGTTTACTTCTGTAAAGTAGTAAGTGTAGTAAGTGTATTATAACCATCTGAGGCGTTATTGTCGGCAGGTCATAGTACACACAGGCTGATGGCACAAACACTGCACTACGATCTTTACTCTGTAAAGAAACATGATGGTGAAGGTATTTATACAACATAAAACCATTTCTCTTTATTTTTACACGTCAAATATACCTGTTGTTCCGTTCACAGTGTTATATTGCAGTTTGGGTTTATTTGAAGCTTTCATTTCTGACAGTGTGCCTTTTTTTCAAGCCTTTTATTACCGAGTCTTTCACTTCAGCTTAGCCCAGATTTCGTTAGACCAGTTTGAGCTGTAGGATTTTCTGGAGGCAGGTTTAACACGTTCAGCTTCCATTAAGGAAATTAATTACATAAGCAATAGAAGCATCCAGAAATAAATTCAACTACCTCGCCAGATAACACATCTCCTTTTTGTTGACTGTGTTGCTGATTCAGAAATTGTGATGCCTCCTTTGTTCTCATTTTTGTTTTGTTTTGGTGAAATTTGGTTTTGTTCACTAAATATTTTATTGGTTCGGGATTATTTTGGTTCACTACATTGGTTCACTAGTATTTTATTGGTTCACCACTGTTTTGGTTCACCAGTACTGGTTTGGTTCACTATCTTATTGGTAAACTTTTGTTATGTTTCATGGTTATACTATTATATTGGTTTAGTACTCGTTTGGTTCACTATTGTTTTGGATTCCTATTGATTTTGTTCATTTTTGTATTGGCTTGTTATGGTTTTCATTCACTGTAGTATTGGCTTGTTATGGTTTTCATTCACTGTAGTATTGGCTTGTT
>JAUMTR010000017.1:12143948-12181838 GCA_032270685.1 Microctenopoma stevenorrisi
TATATAAATCAGTCATAGAAATCTTGCAACAGTCAGGCTCTGACTGGGGAAGGGCAGTCAGGTGATTACAGTAAACCGAGCTGTTGTAAGACAAACACAAAATTATACTACCTTCGGTTCAGTGGCTTAATTTTAATGTGGCCGTTGCCTGGAAACCGAGGCACTCCCAGTTCACTCACATCGATAATAAACCCACAATATGCATGTAACAGTGTAACCAGTTATTTTTAGTGTCATAGAGTAAACAACAGAAGTGTGTTTGGTCTCTTCATCCACTGTGTCTCATAATTTAAAGGGTTAAAGATAATTTACCTTGTTGTTGCACATTAGATATGTATGTATATACACACAATATATGCAGTTTCTGAAAGTGATGTTATCAAACCACTTTCTAAGGTACCACCTAGTGTTGACAGTCTAAACCTCCATCTATCTACGTAATAGGCTTCAGTTTAATTCACTATACTTATCAGGCTTTAGAACAAGGACATATTCGAATTGTTATTTTTTGTGATTTTTATTTACATGATTTAATGCTATAAATAATGAATGCAAACTTGAATAGAGGTTATTTAATAAAATAGAATGATTAAATTAATACTACTGCTACTTAAGGAATTGCTATTCTGACATATTTACAGAAATGGGATACAGAGAGACTGAAAGATTAAATACTTTATTACAAACAAAACAGTGATACTGGTTCAGAATTCTCCTTTGATGATTAATACCAGAAATGTGGAAAGGTTACCACAAACACCCACACAACCTTTCAACACATGATGGCGAAAACACTACAAACTCCAATCCCCCCTCACATCACTGCAACTCCAAAAAACCAAACAGGGTTTCCTAACCTGGTCTGAGTGATGCCACTGTCAGTAAATTATGCTTAAAAAAAACAAAACCCAGCATAGAGTGAAGCCACACTGGATGTCAGTCCAACCATTGTAGCATTAGTTAACCCGTGATTGTCAGTTACCTGCTCAGCAAATGCAGATTCTGGAGTGTGTCTATTTTAATTGTTGGTCAGTACGGTTAATACAGGCTACTTCAAAAATGTCTTCATTATTATAAGATTGTCGACTTTGTTTGTTTATATCTGCCTTACGACAGACTTTGCCTGAATATAAATGGACAAGTGCATATAATGAAATGAAATATATACTAAGAGAAAACTAGCAAAACGGTTTTATGCCTCACTTATGCAAGCAGTGAGGAGAACAATGCACAGTTATCAAATTACATGAGGTAATTTCTGATTTGCTCACATTCTTAGTAAAATAATAAAATCTTAGCAGTCGCGCTGAGTGTATAGTAACAAAAAGTCAAATTTACAACTGATGACAAAACACCAGCTGTGATAAATCAAACTGTAAAAATGAAAAGTCACCTGTTGGATTAGGCTTTAATGGTGAATTAAGGGCTTGTTTTTCCCCATTCAACTCATCTCAAGCATTCAACTTCCACTTCAAATGTTTATAAGTGTTCAGTAAGAGACTACATTCCCTGGAGGGCGATTGTTTCATTAGACATCTCCTGCCGTTCCACAAAGCATCCCTTGGCACCAGTTTTTTTCCTCTAACATGATGAATACTGCAGACGTTGCTATGGCACTTAGCTGTGACAGCACTGCAACATCCAGGCCATCGGTTTGCTGTTTTTGTTCTGTGCTCTGGTTCCAGAAAATGCAGTGTGAAATTTCATTTTAACCTAAGTATTTCTTCAGGCGCTGGACATCTGGCACTGGGGACATGCGCGTACTAGTCTCTGCCTCCATGTCTGAACCTGCACTGTGCACTTAGTGAGACCATATGTGTGAAGTAGTAGGTGGTGGGCCTTCGCCTGGACGTCTTCCCAGTTATTGGCACTAGAGGGCGCTGTGAACACAATGAAGGAATATACATTTAAATTTAAAATAAATAAAATAACTGAATTAAACAATGAAAACTAGTTCCAGTGGATCCGTGGTCAGCAATTGGGTTTTAAATGGCCATGTTTTTTAAAGAATTCATACAGGTAAAGTGGAAACAGGCCTTTGAATGAATTTACATTAACACGTTTACATCATTGAGGAGAAGTAAAGTACAGCAACATATTCAGAAAACTAAAATTAAATCAGACCTTTTCCTTATTCTACAGGCTCAAAACGGACTTAGATTTTAATATGTATGTTTACGTAGAAGAGAATTGGGGCATAAGGTGAAAGGTCATGGTCTATAAGTATGTTTGACTAATCTGTAATCCCATGTTACAGATTAGATGACATTACAAATATCACTGATCACCAACCACCAATCACGAGACGTTAAGATAGAAGATGTGATCTGCAGGTCTGATATGCAGAAGCAATCACTTGTTTGCTGTGGAGCAAGCTGCACACCAGCTCCCTCTTGTGGAGAAACTGAAGCCTGCCAAACCTGAAGATTATTTCCAGGCATTAAATCTATTTGTCAGTGTTTTCACATGTATGTGGATGGTGCAAGGATACAGAGAGACGACCAAAAAACAGTTGGTAGAAACTGAAAATCTTACAGTGACATCAATTCATTTGATGTGTGCAACGCTGTGGAAAAAGATTCAACTTTGCTGAGTCTGACGAAATAAGATTACCAGACATACTGATATGAGACTTGTGCACTTACACACCTCAAGCTGTAATTACTGCAAAAATGTTTTTCTGAATCAGTAATTAAAAAAATGTCTGAATACACATATTTCTAAAATATACAGTATACTCATATATAAAAGTACTACAAGGTGTAGACCATAGGTGTCAAACTTCAGGGAACCAACAATACTGTTTCATTTTAGCACACAATCCCTCTCTATATACTTTAAATTAGTGTTTACTGCATCAGAGCAAAACTAGAGCAGGACACAGGGCGACACTACCTCCTTAAAAAGCTGATCTGCTCTCCGTCCAGTGTCTGTGACACACGGCCTCAGAGATTGATGCAAAGATTTGCAAACAGAAATGTACCTGTTATTTTTGTGCTTTCTTTTTTTGAAGACATGCTCACATATGAGCACCCCGGGTGCAGCAGTTTTCTGCCCCTGCCAAAGTGCAGCTCTGTGCAACTTCCTACTTTGCTCATAGAGACTCTTTGACAACCATCGTAAAGGTGAGCTGACCTGCTATGAAACTGAGTGACTTGCTGATGTAGACAGTTTATGCAAATATCACAGTCTCTAATTATTGCAGATCTGTTAAAAAAACATGGATTTGTTCAATGTGTAAACAGAGTGAACGTGCAGATGTTAGATTTTACTGACATTTAGTAAATAAAATTTCCTGTAGTAACATTTTTTTTCATTTCCTTGAATCACGTTCCTTATTGGTTGTACTGATGTTATGTAACTACTCACTGAGCTGGAGATGCACCAGTGCTGCAGTCTTGTCAGCCGTCAGGGCCCAGACATTCAGCTCTTCGACTGACTGGACGTCCTCCAGCTTCAGGAGATCCTCTTTGATTCGCTGGGTATCCAGGTGCCTGGGAACACCTGAAACAACACCGTTTGTGTACCGACATCACACTCTACACACTAAACAGCCTAATCTGACAGGACTCTGGGACCAAGAGCCAAAACTTACCCTCTAGTATAATGACTGCTGTGTCTCGCAAGATGCGCAATGTGGTGAATAGAACCAGAACGGAGAAGATGTAGGTACAGATGGGGTCTGCCAACTTCAGCTCTGGCTGTGAAGACACAAGGTTACAACAAAGATCACCAAAAATGTCACTATTACACATTTATTGAAACAATATTTAGCCATCATTTACACTGATTGCCAAAGTAACAAATGCAATGACTGCAGTGTTTCCCTGTAAGACATGGATGATGCTGTTCAACCCTGGAGTAAACATAACTTTGTTACCAATGTTAAATTACATTAGCCAAAAGAAATGTAATATTCAAGAGACGGTGATTCTGGAAGCATCAGTTAAAGTAAGCCAAGTTCACTTTTAACATTTATGCCGATTACTTCAAAAGTCAGGGTACCTTAAAGCGCACAATGTAGGCAGCTATGAGCACCCCGACACTTTGGAGCAGGTCCCCCAAAGCATGGATGAAGGCTGCCCTAACAGCCAGGCTGCCGGGAGGCTTCTGCTGATGACCTGACCTAGTTGACTGTGACCCTGAGGCAGAACCATGAGAGTGACCGTGGCCGTGAGAGTGACCGTGGCCGTGAGAGTGGAGGTGACAACATTGGTTTAACAAGAAACCCATTCTGAAGAGAGAAGAGGAATTTATTTTCAGCATTACTATTCATATATTTGGTCCAAGTCACATCATTGTTTAACATCTAAACTGTTTTTAGTCATTCACCTACAAACTACAGTTACGCATCAGCAACTTACTGCACTCATAATAATTTAAATGCAACAGAGAGAGTACAGACGCATGCATTCAGCATTGTCACTTCACTTCAGTCCTTAATATGAAAAATTCAGTCATGTTTTCTCCAAACAGATACTCAGATGCAGGCTTCACTTACATGAGGTTAATAGCCACACCTCCAGCTGCAGTGATGAGCATGATATCTCCATCAATGTTGAAGTCCTGGTGCACGGTCCTCTGAACTGCCTCATAGAGCAGGAAGCTGGTCAGAATGTAGATGAGCACCACACTAAGGACTGCTGATACCACCTCTAGGCCATGAAATTCCATCCATTGTACATATGAAAAAGGATTTGGTGATTATAATTAGAAAATACATACAATATATGTTTGCTGTGTATTGTGCATATGACTAGGTTTGAGTTGATAGTGTAACACGGGCCACTTGGCTGAAAGTTAATTATTTATATATCCCTCAAAGTTCATAGCATCATAATCATTAACTAAACTGCATTTTTGATTTACTTGGTTTATCTTTGTGTAATATTAAAATGTGTTTGATGGTGTGAGATATATAAAAAGTAATGAACTTTGTTAAGTTTGTAAATGTTTGTTCAAACTATCTGAAATTCTACTTTACTATACAAGTTTCCTTTACAGCCAGCAGTGAGATACTTCTTGTTGTCAAGCAGTCATTATACTGTGTTGTAACACACACTTCAACATTCAATATAAACTAATTATGTCATCAAATCCATAACTAGTCAACCCTTTGTAGGCTCTTTTCAAACAGCTCATAAAAAGCGTAGTAAATGGAGAAAGTCAGCTTTTAGCCTCTGAAAGGCGATTCAGAGTCCCACAGTAAAATAAAGAAGCTGAAAGCATGTGTCATGTCATGTGTCTATTCAACTGTATTTAACAATAAGTTTATTCAACTGGACTTTAGAGGGAGTTGGGTGTTTTTTCTCTCTTTTGAATCATGTTTTTGTGTTTAAAGAGACACACTGTGGTACATTTCAGTTTCAGTTGATACTTCTGAACAAAGTTAATCTCATCTAGGTTTCTATTATTTTGTCCACTGCCTTTATATTGAAGCTGGATATAAGCAACACAGCTTTGTATAATGCAGAACAGTTCAGCAGCATCACAGACTACAGCCTTCAAACTGACGTACAGTTGAAAGGACACTTCTCTAAAACAGTTTCAATACACGCTGTCACGAAGGAAGCCTTCGTGACAGGATTTAATTAAAGAGATAAACTTGGTGTCACCATTTATGAATGAATCTCAAGAATGTCCTATCTGATCTTACTGGAACACTGCTGAACAAACGCTTTCTTCTTAGAACATGTGACCAAAGAGAAGTGGATTTGAAAAGCGTGATGCAACTGAAATTAGAGCCGTACCGAGGCGATGCAGTCCGAAAGTGAATCTCTTGGTAGGTGGCTTGGTGGAAAGCCAGAGGGCCATCAGAGAGAACAAGATGCCCACCACGTCTGCTAGAATGTGCACCGCATCACTCATAATGGCTAAGCTGTTAGACACGTAACCACCTGAAAGAGAATGTGAACAATTAACATGACAGTTTTATGGATTACTGACATATTAAACATGTTTTGACAGCGTTTTGTAATTAAAAACCATTCATATATATTATATATAATATTTAAGTTTGTAAAAAGTGACATGAAGAGATTGGATTAGACATGTCTGTTAGTTTTCTGTAAAACTCAACACTGTCATTTACGTATACGCTTGACTGTTGGTCAAACACGTATGGCCTGAGACTTACCAATAATTTCTCCAGTCATAAAGAGAAAATACAGCAAAGCTGCAATGGCAAGCCTTTTCATCACACTCCTGTGCTTCATGCTCTCTCTCTTCTTCGTGCAGCTGTCACAGGGGTCCATATTTGACCCTGTACTTCCCGGGTTGGAGTCCAGCAGGGAGTCGTCATCATCCGCTGACACCACCCGCGTGTTCACAGCCACTCCGTTGGACGCAGCCCCGGCAGAGTAGTCCGACATCTCCCCGGACACCACCACCATCAGTTTATTGAATTTAGGCGTCTCGTCCTCCCCCAGATCGTGGGACAAGTCGAAGTTCGCCGTGTCGCTGAGGTCCCAGTCGGTCGGTCCCCTCCTGAAGGCGGACCGCATCTTTGTGAGGAGGTTTCCACCTGACATCTTTAATATTTGACAGGGTCAAGGTATATTCAAATGAGCTCCTGATGTGGGCTACTGACGTCCGAGGTAATCATTCACATTTTTGTAGCGGAGTCCGGCTTTGAGCTCACACTTCAACTCCATCTTAGCATCTGGAGGAAAAAGGAAATGAAACCAAAACACTCAGATATCACCCTTTAAGCTAAATGAGAAAAAAGCTCAGCTATCTCATCCACGACATTCAAACATCTTATAGGACACTTTATATGTTAGTGTCCTTGAGGTACTTTCATGTCCACATGGGATCAATAACTTTGACTTCAGTAGTCGCCATTAAAACAGCCCTGGCTAAACAGTAACAAGCTAGCTCATAAAGGTTAGCTCCTCTGTCATGTCAAGTTGTAACAGACAAACATCCCTTGTTTTATGGTATTTAAAAAAAATGTGGGCCAGACGTACCTACAGAAGTACTTTTCGGTTGTCCAAAGTTAGTTTGTGTTTAAATTTAAATCTGCCATGGCATTAAAGCCAAATTGCTGTAAACACCAGAGCATCCGTACTGACATCCGCACTCGCCGCAGAACTTGTTTCGCACTCATGACGCAGGGCCGTGACGTGATGACGCAAGAGTCACGTGGCCGCAGTTTGTTCTGCCACAGAAACAAATCCAAAATCTGTTTCGTCTTCCGTCAACAATACGTATCTTCTCACCCCTGCAAGCGCTGTTCAGTCGACTGTCAATCAGGTGAGAGTGTGTCGGCCTGGTACGTAGCATGCCTTTCTCTGTCTCCACACTCTGCAGCGCGTCACCAAGCTAGCTGAGCACTTCCTCATCATGGAAATGCTCAGTGTTGTGTTCATTTATAACACCATCTGTTGGCGTATACATTCTATGTGATATATATGTGATATATATGTGAGACCCCACTGTCTCCGCGCCTCTTTTCAGGCTATAAAAGCAGGAGCAGGTGGTAACAGATGGAGGTAGAGGGAAAAGAAGATGAAGGACCTTCGTGCCAGCGTGAACCTCCACGTAGTGAAGGTAATTATGCCTAACCGGCTGTCCACTGTCTATTTCTGCCTGGCCTGCTATGATCAATAAGTCTACAAGTTACCAGAGACTATTCAAATCCAGCCGCACCACTAGCAGTGATATATAGATAACCTATTCTCAGGTATGATGCACAGATAACACCACAGTCCGTTGTGTGGCTTTATGTTTTCTGAGTATCTCCTTTCTCTTAAATAAATCACTGTGTTAGAGGCACAAGTTGAGATAACCCTGAAGACGTCATCTGGGTTTTTTTCAGTGATTGATCTTAACAAAAAAGTGCACCCATGAAAGGTCTTCATTCAGTGATTGTAAGAGACCCAGGCATGTGATATTTAACACGTGACTACAAGTGGTTAAATATGGGAGGCAAGCCCCCATCCCTGTTGAGTGTGGGCCAGTATCATCTGATGTCAGTGGCCTCCATGAGTCCATTGGTCTATAACCTTTCCATCTTCTGGCCGACCTCCAACTGTTACTGTTTGACATCAGATGTGGCTTGTTTTCAGTATTCACCCAATCTCTTGCCCAGGGTGAGAGGTGTCCAGAAAAGAAGGCAGGAGGTGTATATGTTGTGGGTATAAATGTCCCTGGAGAATACACCCAAGCCCTTGGCACCTAAAACTCAGCTGTCTGTCCAAATGAAATTCCCTAAATGGATTAATAAAGTAGCTGCTGTTGAGTTTATTTAAGAAGGGTTTGTGACACAATGCTAAACGCTTTATACACTTTTCTGGCATATCTGACAGATCACCAATTAATGCAGCAGGAATCCCTGCATCTGGAGAACGCAGCACCTGTAGAGAATGTGTGTGTGGATCAAAAAGCTGTGGAGAAACTCACAGAGGGATTACTCTCTCACTACCTGCCAGACCTACAGAACTCCAAAAGAGCGCTTCAAGAGCTTACGTGAGTTTTTCCTCGAGTTCCTTGATTTATTACTTCTGGACCCAGACAACTTTGGACTATATAAGTAATGCAATGCTTAGTTTTCATTGCTGCAAGTAATGATTACTTTTCTTGATTGATTGTTTGGTCTAGGAAAAAATGGGAAATTCCTGTTACTATGTCCCAGTGCTCCAGAAATAGTTTGTTTTACAACTACAGTCCGAGATTAAAGCTTACACATATTCAGATAAAGGAGTTATAAAAAATCTTAATTGGTTCATGAGTTAATTGCGGATGGTGATGTCACCAGATATTCATGAACACTGCTAGGGGGGAATTCTAGTAGTGGCAGGAAGTTGTGTTGGATAATGAACAAGTAATTATACATAACAGGGTCTGAAGCTGTAGTTAAAATATCAAGGTTTCGTTTCCTTAATCAACATGAAACATTTGGAATAATGGAGTATAATAATTTATGTTATGTAATAATTTAGTTAGTTATCTGTAGTATGTTACTTTCTAAATATGTTTTTGTAGGAACATTTTCCAAGGCTTATGATCTCGAAATGGTTGAAACCTCATAATAGGTCAGACTCTTCCTAATAAAGTTACCTGTAACTGGTTTAACAAATTGATTCTGTCGGATGTACTGCTGCTGAATGTGTGGTAGATGTCCTTAAGCATAAATAAAGTTATCTTAATAATATTTGTTTGTAAACTAGACAAAATCAGCTGATATTATTGGACACAATGGACCAAGAAGTCACCAAGTTTAGAGAATGTAATGCCTTACTGGACCTCAATTCACTGGTAAGTTTACAGCGGTTGTTGTTTGTATTGTGTACATCAGACATCTTTTTCTAACCCAGTTTGTTATCTGTAGTTTACAGAGGCAAAGGTTTACCACAATAAACTGGTGAATATAAGGAAAGAGATGATTATGCTCCACGAGAAAACAACAAAACTAAAGGTATTGCTGCTCCTCCTCATATTTAACATTATTGCATTTCGAACATTAGCATTGATTCCACCGAGCTCCAAATAAAGACATGTTCATTTCGCAATTTGTTTCTCTTCCTTGTCAGAAAAGAGCTTTGAAGGTGCAGCAACTAAAGCAGAAGGAGGCGCTTGAGAAGGAGCAGCAACGTGAGAAGGAGCTTGAGAGAGAACGGCAGCTTACTGCCAAACCTGCTAAAAGACCATAGGATCCCCAAGTACTATTCATCTGTTGGATTAACAGATCATACAGGTGGTTTGCAACATTTAGCCTATTTATTACAGACCAACTAAACGGCACATGACTGATGACCATTTTCCAAAGCACAGGAAGAAAAACTTAAAATTCTTAATATTCTTCAAGTAAACATCGATCAACATTGAACGTCTCAACCAGGTTTTAAGTCTCCGCAGGTTCAAAGTACAGAACATTTTAATCGTGTTATAAATTAGCTTAAATTAGCTTTTTGAAATGATTCTATCACAGCCTCCACTTTCAAATGTGTTAGAAACAAAGTTGTTAAAGTACAACTGTGTTTGACTTTGTCTTTGCTTTCAGCAGTGTTACAGATGTTTTACCGTCTGATTGATATGCAGCTCATAGCAGCATGTTTTTTCTTCACCTACATGATGATCTTATACCTACTCTCTTGTAGCTATAAGACTGTGATATTCTTTGGAAGATAGTTCATTTAATATACAGTAGATGTGAATAAATAGGCTGAAACTGACACTTTATGTATGAGATTGCCAAGATAATCACAAACCAAAGACATGGACAAAATCCTAAAATGCTGGTATTTCCCACTATTAACCTTTGATCACCCAAACTCAAGTATTTCACTGAAAATGGAGCAAACACAGATTTGCAGCCATCAGGCAATGAGGAGGAGAATCAGTAAATTTTCTGACTTTTATTAAGTATAAAGTATTAATAAATGTCATTTCTGAACTGTATGTCCTGTTAGTGTTGAATGTTATCAAGCAGTTATGCTGTTGTAAATCAAATAGGTCTGCACTAAATATGACTGACTGTATGTCGGGGGTCTGGATAATATCATAATTGAATACAATATCAAACCTACCCTACAGAACATCTGTAAATCTGACCTTTCAAGAGTCTTCTATGCACTATTCACATCTGGATCTCCACTGTTTGTATAATTAATAATAAAAACAACACACTGATTTGTACTGAATTTATTTCAGTGTTTGGTTTTCTTTTTAGTTTGGTGTAATTTACTTCAAACATTTGCACATTCACCTTAATTTCATATCGCAATAACATTATTCTGTTCAAAACGCAATAGACAGAAGTATAAACTTGTTTTTCTCTAGCCCATTTCTAATGTTCTTGTTTTCTGGGTTTAAACGCGCTTAGCGTAAAGTGGTTCTTCATGTGGTTCACATGCTATTTTCTGCTGTTATATGAACTGTATTAAGCACCATAGTCCACCAGGTGTCAGCACTAGCCAGTTCATTTCACCAGACCTCCATCCCCGACCTATAATTGTCCGTCATGGAGGGACAGGTTTGTCTTTCTACACCTGCAACCAGAAAGAAAGAACTGAATCGTGAGTTTACACTAGTTTCATCCTCGTGTAATATTTGTGCAGTTGACTGCAAGAGAGGAGAGCACCAGCACTGCAGTAGATTTACTGAGCCCTCTCCTCACTGGTTCAGGATTCAGCCTCACATAAAGCTCTATTTGTCACAGAATTGGTAAACACTGGACAGATGTTTTCAACCAACACAACCTCTTTTCATTGTCACGTACCAGCCATACAAACAGGAGTTTGTTGACAGAGAAGTATAAGTATGACATTCCTCTGTATCCCAACACAGCCTTGTGTCTATTCTACCTCTCTTCAGTTCACATAAAACTCTAATTTTATACTTACTACTACAGCAGGAAACACAGTCAAAACCAACATAGCCTGGTCCACCCCCACCTAGTCCTTATTGGAGCGAAAACTGCACCACAGTGTGGCCACTGTGGGGTTCAGACTCTCTAGAATATACTGCAGTTTTCAGGACCTTGAGTTCGGGGTTTTTTTGACATTTTTTGTTAAAATACTGTGGCTCCGTGTAAGAATAGTTTTTTCAGTACTAATTACTGTTGTGTTTTCATTTTTTTTCTAAACTGGGTCACTGTGTTGTGAAGAACGAAAAAGATAAGAAGTTCAGCTTATTGAGTCTGTTATAAACGGCCTGGCATTAAGAAAAAAAGGTCACACTAATATTTCTTGCACTGCTTTCTTGACACAGACACACACACACACACATGCTCACACACACATTGTGATGTCATTGCTGTAGGACCTGGTGGTAGGGATCAGTGAGTCAATGTCTTGTTGATGTAGAAATATGATGACGCAGAATAGTTCCATTTGGGAGCAAATAAAGTTCATCTCAGCACATACACATAAAGATGAATTAAACAAATATTCTAGCCAATAAACAGTTGCCCACTTATAAAATCATTCATAAAAGGTTTCAAAAAATTAAATAATTCCCCAAACTTTTAGTTAATGGGGGTTGTATTTGTTCATTTTTCTTTTATTCATTTAAAAATTGCTTCATGTTTTTTCACTGTTGTACACCCATCAGACTTGCTTTGACTGAATAGGGCTGTGTTCCTCCAGACGAAGGGGTGAGGCTGCAGAGGTAGACAACTAAGAGAGGCTGTGGTTTCCGAGGCTAGGCCTTGCTCTTCCAAGCATTTGGTTTTAACTAGTTTCTGCTTTTAGAAACTTGTCCGTCGGGGAAAACACAACCCCCACTCACTAAAGCCACAAGCGAGTCATGGAGCAGCAACAGTTGATGGTGAAGCAGGCGGCCTTCCTGTCTAAGTAAACAGTGATTCAGAGGGGTGAGGAGTGGGAGGCTGTGGTCTGCTTCAGACAGGCAGCACCAGGCCTCTCCTAGACCCACCATAACAGGATATGGTCCTCTGGTTGCATCATGTTATTATTTCCTTCAGGTTTTACCATTTGGTTGGTGTGGTAATATTCAAGCACGCTGACTACCATGTGAAGAGAAGGAGGACCAGTGGTTCTGGAAAACATCTCTTTGTGGTGTTTTGGACCAGAGTGACTGAGGCTACTTTCCCCTCCCAACCAGGACTTATATAACCCTACATACGCAAGTCTGGATACATCTGCAGGGAGAACATTAGTAATTAAATTTTCTGTGACTCAACAAATGTTTAAGCACAACAGTTTACTATGTAACCATCACATCTTTCCAAAACAGTAGAATTCTCCTATATTTGAGTTTTATACAGGCACGGGGTGGGCCACAGGCCAAAAGTGAAATGCTGCAGGTTACTACAAATCCCTCAATGTGTGCATCTGGTTTGTTGCCTGTCAGTTTGATTAAACAGTATAGGTCATGAAAGACATGAATCAACAATATGCTTAAGTAAAAAAAGCATAGAATAAGAGTTACAAGACTTTCAGTGAAAGAAAAGGTTTTTTTTATCCCACTGGATCTAAAGTTATTGTCAGAGCCTCGTGCTATGAGTTATGTAATATTTGAATGTGCAGATCAAATAAATGCAGTAAAATGTTTTGTAAAATGAATAATCAAGTAGATGACAACTGAATTAATCATAGAGTTCAAAATGTAATTTAATTTTCTATTTTCTAAGCCTGCAACTAAACATTATCGCATTGTGGTAATGGCTCTTTTAATTGAAGTATATGAGTACTCCCTCCATCATATATGGGCTGCAACAACAGCAGTGGGATAATTTGAATGTCTAATGCCGTGTATGGGTTACAGAGTGTCTTGTTGTGTCTGTACTGTGGTATCATTCTCCCACAGCCAGCTCCACTCAGTGTAAACACAGACCAAGTGGGTACAGAAGGTGAAAAGCTCACTGTGGCATTTCACATGAGCACCACAGGTGCAGCCCTGACCCTGCTCACCTCAGTACTGTACTGGATTTTCAGGGTCACAGTTTCAAAACAAGTCCTCACAATAGCACAAATTGTCAGGAATGGTTTTATGGCACGAATGGCTGGTTTCCTGGGCTCCTCTTAGACTGTAGTAAAAGTAAATATAGAACAACTCGTAGGCTGAGAAAGGAGGCTTTGAAGAGTTGTGTAGTTGTGGTGCAGGGAAAGGATGATTTGATTAAATGAATGTGCTATGTCTCTGTTGTTTGCTTTGGTTTGCTAACAGAGGAAAACAGATAGAAAAATGTTAATGGGCGCATTGCAAAGCTATGAGTGAGACAAAGAAGTTGTTTTCAGACAACCACAGAGGCGCAGTCACCTCTAGTGCCAGGACGGTTAGCGGTTGCAGGGCTGTCTGACCTGTGTGAGGTGGAGATGTGATAATCCAAACCTTAACTGTATGGAGTTAGAGGTCTGAAGGAAGGATTTATAGTGTTGTTTATATGGTCTATTTGAGTCAACCACAGCAGACTGTTGCTGTTTTTAGGGTGCACCGTGGAGAGGTGTATACAGACATAGTGCAGGTGATGCGTTGAGCACAGACAGACGAGTACTCTCATGCAGACAGAATGGCAGGCAGGCATGTACGTTCTCTCGTACCAAAGAGAGGCAGTGCTATTCTCTTTCTAGCCTCTAGTGTGGTGGTTGGTGTGGTTTCAGAAAAATGGCAGGGTTTGCTGTAGCTTGAGGTAGTACAGTATGAAAAGATGACGACCTCTATCGGCACAGAACTATTCATCCATTAAATGTGAGTTTTCCAATAAGCAAATATCTACAGGTCCCACTTTACTTAAAAACATTGTTCTATCTCACGGTGTTAATCCTAAACATTAGGTTCCCTCGGGCTAAACTATCACATTTAATTCAGAAAAGCCACAAAAAGCAGTAATATTAAAAGAAAGATCAGTAAAACACAGAGCTACGCCTCATGTCATGACATACACTTGTACAGATCTCAATCCTCTCCTTTTTTTTCTTAAGGGAGGCCATGCCAGCTGCCGTCAAAGTTATATAACTGCTTATCTCTCATTCAAGTCTAGACTGACTAGCTTTGCGCACATTGTGAAGTAACACCCGTTTGAATGCGAATGACTTTGTGAGGATATTATCACCATTTCAAATGGTCTTTAGCAGCAAAGTTATGAATATTATGAGGTACTGGTAAACATTAACACAGGGCTTTAACACAGAGAATACCTGGTTTCCAACAAGAATCACACATAGAGAACATACAAAACCTGCAATCCGAATTAATATAAAGTACTTTCTCCTCTCAAAAGTTTGGTTTAAGCGGAGGGACAGCTTTTTAAACAGATAGAGGAAAGTATTTTTCCTGCTTTAAATTATAGTAGACTACAGGAAATCCCCAAGATGTATCGGATTGTAATAGGATCTCCCACACACTGTTCCCACCCCCACCCCACATACATTAACACGTGCTGGTCTGACTTCATTTCATCGAATAATCTATAAGCAGAGGATTTAACGTCACCTTGAATAAAACATATGTATGTTTAAAAGTGTAAATCACATGTAGTGTGTATTGTTTACTGAGAAAGCCATAAAAATGTAGAAATATAAATAAAAACTCATCTTTGTAGAAGCCCAGTAAACCTGCTTTAGTAAGCGCAAGTGCATTCATAAAATCATGCGTGTAAGACGATGTTCACCCTTTGTGCACTCAATAAGCATGCAGTCCGTCTAGAACCAGAGAGACCAATAAGAGCTGCTTTGTGCTCTGTGACTAATAGAACATGTGCTTTTTACTAGACTTACATTTGTGCCACATGCAGCGTAATATCAACATTTGAAGTCCAATGTTCCACAATGGCACATTTAAAGGATCTTCTAAATTGTTACTATAAAGGCGTACACAAATAATAACCCTCGTCTAGAAATACAAAAGGAAAACAAACTCCTCATCAGTAGGCCAACCATACTCAACATAAATGCAGCTCTGGCCTACTTCCATACATACCAATAGTAACACAACTTTACTTTTAAAGTAATTCAAATGCATCCCGAATCTAATTTCACTTCCTCAGAGGACCCTGACACACCCATTACTGGATCTTTCCAGACTCTGTGCACATCTAAATTAAGCCATTTCATCATCTGAATTGTTCCATCACAAAAGTTACAGTAAAATACAAGCACGATTATCTATTGCACCTTATGCATCGTTATTTTGACACTGCACAATTGCAGGAACTGTCAAAGGTTTTTTTTATTTTAGATAAAAACTTTACCATCTATTGTGTAACAAAATGCTTGGCACAAAAAACAGAAACATTACTATACGTGTATCTGCAGCAATACTACAAACCTGTTATTGAACTGCAAAGGTTACACAGCTCCATCTGACAACACTACACTTTTTTTTTGAAATAGAACAAACACTGATTAAACTGCATGTTCACTTCTTTTAGCAGATTTTACTTTGATGCTTAAAAACTCTTTGGTCTTGTTTAAACAAGCTATTGATTACTTAAATCACATACAAGTCATGTTTAATATTTCAGTGATATTTCCTCTGATGCATTTAGCAATTGCTCTGGAAGAAAAGCAAGCAACCTTCTAGGAAATTAGACCAGTGCCTGAATTTAGATAAGCATACACATAATGTCACAAGGTTCAACCTCATGAGTCCACTTATCATTCACAAAGTCTTGCCTGGGAGTGAGATAGTGAAAACCATCTGTTCACTGCACCCAACATAGTAGCTAGCTTCAAATGTATTTCATAATCATCCACACACATTTTTATCTTGTGGGGTCTCATTTTGCATTTCCTCAGTGTAACAGGTGGAGCAGGTGGTGTTATAACCTTAAAGTAATAACAAGAGCAAATAGTTGTCAGGTGGAGGATCATTTATTGACATATAGAAACAGCCTCTGAATATATCCATCAACTCTCCTTGGAGTGTATGCCATAACAAAGCAATAAATATGGTAGATATAAAATCATGCCAGCATTTGATGCTGCCAGGTAAACATAAAAAAAAATAAATCATAGCAGTCAGCTAAACGAGCTGGCAGGTAGAAACTTAAGGCAAGGCGGTCTTCTGCTTGCTGGCTGAGTATACGCTCCTTTTAGCCGATCACATGACCTGGAATAGAGTCAAAAAGTATTGTAATTTGAAACCCACACCTGGATCAAACAATATTTTCTGTAGCAAGACAGCCAGGTGAAATGTGTACCTTTGTTAAAGAGACTTCTGAATGTTATTCAGGATGTTACCATAGACAAAGTTGAACAGCTGTTCCTTTGACCTGGTTCCATCTAGCTGCTCTGTAATGACAAAGATACAAATCATCAACGTACGAAACTTGAATGACAAATCTGACCGTATTAAAACAAAACAACTTACCAACATCAACACCTGATACCTCCATGATTTTTTTGTGTTTCAAATACATGGGCCAGACGTGGCCATCGAACAGGCCTGGGGGGTCTGGCACCGAGTAGTTCCTAGAGCTGCAATCCAGAGAGACAAAAGATCAACTGCATAAATAAAAACAGCAGATTAGACCTCAGTCATGTTAACAGCGTCTCCGCACTGAAGCACTTACCACCTCCTCTTTTTGCATTCTTCATATGGGATGGAAATAAAGTAACGTTGGTCCAGCACGTCGATCAAAGGTCTACAAGAGTAGAGAAATGATAGATTAGACTCGATTCGAGGCTTCAAGGATTCAAGAGTGGAAAATGCAAAGACATTAAATGAGCAAATGTTCTTACCCATAGGTGTAAAGCAGAAAGCCCTCCACAATAAGGATGTGAGTCTCCTCCTCCTTATGCTCAGACTTTGGGACAATCTCAGTATCCAGGTTGTTATTAATACCGTGAGACTTCTCAAACTTCACCGGGTTCTCCAGCCATGCATAGATGGTACTCATCATGGCGTCCATGTCCAAAGCAGTAATGACTGGAGAGAGAAGTGAGGAGGAAGGAAAAAAGAAATGTATAGAAAATTGCAAATTGTGAGTAAGAGACACGTTCTATATGCAAGGCAGGCTATACAGCATGCAGATTATAGAGAAAGGCACCAAGTAACATCTGAAGGACACACACACACACACGACAAACAATACATACAGACGCACACAAACTCTAAAAACCCAGGCTTACCATCGTACTGCTTAAAGCCATCTTCACCAACTTCAATCTGATCTTGGGGCTGAAACATACATTGATAAGATGTACCCAGGTACATTCCACTAGTGCTACACTCTCCGACAGTGGTTTTACACACTAGGTCATAGTGTAATATGACAGACAGCGGTAACGCGCCACCAGCTGGTGTTAATCTGAGCAAAGTCTTTGGGCTACTATGTCCAGATTATTATACATATACTTTTAAAAGGCTCACCTTGAAAAAGTCATCCTGATGTACGACACAACAGTTGGGCAGGTTCTTGATCAGTCTGTTGGTGAGGGTGGTTTTCCCTCCATTGGTTACGCTGCAAAGAAATAAAACGCAATGAATGGTGGAAGAGAGCAACCCACGCAAAAAGCTGTAAGAGTAAACATTTTATATGGGACATTTTTCAGCTCCTCCGTTACCCATTCATTACCCCCCCCCCATCATTAAGCACCAATTCAAACTAAACAAAAAGGTAAGTTATAAACAGTCGTGGTGTGTCGAGGTTATTTAGACGTTTTTGCCTAAAAAAAAATAAAAAATATAGTCTTGATGGATTAGTTGCTACATTTACAAAAAACGGGTGGGTCAGCCTGATACATGGCGGGTTTCCTCATTTCTATAACCTGGTTGTAATCGTTACCTCTGCAGAGTCGTATTATCAGTAAGGATTATACCAAGTGTTTACCAGAGAGACGACGGGAAAAATAAACCTGCAGCATTTGACGGATGTCACAAACGCCCTTTCCCACGTGTGCTGCGCTTTCAGGGCCTATTGGTGCGACTAGCTTAGCTTAGCTCCCGGAGCAGGCATCCCGCTGGACTTACCCGCCGATGCCGATGATGTACTTCATGTTTTCGGATGGTCAAAGCTCTAGAAGCGGCTGGGTTCAAAACGTCAACAGACCGGTTGAGGACAATGATCTGACGGGAAGAAAGCTTAAAAAGAGAAGGTTGCAGCAGGAAACGTCAACTACTCGATTCCTCCATGGCACTTGGTTTGAGTGAGTAAGTAAGAGCAGAGACGAGGTGTCGCCCGAACGGTGTCTTCCGCTAAGAGGGAGCGCGAGCTAACTGCCACTACTACACATACTGCACAGTTCACCGTGATTGGCTATATAAACACCTCGCGCTCCACAGAAAACCATTATAACCAATCACAAGCAAGCGTTACCGCAGCCCGCGCCCCTCTCCCTCCGTCTGCTGAGTTTAACCGTGACGTCACGTTAATTTTAGTGCCGAAATGATCATTTGATTTTTACTTTAGTAAAAGTAGAAATGCCACTATCTGCACATACGTCATCACAGGTTAAAAACAACAAGTACCTGTAAACATAACGTACAGTTTAGGAAAAGAGCGTATACCAATAGAGACAAGTGGCTTTCCGCACTGACTAAAGCACTCATGTGACTGTAAAGGCAGGTACATCTACTGGCCTGTTCCAACTCATTGCATCTTACTTCTACTGCACTTTAGTGTGGAAGCACATATTTGATTTTTCTTTGATAAACATCTTTTGCATGCATACACAAACTTTTTGCAAAATAAACCAACTCAACATGGGTTGATCCAGCATGGACTTGTAGAATAATAATAATATTAAATTGTAAGAATAAATAAAAACTAGTGATCCACTAAATAAAAATCACATTAGAGGCATCAGTTTGCTGTTATTCTTTATACCCACTAGTCATTACAATTATCTCCACCTCACCCAGCTTTATAACTGAAATTCAACAAAGATCACACCAGAAGGAGCCATTCACTTGATAATTGCTTTAGTTTTTATATCCTAAGTAAATTGACATACCTTTACTTGAATTTTAGATGTAGAGTAACAGAATATTTCTCTTCTGTTGTTCTATTTAAGTGAAATATTAGATTAGTCTACTTTCTACACCACATTAAAAAAATAATATCATATACGCAACATGGCAGTTGTTAAAAACAGTTATATTGTGTTTACAGTTATACAGAAATGCTGAAAATATATCAGTGTCTGAATCAGAGACAGAAACAAACTATTATTATCATCATCATTTCTTAACTCCCTCACATAGTTGTGGTGTTTTTTTCACCAGCCAATAGCTCAACTCTCTTTATTTTGTTTTCATACTTTTGATTTTGTTTAGGAACTTCCGAACCAACCCTACGGCGCAGTTTCCTGAGGTTACACTAAAATATTGCTTAGGTTAGGGTTTACACCCTTGACAACCTCAACTATGAGGAGAAAGTTGCCAAGTGTAGAATTCAGTTCAACTTTCTATTCTATTTATATTCAGATTTCTATTCATAGCTTGACTCAGCTTCATTTTGGCCCTTTGGAGCTACTGAGTCAAAAATATGCTCCACAAAAATGTATATATATTTGTAAGTTAAATCAAGACTCAAGAAGTATTTATTGTCATTATGTGTTACACATAACGTAATTTAGATCGGTGAATCTCGGCTTTGGGAAGGCAAAATAAAAAAACAATTAAAAAAATAGTATTAAATCTAGTATTAAACTGAGATAAGCATTTATACTGTAGGCTCATATGCACAAACCAGTTGAACTCCCACCTTCTCATTCAACCACCATGTGACAAAAAGACTCAGAAAGCGTACCCTAATCATGTCTTTGATGTATTTACTAGATCTTATGAAGACCTTTTCTGAGAAATCCTTCTTGTGCCTGTGGTACAATGACTTATTTATTTACGCCCTATAAGATAGTCACAGAAAATAATACTGATTTAACTAAACATTGATGTGTCAGAATACATTTTTTTCAACCTTCTAATGTCCTAAAACAATATTTTACCATCTATCAGATTAAGTTTAAAGTTAAGTCTAAATTGGCAAGTTTGCATCCCAGACATATCTGATGGTTCCAGCAGCAAAAATAAATATCTAAAATATAAAAGGATGATTTTCATTTTAATATTGCTGCATTTAGTATCTTGAGAGTTCTATTAAACTTATTAAATGTTTATATTTGTATGTTTATATTTGTTCTTCAACATAGCTACAGTTTAAAAACCACAAAATTGGGTCATTACCAAAGACTGCATACTGTGAGTGATTTGGGACTGGAATCCAGGTGGGGATGTGAGAGTGGGGAGTATGGTGACTGAAACAGGAGGGGAAGTGTTGGACAAGGGGAGAACAAGCATGTCAGCATAGGTCGATGTGTCTAAGAAAGTGAGAACGTGGCTGGGCAGTATGGACAACAACAACATTTATATGGAAACATTTTGTTTACTCTGTATTATTTGATCTAATCCCAGACCCTTATCCTGTCTTGGTTTCTGACAGAAATATTTACATCTGTAGATGAACAATGATAGTGTCTGCTCCTTCTTTTTATTTTAATGTAATACAACCACTTATTTGGAATAATAAATACATGTCAATAGAATATCTGATAATAATTTGAAATGCACTTCCACAGAAGAAGATGAGAGCATGCAGCTTCCTCCTGACTAGTTGTTGCAACTTCCCAGGACATTATTTACGTGCATACTTTGGTTAATGACTCAATGTTAACCTTTCACATGACACTTCCATACTGCTAACACAGCTGTCTGGACTGCCTGCATGTCCACTCTGTTCCATTTAAAGCCCCTATGAACAGATTCACAGTGCTAAATTTCAGTGCACATTGAGCTGGTTTTGCACAGACATGACTCATATTACCTGAGACGCTAAAGCATACAGCAAATATTACACTGTCCTACATATAAATGTATCATTTACCTGAGAGATTATGGTGTGTGTGTGTGTGCGTGCGTGTGTGCATGCGTGCGTGCGTGTTTGAGCACACTTCAGCAACTGTAAACTGTACTCTTTGATAGTTTTCTCTTTCCAGGCTGGTCAGCTGTCACATTTTACTTCAAATTTGCAGCAGTCACATTTGTGTCAGCCTACATTCTTCACATTTAATTTGATTGCATTTCAATAAATGCCACGTTTTCTGCATGACTGCAGTGTGTTCACAGTGAATTTAGCGAATCTACTATCCAGTCTGGCCATGTGATACAGATGATGGGTCATGTTTTGGCAACATGATTCACCACACAGACAGCATTACACAAGTGCTCATAATAATTTGAAACATTAATTTTTGTGCATTTCTAAAACAACAACTAGAGTTAATGTACCTGAATGTTACTGTACTTCTAGGTCTGCTATTATTGTTGACTAACACACACACTGCCACCTGCTGGCTGTGATTAAACCTCTGTTTCAGACATTTATGACCTGTACTTTGCTTATGAATTAAAAACAATGCTGAAATACAATGATGACTGTTGGTATTAAGATGGACATTATTGTTTTTTTTCTCTGTGGTTTGTTAAATATGTTTTTTATTTATACATAAAGTCAGGCTGTTGCTTCCAGTCCTTCTTCAGTGTCATTTTATTGTTCTAGACTGCTTATATTCGATCATTTTCATTTACAGCGAAAGGTTTAAACAAGGGGATTTGAGAAGTTGGGGTTAAAATTTTGTGAATAGTAAAAGTACCGGTACAGGATATTTACTTTTTAATTATTAATCAGCAGTTTGCATTAGGTTAGGGCCACATGTTAATGCAAATACAGCAAAAAAAGTCTTCTGGTTGTGTGAGTCCTCTTGTGTGAGTTTTGCCAACTCACACAAGCCAACACAGATGCATTCAATGTCAATGTGACCACTGTGAGAGGGCAATAGAAAACAATGCTGTATTAACCAATATTAGAAGACAAGTTTATGTTTCAAAGGTGGCAAAGAGATGTTGAGAACCGTCAGACAAGTGTAACCCCAGTCAGTATTAAGAATGTGCAATTTCTATGCTCACCTGCCATTTTGAGGAATGAAACAGACATTTGATTGTTCTTTCTTCTGAATTCACATTGGATATAAAAAAGCCTGTAGAGTGACCAAAATGCCACTAAGAATCATGCACTTTAGAGGTGTAACATTATATTTCAAGCATATCTCTAAAAACACATTACTCATCTTTCACTATTCAATAGATAGCAATAGATAATTTGTTTCCTTTCCCCTCGTGTGACGTAAATTCAGATTAAATCAATGCACATGATGCTTAAAGCTTATACATCTGACACAGTCTTAGCATTGTTAACTGTGTCTTTTACAAAAGCAGACAAGGCTCCAACTCCTGGGATCCTCCTCCGCATGTGTGCGTGACTGGGCACTCAAATCTAGCATGTCCTTATCTTTTAGGCTTTTCAAGCAACAAAGGGGTAAATACTTTCTCATAAAATGTCATAAGGCATGGTCACACAGTAATATCTATAAATCAGCTATTGAAAATAGCTGATTTAATTGAAAAATATTCAAAGTAAATTGTCTAAAAAGCATAACAAGCTGGCAATGACAAGCAGTGAAGCGGGAACCACATCTTTCATTTGGATAAAAATAACAAGTCTATCAGTCAGTCAGCCAAGATCACATCTGTCCAGAATAGCCAGCAGCAGGCCGCCAGGACCACTTGTTCATTTCAGTTTCATAGAACATAGAACATCAGCCGGAGGCTGGGTGTGAACAAAAACAACAAAGGTCAAAGGTAAATTTAAGACACATCTTAAAATAATTACAATCGCTTCGCTTACTGCAAAAAACGCTAACATGTTGCTGTGTGGTTTAAATCCATTTGAAAGAAAAGTCTTTAAAAAAAGCAATAATCTACAGCACAAACCTCATCTACATCCTACAAACGTGAGTTGCCACAAATACATTTGTATCAAAAACCTCAACAACTAGTAACTTCATCATTCATCATTTGTGGATTTGATTGTCTGAGAGTCCTGTTTCTTCCTTTCATCTTATCTTTGTACAGCTGATCTTGTCACATAAAGATCTTTGTTTTCGATTATATCAGTGCGTGAGCATTGCAGATGTGTCCCTCTAAATATTTTTTTATTTATTTAATATGTAGGCTATGTTCTTCTTCTTCGTGTTGCTCTCCATATATTCCCTGTATGCCTCCCTGACCACAGCTCATCTGTAAATCAGCAACCTCCATGCCGCTCTAACACGGTACAGCGTGTGAACAAATGGGAGTTTGTGGCCAGTAGCTAGCTATGTGAATGGTGAAACAGAAACAAGTTGCAAATGAACACATTAAACATTTATTTTAACATTTAATAAACAATCTCAGTTAAGGAACAGCAACAAATAAAAACAAGAATCTAAGACAATGTTCACTTTGCAATGTTCTCCATATTTCACATATATTTCATAATAAAGGACTAATTACACTTAAATTACATGTAATTTGTAAAAAAAAAGAGAAAAAACATCATGGAAAAAACATACAGAGCATCACTCAATTATTTCAATTACATGTTCTACAGTTAAAAGTTTTCATTTTATACTACTGGACACTGGAGACACTCTATACCACACAGGGCCTGGTTCATTACACATTGTTCTTGACTGACAGATCAGTAGCTGGAGGACAAGCTTATTGAGTTAAACCCCAATCACTTACTGATGAGTATAATTCTTTTTATATTTATTGTTTGTATTAGAACACATTAGTTGCAGCATTTAGTCCTTTCATCCAAGCAGGTTTTTTCCCTGGTGTGGAACTGAAAAGGCAGAACAAAAAACAACAACAGCCAATTTAGCTACAATTTAGTACTATACACTCCAGGCCTGAGAGAGCCTGAAATTGTTTTGCATTTTCAAAAAAAGCAAAATATAAGGACAAAGATATCTGTGCAAATTTTATATACAAAAAAAAAATGTATTGATCAAAAGCTGCTAAAAGCAAGGACCCTCAACAGAAAGCACTGTGAATAGTTACAAGCGTCAATGTCAAACACTTTTATTAATATAAACATAAAAATGTCACCAGTCAGAAAGTGCTACAAGTGTTAAAGTCCAAGCTATTCAGTAAACACGATCGCCATGGTTTCTGCTCAATTCTCCACAGTGGTGTGATGAGTTGGAGCAGCTGGGTTATGCTGGATCGCTGGTTAACACTTTCTGATGAGTTTCTAGTCATCACAGCCCAGCAGCTCCATACGCAGTGTGATGCGCTCATGCCACTCCCAGGGAATGACTCGAACATAGCGGCCGTAAAATGGAGGCTCAAATACATTCCTCTTATGGGTGTTGTTGTCAGTGTTGCCTTGAAAAAGCTGCAAATAAATATTAATTTACAGTTATTATATGTACCAGAAGTAAATTCTGTTTAATCTTGTTACATCTTTCCAAAAATTTAAAATGAGCTCTTTGAGAAATAGCTGAAGGAGTGAGGAGAGTGACTAGTAAGTTACACCTGCACAATGTCATAACAGCTAATTCTGTAAGATCATCCTGATCCAGCCATTATAACTATCCATCCATCCATTGTCTTCCGCTTATCCGAAATCGGCTCGCGGTGGGTGCTGGAGCCTATCCCAGCTGCCTTCGGGCGAGAGGCGGGGTACACTCTGGACGAATTGCCAGTCCATCGCAGGGCCAACACAGAGACATACAGACGAACAACCATGCACACTCACATTCACACCTACGGACAATTTACAGTGACCAATCAACCTAACATGCACGTCTTTGGACGGTGGGAGGAAACCGGAGTACCCGGAGGAAACCCACGCAGACACGGGGAGAACATGCAAACTCCACGCAGAAAGGCACCTGGCCGACCGGGACTCAAACCCGGGTCCTTCTAGCTGTGAGGCGACAGTGCTAACCACCACACCACCGCGACACCCCCCATTATAACTAAACATCTCTAATTAAAGCACTAGAAATTTCTATTGAATTTTTCCTGAGACATACAGTAACTCAGAATTTACAGAAACCGAATAGTAATTGCTTGTGTCTTCTCCTTGTAAGTCGCTTTGGGTAAAAACGTCTGCCAAGTAAAGTAAAGTAAAGTAAAGCATATTAGTGATGTACATTTTAGGAGTTACCTTATCCTTGTTGGTGTTCTCGTCCTTTACAATACTCCACGACTCTCCGTCATTACTGTAAGCAACTTTAAACACTGACACAAACTGGACCACCCCAAAGTCCTTGGCACCCTGAGTGATGATGCCTGTGAGGCGCTTTGTTTTCTCTAGATCAACCTGTAGGAGAAAACAGTCACGCTCTGAAACATCTACGGCCTTCCAGGTGTATTTAACCCCCTTTTAATCACAATTCTCACCTGGATCCACTCTGAGCGGTTGTTCTGTGCGGGAGACCAGGCGTTTGTCTTTCCCTGCTTATCTAGTCGGGCAAACTGAGGCCGCCACGTGAAGGTATCAATGCCCCATGTTTTGAACGAGCCGGAGGCAGTAAGCTGCCCGTCTGAGATGAGTCGAGACTTCATCCCCAGAGGCTCTGAGCAACCTGTCGCGTTTGAATAAACTGTGAATCACAAGTCGACAGGAAGATGGATGCAGGAACAAACCAGAGTGAAAGAAGGAGAAAAAACAGACGAGAAGAAAAGACACATGAATACACCCAAAGCAAAGACGAATCAATCACACCTACCATTTGAAAAAAAGGAAGAACCATCACAATTATTTTACCTCCACCAATGCCCATGTAGTAAGAACAGAAAGAAGAGCACAGAATAGAAGAATGCGTGCAATGACGTGCATAGAGCTCTGTATGTAGAGTGTACACGTATGTTTACCATGTTTCTGTGAAACTGATTTAGCTGTCAGGCTCAAAAAGATGGGGAACAAACGTGTGGAGAAAAACACAAATGTATTTCTACCGCACATTTCTGTCATTGTGCAGCAAAAAGCAATCAACAGGATAAAACGAAACCTTTCTGACTCACAACAGAGAACAACCTCTTGTGGTAGTTCCTCACTAGGTTGGCACATGTCCAATAAGGGATATAAGATCTTTTAGCCACTTGGACCAACTTGGATGCATGATTTGAGTCATGCTTGCACGTCTTGTTGAAAGACCCAGTGACCTAGAGTTGCAGCAGGTTTCTTTACATGATAAATGTCAACAAAATAACTGCATGAACTCAGACTCAAGAGGTTCCCTGTGCCTGAAGCAGCAAAGCAGCCCCACAGCATTACTCCCTTAAGTAAAGTTTAATGCTGATTGATTGCTTGCTTGGGTGTGTTTAAAAAAATCACATCACAGCTAATAATGTTGTTATGCAGTCCAAATGGAAACGTCTTGGAGGCTGCTGTGATTATCTGCCACCTTTCTCAGCCAACTGTGTGTGTTAAAACTGCGCTGGGTGTTTTTTGTGTAGTCACCGTTGAGTTCACAGCCGACCAGCTCCATGCGCAGCGTGCAGGCCCGGCGACAAACCACAGGGATAATACGGATATACTGGGCTACAATTGGAGGGTCAAAAAGGTTGGTCTTGGTGCTGTCATTATCTGTGTTGCCCACAAAAACCTGCGGCACACAGACGCAGAACAATGGTTAGGTTGGCTGGGGGGGGGGCTTTCAGTGCAGTCTTCTGTTTATGATTATGTAAAGTAAGAAACAAGGTTTCTCACCTTGTCCCTTTGTTGGTCATCTACTCCATACAAGGTGTAAGTGTTTCCATCAAAGCTGCTTGCCACCTTAAAGGCCTTGATATACTCAGCAGTGCCCATACGGCTCGCACCCTGAGTGATGATGCCTGTCAGACGCATCTTCTTCTGCATATTAATCTGTTGTTACCAAATGAAAAAGGGTTAGTCGACGTCACTGCTCTCACTGGGCTGTCAGAGCAATCTCGAGTTTCTTTTCATTAATGCATTAAGACTTCTTAAGACTTAAGTCTTAAGACTTCTTACCTCAATCCAGGGGTTTCTGTCATGAGAGGCTGACGTCCAGGCATTAACGATGCCTTGGTTGTTGAGCCGAGCCAGCTCCGGGCCCCATCGCTGGAGACCCATTATGGCGTAGTGCACAGAGGAGGCAGAAATCTGTGACTCTGCGATCGCACCTCCCTCCATCCCCAGCAGAGAAATACAACCTGGAACACAACAACAAGATTAGAACCGAAAGCTGAACCCAAGCTGATACATTACATTTCATACATCTTGTTCTACTCATTAAATCTAATAAAAAGAAAATAAGCAAATAAATACAGCAATGTTCCCTTTAATTACTAACTCAGTAACATTTAATTACACAATAATTGTTGTTGTTAGAATGGTATTATTTAGGATTCAAAATACCTTATTAATTAAAAATCTTTTTATTTAAATTAGACAACAAGGTCCAGTTCACAATCACACTACAAAGCAACAGTACATTAAGAACCCCAGGGGAACTTGTTTATACTTTTATTCTTTATATTAACATTTGTAACTATTACATGTAACAGATTGAACGTGGAAACACATTCTTTGACCAAAGTGTCTGAACTTATGTTGAAGTTACTGAACGTACGTAGCTGGCAATGCTTTCCAACATATGGTGAGCGGCACTGACAGGTGTAGTCTCCATCAAGATCTCTGCATATCCCTTCATTCTTACAGGGCTGATTGGCACAATCATTCACATCTGAAAAACGAGAAACTCTCATTGTTAGTTGCTCCTTAAATCTTGGGGATCGACTGACAAGCACTGTGATGGGATAAGCAGGTTAAGGGTGAAGAGTCACAGTTGATATTTAGATAGATGCTGTGGCACCATCAGTTAAAACTAAAACTAGATCAGTATTCTTGAAGGACACATGTACAAACTGCATCTATAAAGTACTTTATTAGCTTTTTACATCTTTTTTCCTTTGACTAACATCTTCTTTATTCCATAACGACCATGAAAACGCAGCACGTCTGTGATCATCTTCTGCCTCGGCCAAAGTCCTATGTTATACTTTATAATCTCCACAAGGTGGGGTGTTTTCACTACACGTCTACGCTGTTTCTCTAGTTCAGTGGACTAAATCAATTTATCCCCTCAGCAGCATTTTTCTCTCTTATTCAGGTTAGTAAGGAAAATATTTTTCTCAGCGAGGATGATGATAAACCAAATGTTACGAGTGATGGGCATTCAGATATTAGACCAAACAACTTCACCGTTAATGCTTTTTATGCACAGCTGTATTGTTGAGTCTGAGAAGGACCCCAGGTACATGTAGTGAAAGATGTTGCATATTAAGATCCACTCAAAGCAGAAATTCATGCCAATAAATGAATACGTTTAACCACATACCCGAGGCAGTAGTGTTAATGCTAGTACAAAACAAAATTCTTTTATAAATGAAATAATATTCTGTCCAGCTTAATTCCACCTGTCTTACTGACCTTAGGAAGCCAGAGTTTAGAGGTAAAGCAAGCGACAGGTTGACGTAATACCACATGGGTCTGTTTATTTCTTGTTCCCGTTAACACTAAGAGGATTGGTCACAACTTGGCTGCACGACTGTGACAGCACAGCTAATAACACTGAAACAAGTGATCTCACCACTGGACTGTGAAATAGTTTATGTGATTTGCGCTTTAAATTGAGCCTGTGTGCTCAGTGAGCTGAACACTTCATTGTGTCGACTGGGATTATGACACACTAACTACTATCATATGCCTTGTTTTAATTATGAGATTATGTCTGTGCATTTTCTGTACATAATTTGAGAGCCACCTCCTATCAGTGCCCCCGCTCTATGACGTCTGACTAAATCAAAATTAGAAAATGTTTGGGAGTGGACGACCAGACTGCTCCAACACTACAATTGGTGGTCAGACTGTGGGCTTTGGGAGGGTCTGCCGTTCATTCACAAGAAAAATGCCAATTCAAATATAGCATGAATTAAAGTTTGGGAACGTACATATATCCACATGTTAAACCTATGTGTTCTGCTCTCCTCAGTCATATACAAACATGTACATATATACATATACAAACACAGTTTCAGTTACTAGTTATTGGTGTTTGTGAAAGATGAGAAATACTCTGTTTGGTGCAGGAGATGGATAATGATGTACTCCCTTTAAGTTATGCTTCAACTTACTATTAAGCTAATATCTCTGCAATCATTAAAATTCTTATTTATCTCACTATAGACTATTATCACATTCTGCTTAGTTTCAGTGTTAGAGTTGTGTGGAAGGCATCTGCATGCTAAGAGACCTGGAGTAGTTTCCTACTAATTAGCCTAACACAATGACCAAAGAGCCCACTGAATGAGACCCTTTCATGAAACTGCTGAGCTGACTGCACATCACTTTCACAGCTAATCGTAAGCCCCCATTGACAAATCCTCATAGGTTCACACACAATGCTATTATTAGACTGAAATTCACAGCCAGAAGCAACTTACTGGTCTGACAGTGCACTCCTTCGAAACCAGGCTGGCACTTGCAGACGAATCCATTGAAAACATCTCCTCTTCTGGTCGCAGCGATGACCTCACACACCCCATCGTTCTTACAGGGGTTAGGGCTGCAGGGTCCTGGGAGAATGACAGAAAAAAAGACGTCTGCTTAATGTTTTGGCACAACTGCTTATATTTGTAATCCAAAAAGCTGCTTTTTTCATCACCTGTCTCCGTCAGGTTGCACGTGTCTCCAGCAAAGCCATCTGCACAGATACAGATGAAGGGATCATCTCCGACCCCCGTCACACACGTTCCTTCATTATGACAAAGATTCACCTCACAGTAGTCACCTGAGTAAACGATTGTGAGAAAAAGATGTAACATGAAATCACTAGAGCAAGTATTATGGTCTAACCGGGCCAACCTCAGCACAGCCACTGCAAATACACCTCACGTTGCAGTGTGTTGCCATGGAAGTCAAGATACAGGGCAGCTACAATGAGTGCAGCTACAATGTGTTTACTTTCTGGAAGGATATTGTTGCAATTTCACTTTTCTAAGAAGTAGTGTGAGCAACTGATAATTGTTTGCTTTTATAAAAACTGCAAATAAATAAATTAGATTTCACACAAAGTAAATGAACTTTAAAAACTGTGTCTCTGCATTGCTTGTGTACCTCCTTTTTTACAATTACTATTCTTAAGTTGGAGGTTTAGCAGGTCCAAATAAAATGAGACCTTTGATAAGTAAACATGCTGTAAAACAACGGACTATTTCACTTTTTTGTCTTGTATTATTGCACAGCAAACAGACATTTGACCTTCACCACAATCTATATATAAAAAGATGAATCAACTTTATTTGTTCTGTGTTACTGGAGTGTGTGTCCTGAGTGTTTCTAACAACAGCGACTCTGCAGTGCTGAGTCACGGGAATCACAACCTCCATTAGGAGTGGCAGGACACCGATTCATGGAGCAGAGTATAGCTTTCCTGTTGAGTCATCAAATGCCATGTCAGAGTCGTCGTTAGAGCTCTAACTGAACTGGATTGTCACTTTATAGCATCTGATTGGTTAAAACCTGTAGGGCAACGCTGCTGACTTTCTCTTTTGTTCTCAGTAATGAGGCTTGTAATTGTGATCCCGAACATGTGAACACAACAGATTGTGGAATCTGTTGTTAATCAAACTCTCGGATATGACAGCTGTTATTAAACCTATTGCAGTAACTGATCAGATTTATACAGGGAAAAAATGGGAGTTATCACAAAGGTCTGTGAAGTTTAATAAACCTAGTTAGACTTCAAACCGAATCCTGTAGAATGTGCACTGTGAGTGTGGGAATAAAAGTATGCAGCCATCACTGACAACATGACGTGTCTGTGTGCAGGATTAAGTGCTTGTGGGATTATTCAGGCTGCACAGGAGCTTGCAGCTCTTTCGGGAATGAGTAGTTACACAACATGACAATGCAGCAGCTCACGAGCGGCTCAGGACATGCCACTCACCTGACCGGCTGATGGGTGATGAGCAAAGCAAAAGGCCCTGAATATACACCAACATCATTCCAGCAGAAGATAAGCAGCCACGCACACTAAAGAGATGCTCAACTCTTGGCTTCTCCTACTCAGACTAGGAATATTTTAGGTGCTCTTGGCTGACTGAACATTTCCAGGTTAAACTAAAGTTCACTAAGTGGACAGCTGGTTCATGTTGGCTCCAGGCAAGATCCCATATGGTGTTTTTTTCCTACACAACAATAAATCCAAAAACATAGTTGAAACACAAATATTCTTACAGGAATGAGCCCTTTGTAATGCATCATCTATTCTTTGCTTTGGGTGGTGCAAGCAAAACAAAAACATACAAAAGAGCTGTTCACTGCTGCAAGTAGGCCTATCATTTTTTATAAACCCGCCTCTTACAATATAACCACAGTGTAATAACAGAGTTTTGCATGACCTAATGACAGAGTAGCGTCATGTTTAATAACTTCCACTATGACAATAATAAGCTGGCATCTTGAGATATGGTGTACAAATTTACTGCTGGCTGCTTTCAGAAAAAAAACTGTTCATGATCCCTGAGTATGGATGTCTTTTCATTTCAGATAATTTGTTGATGGAAACTAATAAAGACAGTCCATAAGAGAATAATGTAATTATTATTAAAGCAGTTATCAAATTATAAATTTATATTTAGCATATTATATATTAAGCATATATCACCTTGATAGCAGAAAAAGAAAAATCACGTTCATTGAAATGACTAACCTACTGAATTTTTACCCTTTTGTCATTCATTATAGCCCCCCAGTTCTGCCATCACTGAGAGACAACGACAAGAAGACGGCAAACTGGTTGTCCTACAGCCAGTAAAAGTACAAGTCCTACCAGTTTTATTTAGACTGGACTGACATCATCAAAGTGGAAAACTGCATGGAAACAAGACTAGGAGGCACACTTCACTGCTCCTTCAGGATAATATGGGAAAAAATAAAGCGTGGTGTCGTAATGCACCACAGGCTCACATTAGACACAACAAGTCAACAACACAAACACAAACAGGAGCTGATTAGCATCAGCTGTATGCGCGCGACTGATCAGATTTACGTGACATGTACGTGAGATTCACGTGTCGGTGGTCATAAACAAAGACTTACCTCTGACTGAATTGAGGCAAAGCAAAAGAGTAAAGGTTGTTAGAATCGCTGTCATTGGATTTTCGTGGCAATTCATGTTTGTCTTCCTCAGTCTGTTACGCAGGTCTGTTTGTTCGGTGCGACGTTACCGCAAACTAACGCTGCCTTCAAGTGCTGCCGGAAATATCTAAACCCTGAACGGTCTGTAAAATAACGACGAAGACACCTCCACGGGAGCTGGGATTTTTTCGATAATACCCATTTAATGACGCATGACGTCTGCTAATGGGCGGAGACGTGGGAGATTTCCAGTAAACACACACACAAAACAGTTTTTCAGTAAACACTGATTTGAATTATTTGACTTAAGGCCAATTTTGCTTGTGTTTACTAATGTAGACCATAGAGCAGCAGGCAACTGCCCAGGGACTGCAAAAGCCCCAGGTTTACCATGCCATTGATTTAAGATTGGATTAATAGAAAATTTGTGGACCATGCCACTTTTAAACTGTGTCCACAGAGGATTAATTGGTGACAAATCTCGAGCAATCGTCATCATCCAGGACTCTACTGGTTTGGTCTGAGAGGCCACAGACCAGACCAGATCCACTGACAGGTTCTCTCCAGAAACTATCACACTGGTCGCAAGTAGAGGCTGGTGTAAAACACTCCCACGCTCTCACTGACACAGAGACTAATGTCTAACACATACACTTGATACACAACTAACAAGAACAATTGAAAATTAATTATTATATTATGCCAATCAACTAAGTGGTTAATATTTCTTATTTTATCTCTCAACATAAACAACGTCCTGGACCTGGTCGCCTAAAATTATTAGGCTACCAGTTATTACCACCAATTAAAGTTTTTGCTATCAATTAATTAGTCTAATTAGTTACCATGTATTATGGAATGACAAAGCTTTAATAAATTACCTGATTCGTGAAAAACATGTGAAGGCATCACTTGTCATAGATTAACAGAGTAGGTGGTGCTTTGAATGAGCCCCACATTGCACTCATATAAGGCGGTGAGAGTATTGACATTTTAACACATTGTAAACAAAATACTTGTCTTTTGTTTTTTTTAGCCTTTATAAATAAAGTCTGCAGTCACAAAAAGACTGCTCCGCCCTTTGGGGGTGAAACATTACTTAACTTATGCCACATGCTGTAGGCCACCATTCATTCACCATTCTGGATCATTGTTAAAAATTCTGCCCCACCAGTGATGTTGTCATGATACAGGTGCAGAGATGTGATTCTCTTTAGTTCCTTTAGTTTTTTGGGCAAATAGTTTATGAAGTAGAGCTGTAAACTTTACTGTATGTGAGATCTTAAACAACTGTTCAAAAATAAGTAAAACTCTAAACATTGTCCGTTAAATTGTTAGTTTCACGATTTCAAAATCTGTTTTCAAAGGCATATGTGCAGTTAAATGTAATTATACATATTGTTCATCACTGAGGTGAAGAGAACAATAAATTAAAAAAATCTCAGCTCTGGGGTAAAAAACACATTAAAAAATTAAGCTCTGCCGCCATCAGGTGGGAATTACACTGTAACTGCAAGTACTCAAGTGGATCCCGCAAGTAAACGTACACTATGAACACCTGCATTTTCCTTACCTGATTTATGTGTCTGTGTATGAACATGGAAGTGGAAAATAATCAGAAGCACAATAATAAACATGGTAAAAGTACACAAACCCAGTATTCAAGTAAAAGAAAAGTGAACTTGACTAAGACATACTCCCCTTCTACTTCACATTCTTTAATTGAGTGAAAGTAATGATACAAGCACTTATGCTCTTATTTAAAGTACAAGTTCACCACTAAGAAGACAATCTAGGTAGTTGCAAACAGTACAATATCATGTGGTTGATAACATACTTATAGAAATCAAGTCCAGATTTTTTTCTATAAACTGTAATTAAAAACAGTTATGGCAAATAAACATCTAAACATCATCATTCTAGCAAAATAATAGTCAAAAGTTGCTATTACGTGGACACTGCTGAGCTATATTATTTTGCTTAAAATTTTAGACTGTACTGTAATAATTTTACATTTATAAGAATTTAAATCTAATTAGGGACTAAAACTGTAAAATTAAGAGGGCCTACAATATTTTCTTCAGAGCTGGAGTGGAGTAAATGTAACTAGTAAAATATAAGGGAAGTCCAAGAACCTCAAAATGTACCTCAGAAATATACTTATGAATGTGTGCAGTACACAGGAGATCGACATAGTGAGCCAACCACCTCTGGTAGACTTTCCGTGTAGATCAAGTTCTATTATCCTAAATTTCACCCGGTGTTACAAAAGCACTTTGTAAGGAGTATGTCATCAGTTACTTATTTATTTTAAAATATCCAGTTGCCCTTAATACCTTGTTACCTAAAATTAAATATAGAAACTGGGGCTTGTTTTTATAATCTGTTACCACATTATTGTGTGGTTACAGTCAGGCACCACACTGGTCTACTGCTCGATGTAATGTTGTGTAACACGCTTCAGCTCACGTTCCTGTCACGTTGCTGAATGGTCTCATCCAACACAATAAAATACTGATTATACACAGTGCGGAAACTAGAATTACATGATTTGTGAAATTGTACAACATTTTCAATATTTGTGCCTAAAGTACGTTCGGTTCGGCGTATTTGTCACATTGCAAACACGTTTTTATTAAAGATTTGGTTCCTTATCACCCAAACAACGTTAACTAACCATAGTATTAATTTATTTTTAAATAAATAAAAGTATAAAAAATATATATTAAAAAGTACAGATTTGTTGAAAATCAAACATAACACGATAAACAATTTAAAAAATACATTTAAAAAATATAAATGAACACTGTCTGTATTTAGGGGCGTGGAAACTGAATAACGTCTGCTCGGATGCAACGTCATTTGTCATTTTGGCCAATGGAAAGCCAGGCATGCAAATTACAGCTTCGTCTAGGAAGTCGAATCGTTGGTCAGTTGGTGTGGTCGCCTTCAGTTTTGCAAATGAGAGGGCGTCCTACACTTCCGATGCTGTAGAGACTCACAAAACAAACAAACTAAATGCCACGAATATAACTAGAGCATTTAAACTTCGAGGAGCCTATTCACTTTTTTTCTCCCAGTTGAGGTAAGTACAGTACAGATGTCGTTGTTGTCTTTGTGGTCTGGTAGCAGTTATCGGGCTCAGATGATGCTGCCTCCTACGAACACTCGACCATCAAAGATAGAAACGTATAAAACAAGTGTTTAGATGAATAAGATCATATTTCATCCTCGGTGTGAAGTTGTTGCGCAGGACTGTCAGCAAATTCTCAACTTTGACATGGTGATTCATTTTCTGGTTCAGTGGGGCGAGTGAAGATGCACACACTCTGCCCTTGGCGTTTAGATAAACGTATTTGAAAGGGATGCACAGTTTAAAGTCCTCGTTTTGTTTGTCCACAAAGCCCTTCCCTCCGCTGGTAAATGTTAGCTAACTGTATGTGGACGCCTGTCGTGACAAAGGAGGAAGAGCTAACAGTAATATTAGCGGCAGCTGCAATGCCAAATAAACTTAAGGTTGGGTCTTTTCTCAGCGAGTCGACTGACACAGAGGCGATATTATAGACGTTCTTATAACCACCACTTTCTCTTGTCTTTAGCTTGATTCGTCAGTCAGATACATAAGACGGGTGTTAGCTAGGCGGGGTATTAAATGAAGCTAAGTTAATGCAGCCGGGAATCATTCAGATTCCGTGTGTGTTAGCGGGTTAGAGTTTTATTTACTTTGATTTTGTTTTAGATATAACCACTACCTGTCCCAACAGACACGATCTAATGCTTTATTATTGAGAGGGTGACAACCCAAAAATTGCTGTAAGCAGTTGCGCAAACTTCCTCTTCACGGAGGGACAGGACCTGAGGACAACAACAGAAATCCCTGTTATGCATTTGCTTTTCACGGATTGGATTATTCAGACTAAAACAGCGAGGGCTTTACTGTGAAGAGGAACACGTGGACATGTTAAAATACCTGCTGCTCGTATATCGTGAGGTGTGGTTAGGTCAGCGATGCTGGTTTTACTTGATAAATTACTGACATGGTTATCCCATTATCTAAATCCATTTGACTAATGACTTCAGTGCAAAATTATATTCATATGGTTAATGTAAAATGTATTTCTTGGGAGGTAGAAGTCAGTTAGTGACAGCTGATTACTGGATTAACGACCACTACCAGTCAGTGTGTGAGCTTCATAATGTTCCCTGAAACACATGATAGTAAACCAAATACATTTTACAGTTGGACTTAATCAGACAAAACAAAATATCAGAAGATATGACTTACATATACCCATGTCTAGTGTCCTATAAAGTATTTGAGTGTCTGTTAATTTCTGCTTAATTCTTCTGCTCCTCAGGTTTGACCACATCACTGTGACTTCATCTGTTTTGCGTTTTCAACCTTCAGGGAGAAGTCCTTGTTTGAGGCAAATTTAAACAATCAATGTAAGTAAAATTTGATTGCCGTGGGAACAATATATAATGAAAGCATTTTGTTGTTCAGTGTTTTCTTGGACTTCTCCGTCAGAATTATGCTAAATGCAGTCATTTATGCTATCACACAATTATTAACTCTGTTAATTTCTGTTTTCTGTGCACTTTTTGTATTTGCAATTATTTGTAATTGTATTTTTGACAACTCAGTTTATTGTTGTTGTATTAGTGCATTTCATTCGAAGACATGTTGCTCAGTGTAGAATCAAAATGTGTCTACTGAAAATATTTTTTTATTTAAAGCAATGTCAGCACCTCTGTAATCTCTGATGTAAGGCTTCCTATTGGTAGAATGTGCCTAATGTAATTAAGGTTAGTGTATTATCTTATGTCTTATCTGACTGAGTCTGCCCTTCTCCTTATTCCCAGATCTGTTGCTAAAGTGCCTTGGGCACAGAAGAGAGTATTTAGGTCAGTTGGACATCATCGGATACTTCCCCTTTCCATTCCTGTCCTTTCCTTTAAAAATACAGTTCTTAATTTTTCTGATGTATAAGTGTAAATATGGTTATTATTGGAATTTGTGTTTCACCGGGATGTGTGTTGTTTTATTTCATTCTTTAGAGTAATCATGGCCACCCATGAAACAGACGTGAACACTATCTCTCCAGAGATGCCAGCCATGTTTGATGGCATGAAGCTGGCAGCGGTGGCCACAGTACTCTACATCATCGTCCGCTGCTTAAATCTCAAGAGTCCCACTGCACCCCCGGACCTCACCTACCAGGACACACCTCTTAACCGCTTCCTTCTTAAGTCATGTCCTCAGCTTACCAAAGAGTGAGTTGCGTTGTTGGCTCTTTGTCTGTGTTACCATGGTCATAGTAATTCAATTCAATTCAATTTATTTATATCGCGCCATTTTACAACAAAAGTTATCTCAAGGCACTTTACAGTGTAAGGTTTTAGACCTTACACAATATATCACTATA
>JAUMTR010000017.1:12182455-12206894 GCA_032270685.1 Microctenopoma stevenorrisi
AGGCTAATCTTAAAGCTAGCGAGGGTGTCTGCCTCCCGAACTGTAACTGGGAGCTGGTTCCACAGGAGAGGAGCTTGTTAGCTAAATGCTCTGCCTCCCATTCTACATTTAGAGACTCTAGGAACCACTAGTAGACTGCTCAGCCATCTGGGCTGCAGTGAAGGTAGCAGTTTGTCTGGAATTGGTTCCAACCATCATCACTGTTCCTGGTATTTCTACAGGGGATCTCTGGTTTTACGCCGAGTTCGGCATGAATTAAACACAAGATGGCATTTCCGATGTTATCCCAAAGGTAGACTGGGTTTGTCTTACTTGCACTACAATTATGGGCTCCTTCACTGCTGGGCAAAGGGATTTGCTTAGATGGCAATGCCAGTGTAACTCTGATATCTACTACAGTGTGAACCTTCTGAGTTCACATTTGATTGATTGATGCAAAACATTGGTTGTCGAAAAAGGGCAGATTGTCCCAGTGTTGGCTAAAGGTTAGCAACACGGCTGACATTCTATAATTTGTAGAATCGTCTTCCTTCCCCTAAAAAGATAAGGCAATTGATTTTCTATGATTTTATTGTTGTTGTTAATAACATCATACATGGTGTTTATAACAAAAAAACATGTTGCTATTTCACAGCATGTTTCAGTGATGTGCTAATAGTTTTCTGGATGAAAATGGAATCTAACTCAATCACCTGCACATGCTGTTTTACGTTTGCTTTAGAGTTATGAGACCATTATGTAGAGTAGCAGCAGAGACTTCTGTTCCATAGCGATCTATGAAATGCTGTTTTCCACACTGCCGGCCTGTTATTTGCTAAATTTTATGGGACAAATATTAGTTTGTCAACTCTATATATATGTATAAAGACAAAGAAAATGCCACATGCCCCAGAAATGGAATAAGGTAGCTAATCAGATGGCTGGCTGTGGGACTGTAATACATGCATACATTAGCTAGGTTAGTTAAACTTTTGCTTACATTCAGAGTGCAGCGTTTATTACAGTGGAGCAGGATGTTATGATAAATAGACTTTTACCCTGGGCTGGTGCAGTTTATTTGATACGGTCTCACAGTAGTTTGAACCATTGTCAGATCATTGGGTTTTATTACGATGGGTGACGGTGACTTTTCTTTAAGTGCCCTGGGGTTCTATTTTAGGCTCAGTCTCTTTTCCACTGTATATGTTCCCCACTCCTGATTAGCATGATACACGTGGTGAGGTGAGATGAGGTATTGCGATTTTATTGAGTCATAATCATAAATAATCAACAATTGTTTGAGGTAAAGTCACTGCCCCAAAAAACATCCATGTACAGATGAAGTAAAGTAATCGTTAATAACATCATATTTAAGAAACAAATCTGGCCTCAATTTTGAATATTTTATCAGCAAGCTTGGTCTGTCCCATTTTTATTATCTAAGACTATTTCAGAAATCTTTTTATCCATTATTATGTTCTCCAGAAAAACAAACTTTCAGCGATGTAGGGTGACTCTGCAGGCCTTTTTTACAAGGGTTTGTTTACATAACCAAAGTCACTGTGCCCTTTGCCCTTCTGCTACAGTGTCAGTGCATCATTGCACTGATGTTAACATTTCTGTCTAGCCTTTTATTATTCCCCCCTGAACCGCCATGGTTATTGCTCACAGAAATGTCCCAGCTGTTGTTTAACTGAGAAAACTCAAGGGCTGGAATTCTGCAGCGAAAAAAAAGTTAGTAAGCCTCTCGTACACAGTGATTTAAATTTAGACATAAAGTTCAACCACCATTACCAGATTTAGATAAGAGATAAGATAGAGATAAGAACCTGTTCTCACTGCCAACGTTTTTGTAATGCACAAAGAAGATTTTTAATGAGCTTTAATTTGGGTTTGCTTGTGTAATTGGTTGTCCGTTGCATCCCATTGCTTTTCTGGCTGTGTACTTAACTTCTTGTGCACATTACAACGATGAGGTCATCCTCTTCCTGTAGTCCTAGATTAAGCCTGCGGAGCATTTTCTCGAAAGGTGTGGAGGTAAACCTCAGCTTACCCTGCAGCACATGCTGGAGGTGATCACATTATAATCAATTGAGGGTAGTCTGCTTTTTCATCAACAATTATCTTATGTAAGAGTCAGTTTTCTAGGGGCAGTAATTGTTAGTCACACGGAGGGATGAAGAGCTTTTTGTAACTGTTGATGCAATTGAACCTTTTGCTCTCACTCAGGATGTCTGTGAAGGTTCTCAGTCATCCAGGTCATGGTTATCTCAAAAAGGTTTTATCCAAAGCAGACTGGAGAAAGCCCTCTGGAATGAAGGGTGAAACGTCGTCAAAAAACCAAACAGGTCCAGTTGCTTTGCATAAAACCTTTTTGAGACTTACTCAGCATCTGACTGTACTTGTGCTTGGTGCATTACTTTCCAGGGTTAGTTTACAATTGGTGGTAATCATATCCCGTCACCCTTAACGTGGCCCACTCTTCACTTTCCACAGTTCAAAGAACATTTTCAGATAATGTGATTTGTTTTGTTGTGCTTCTGTTTGCTTGATCGTGAAGTCTGGTTTTGTTAAGTTAATGTAAGTACTTTTTTACTAAATGTCTCCTTTTAAAAATGTCAAACACCTTCATTACTTCAACGTTCAAGACGTACGGGTATTTTGGCTCTTATCCTAATAAAAATCAGTAGGCATGATTGTAATATTACATTATGCCAAAAATGGTTATCTAAAAAAGATTTTTCTGTCAAGTTGGTCACAAGTTTTTGGTAAATCATCACGCACAACATGTGGAATATTTCTAAGGAGTATTATGTAATCCAAAGACTTGACTCCCACAGCACTCCTACAGAGATGTGACTGAAACACACTGCAAAACATAGCAACACACTCATGTTCACACTGGTATGTTACAGTGTTAGTGGCTGTGTTATGAACAACCAAAGCAAACGTAAGCTTTTTAAAACGGTATTTTTATTCTGGGTCCTTATCGGGTGCATTAGTAGAATAAACACGTGTTTTGTGTCATCCAGGTACATTCCTCCGTTACTGTGGGGTAAGAGCGGTCACCTCCAGACGGCACTGTATGGTAAACTTGGCCGGGTGAGCTCTCCTCACCCAAACGGTATCAGGAAGTATTTACCCATGCAGGATGGGGCCACTGCGACCTTTGACCTTTTTGAACCACTGGGTGACCATCGGACACGAGGTAATACATTTGATCAGAGTACTTTTTGTGTTGCTGCTGTTTGGACTAAACCTATTAGATGACAGCTCTATCGCCAAGCATATCATATTTATATCATTTGTAGTTCCTCGTTGAATATTGTAATGCTGATGCTTTATATTGTAATTCTACTACTGCGACCTCTGTCTAGTTCATGCAACACCTATTACAAGTCTGTCCATCCTGCAAGAGGAATCCATCCTCTGCTGATCTTCCAGAGGATTCTGTTTTGTTGTTCCTGATTGAGTTCTTCCCTGTTTGAGTCAAGAGTCAGGGATAGACGGTGTCTTAGCTGTAAATTCTCCTGGGACAAATGTGGAATCGTGAGCTATGTAAAAATCTTTGTATATCATTAAGATAAGAAGCAACTACTATCACGTGCAGCTTCCAGATATATTTGCTATGGTTTCTAGGTCATCTTTTTTTGTTCTTGGTTTACTGGTCTATAAGTAAGGCAACATTTGTGTAATCTAGAGGTATGAGAACAGATTGGTAGATGGATCCCTTTCTTTGAATGCCTCAGCTAAACCCTGACCCCGTCACCTCAGCTGCGATCTTGTAGTTCTGTCGGGAAGCTCAGAAAGGCTCACTTCTTGTTTGATTACCAAAATAATAGCGTTACTATTTCCATTCTGTTTTGTTAAAGCTGTATTCACAACAGCCTAATCCTTTGCATTGGATAAGCTGTAATGCTTTGTGTCGGTGTGCTGTTCAGGAGAGTGACATGGTACATGTTCCTCGCTGTCAAATATTGCTCTGATCCATGTGCTTGTTTCATCAGATGACATCACCATGGTGATATGCCCTGGTATTGGTAACCACAGTGAGAAGCAATACATCAGAACCTTTGTTGACCATGCCCAGAAGGAAGGATACCGCTGTGCTGTGCTCAACCACCTCGGAGCTCTTCCTAATATTGAGCTCACTTCTCCGCGCATGTTCACTTACGGTGAGGCCAAGAAGCTGACTTCAGTATATGGAGTATAAGTATTCAGTTTAAGCTGAAGGCTACATGACCTTATGGGTGCGAGGGATTTCAGACTTCTGTTGGATCTAATAGAGACTCAAAATCTTACAGCTACAACTGCTGAATAGAGAGAATAACTTGTCCTATAGAGTTGTTATTTACTGATTGGTTAATGTGCTTTTTCTCCTACAGGGTGCACATGGGAGTTTGGGGCCATGGTTGGCTACATTAAACGGGCATATCCTGAGACCCAGCTGATTGTGGTTGGCTTCAGTCTGGGTGGAAACATTGTGTGTAAATACCTGGGTGAGAATAGGGTGAATCAGGAGCGAGTGCTGTGTTGTGTCAGCGTCTGTCAAGGGTATTGTGCTCTCAGGTGGGTTGTTCTCGTTAACTGAAATGTATTGGTTTGCCCATTGTATAATCAGATGTTCTCCTCATGCACACACAAACTTTAGTTAAACACATCATGAACAATACTAATGCTTACCAGACAAGACGTTTAATGTTGGGATCGCCCCGTGTCAGCATGGGCTCTTTGACAGGTCTTTAATTTTAATACAGATATTGTGTGTGTGAATGGACTATTGAACTTTTCTCTATTAACCCCGTCCTGAACTGTTCCCTGATCTCAAGCTCGTCTCAGTGCTGTCAGTGCCTGAACCCAGCCATAAAAATGTTAATGCACATTTAAGAAGAATCATTTATTAATTTTTTAGCGGCTGCAAATTATTAAAACCTTACAAAGTTCATAATACCTTCATGGAAAGTAAATTAAATTAAATTATCTGGAAATGACAATGGCTAAAACTAAACTCTTGAACACTAGTGAGTCATCCAGCCAGTTGTTTTTTTGGTATGCGTTTTTAGCTAAATCTTAATTTGATTAAACAATGAGATCAGCATAATGTGATGAAAGGAGCTACATTTTCAATTTAATGTATGCTTTGGATTATTTTTAGAATGGTCAGTTGTGCTTCTCCAGCCTGTCTGTCAGTGAGCTGCATGTTGATGTCTGACACCATTGCTGCTCTCTGCCAGTGGGACTCTTTGTCTGGTGGATTACAGGACATTCACTGTGTTGTTTGAATTGCATTAAGGCTGCACAAACCAACTTCCTGTCTGTTTGTTATTATCTCTCAGGGCCCAGGAAACATTCCTTCAGTGGGATCAGTTCAGACGTTTCTATAATTTTCTCATGGCTGACAACATGAAAAAGATCATCCTGTCACACAGGTATCACTGTTTGTTACAAAAATGTGCTGTTTTCAGGGGTTTACCAAAGGCGGGATTTTTATAACGGACAACATAGTTTAGTCTATAAAAGTTCACTTAAAAAAGAGCTTTCAGTTCTTGTTGATTCATTCATGTCCACATCCTATAACTATGGAGGATCTCTGCATTTATTTCAAACATGAGCTTCACGTGTTTCAATAATTTCCATAGATCCTTACTGCACTGCACCGGTGGAATGTGTGCACACTGAGCAGTCTGTTTTTCTTTCCTGTTTCACGTTACAGGCACAGCCTGTTTGGAAGCCCAGTAAAAATGTTGGATGCAGATCTTAGTCGGCTTTACACGGCAACATCCCTCATGCAGATTGATGACAACATTATGAGGTATGTGGTCATAGCTCTGAGCATTGTCTTGTCATGTAGCAGATTACAGATCTGAGCTCTTTTGATGACCTTACCTTCATCGAGCTATATTTTTGGAGATCCGTACAGTAGTGCTAATCCATTCGTCAGTGTTGAGAAACATGAGATGATGAGTCTTCTGATATTTCTTTTCTCCTTTGGGCTTCAATAGAAAATTCCACGACCACAGCTCTCTCAAAGAGTACTATGAGAAGGAGAGTTGTGTCCATTATATTCACAATGTAAGCTACTTTTACAAACACCTCACATCGCCTCATATTTAGTCTAATAGACGCTCTGTTCTGTGTGTGGAAGCTGTATTGATATGAATTACATCTATTCCAGGTAAATGTGCCACTGCTGCTAGTAAACGCTGCAGATGATCCTCTGGTTCATGATTCTCTTCTCGCTGTCCCTCGTACACTTGCAGGTAGGTAACATGAGCCACGATGGCAGCAGTAATAAACCTTGTGTTACAAAAATCCTTGAGCTATTTAACTGAGTGCATTCTCAACAGGAAAGAAACATTAAAACTCTGTAGACATCAGATATCTATGAGATTTTGAATTATGTAGAATTTAAATAATCAGTTATTTAGAAAAATGATCACTTGCACTGAATATCACTACATATTTCTAAAAAATATATATGTATGCAGTTCATAAATACAGTAATGAGCACCTTTTATGCAAGCGTTCTGACAAAAATGTCCAAATAACCATTATATAAGGCAAATATTGGGGAAGAAATGGCTTATAAGTAGCTGCATGGCCAGGTGTGGCCTGGTCTCTCATTAAGCATTATTACTCATCAGATAAAAGCTGTGTGGTTCTTCAGCTTGGTAGATATTCACACTGCTATAGAAACTTACAAACAGTACAACAGGCTTATCCTGTGTGACTCAGTGGCTGCAGTTCGGTCGTCAGGTTGTATTTTACAAATTTTATCAGCAGTCTGTGAAAAGATCTTCGATGTGTTGGCTCTGCACCCTGAACAGAACAGGGTGTGGTACAGAGGGCGCCTCTGAGTAATGTCTTCACGTGTGTCAGTAGTTGTAACACTCACTCACACAAAGTGCTGCTCTTCTTACTTTTTTAAAGTTAGTTAAACTCCTTCAATTGGGAATTTTCTTTTTGAAATAAACTTTAGAGGACACTCAAACCTAATTTCACAAATAAAAAAAGGATGTACTCTTTGACTGTCTGCACACTACCAAGTTTCTATTACATGTTCTTCTCTGCCTGTGCTATATTTAAACTTATCATCATTAATAATAATGTGGTAAATGTTACATACTCAGCTGTTGTTGTGGGATTATTGTACTGAATAAAGTATGACCCTCTTCACCAGGAAAGAGGCAACAGATTTTATACACTGGGAGAAGAAACTATAGTTTCTTGCCAAGTAATGTGGCCACTTTTAAATGTTTGAGACGTTCCTTTTTGTAAATACTAGCTGCTCGTCACATCGCTCTGTTCTACAAATCACTCAGCACCTGGGGAAACTCTGGCTCTGGGTCTAGACTTGCACATGTCCCAGGGGAGCTCGGCAGCTGTCATGACCAGTGCACAGTGGTAGAAGCCCTGCAGGATCTTAATCACTAGTCCAGCACATTAAGCTCCCTAACTAACCCAGATAAGAACAGGAGAATAGAGAGATCTGGGCCAGTCTTTTCAAGAGACCACTGTGCCTGGTTTTCAACAGCTGCAGCAGATGACATGTATTCATGCAGCAATCACAAACCGATTAATGATTTGTGGACATGACCCATTTTGAGCATCAGAGTTTATTTCTTGTGATTGAATAAAAACCGTGCGATTCACTGCGTTGCTGCACTAATAATCTAACATTTGCTCACAGGTGAGACTTCAAACTTTGTTGTGTAGGTTGTTAGCTGCTTTGGCAGCCAAGAGAGCTAAAGGCTTTGTGACAGCCCAAGAGACCAGTCTGTCCAGATGAGCTTGTAACAGTTTGTTCTAAAGGTTTCCAGTAGCCACTCAGAGCCCAATATGTGGAAAACATTTAGGGTGTTTATAACCCCAAGCACTTAATTCACAAAAGTACCAGTTTTTTCTTATTGATTTAATACTGATTCAGTTTTTTAGATGGTGCCAAATCTCAAATAATCTCAAGGCACTTTGCAGAGTAAGGATAATCAAATCAAATTTAATTATATAGCACTTTAAAAACAACATTCTGTTGACCAAAGTACTTAACATAGACATAATGCAAATTTTTTACCGTGCATTAAAAACCAAGGAATAAAACATATTTTTAAGACAGGATTTAAAGCAGTCAGGACTCAAAGCAGTTAAGGGGCAAACTGTACCAGAGTTTTGGGGCAGATACTGCAAAGGCACGATCGCCCCAGCATCTGTATTTAGCTTTGATACCAACAACAAAGACTGTGCTGACGATCTGAGTGATCTGGATGGTTTGTGCAGCTGCAACAGTTCAGTTAAATAAGAAGGTTTAGAGAAACCCTACTAGCTCCCTACTGAGCAGGTGGAGAGGAAAAAACTCCCCATTTAATGGAAGAAACCCTACTTGGGGTGGGCAGCCACCCTCAATCTTTCCTGTTGCCTCGTGAACATGCCTGTCAGGGGCTGAGTTGTACTGTAATCTCTTTGACCATGCAAACACACCCTCACTATCTATAGCAGACATAAAATGATCCCCTGCAAAGTAGTATTTGCACATTTGTCTCCGGTACGTTGTATTATACACAAAAGCTTATCACTGTGTGTTGTCATCCTGTAGCAAAGAAGCCGAACGTGGTCTTTGCCTTGACGCTGCACGGAGGCCACCTGGGTTTCTTCGAGGGAGCGGTGCTCTTACCTCAACCCCTCACCTGGATGGACAAAGTGATTGTGGGTTACGCCAATGCCATGTGCCAGTGGGAGAAACAGAAACCACCATGCCAAAGTGGTCACATGAGTGAGAGCTCTTGTGCAGAGGCAAAAGCTTAAGCCTCTCTTTCTCTCTCTCTCTCTCTCACTGTGTCTCTCACCTTCTGCTTCCCCATCACCTCTCCCCTACTTCAACACCACTGTTCACAGACACCTGAACGAAACCCGAAACAGCGCTCATCTTTTCTGCCTTTTCTGGTGCTACTCACCCACGGTTCCCTTTTACACATCCTCAAGCCTTCACCACAGTTCTCTGATGTAATCACCATCACCTAATGGTGTGTGAAGGATCAAACTGCCTTTGTGCGAGAACTTCAGAGCAGTTTCCTTACTTGTACACAATGGTTCTTGACTAAAGGAGCGGTTGACAATATACCATAAAAGATGCCAGAAGTTAAGCTGGCGTTGAAAAGAGAGAGAGCACCACTTCAGAGTAGTCCACTGAAAAACAAAAGCACACTAGAAGCCTCTCCCAGTCCAGTAAAGGAGGACTGTGCTACAGCTGGTGCCCACGTACTGCACCTGTAAGAAGCTCAATGCTCATCACCGCCAAGGCCATATAGTCTAGTCCGCTGTTTTAACCAGGACAGCATCTTTGTAGTGTGTGTATGTGGCTCAGATGTAGTGTGGATGTCTCTGTGTGCCTGTGTGGACGGACAGTTAAAGACCTGTGACAGTGACTGAGCATATGATCCAAATTGTGTCTTCATAGTCTGGGCGTTACGGGGTCTTTTGGGTTTACTGTAGCTACATTTTGTCAGAAATGTTCAATAGAAAAAACAAGTATTAAGGTGGGATTTACACATTCTTTCTAGCTCCTGTTGTTGTCTTTGCACCTGTGTTTTACCCTTGATATGGAGGTGTTGAGGGCTTACCAGACAGGACCAGGGATCAGCAGCTGTCCCTTGGTCACATTCTATCACTTTTATTCAATGCACTTTAATTCCTGTATGCCACAAACCAACCCCCCCCCCCTCCCTTTAGTAGTTCAATATGCAGGCATGGAGAATATTGCTGGTTTATCTCTCCTTGCTAGCGAGAAGAAAAACTTGAGGGAGCGAGGATGATCAGAAAATGTAGAAGTCTCGGATGTTCCCTGAGTTCCCCGTTGGTGTCTTTGAGCCTGTTCTCTTTGGTCTGCCTTTGACCAGCTGCAGGTTCAGCAAATCAGTCTGATACTATTTCTGCTACTTCACAACCATTTTGGTCTTAGCATTTTACAGCAGATGATCCTTTGTTTTTGTTTTTTTTTGGTGGACGATTGTCCACTGTGGGCAGAATAAAGGGAAATTTCAGTTGACTTTTCTAATCTGAGCTGTGAGGTGTGATGAGTAGGAGGGCTAAGGGCACCAATGCTGAACCCAATGTTTATTTTAGTGAAATACTAATAATTGTTGTATAATAGATGGAGTATAGTGCATGCAAAGAAAGATGAGATGCATATTTGTGTTTCAGAAACAACACTTTGTTTCCTTGGGCTGAGTGCTAAAGTTGTTGCAATAGAAGGGATGCAATACTGAGACCTGTGGACTTTTCAGAACCCAAATTTGATTAAAACTTGTTGCAAAGCATTTTGTAAGGGCTTAGGAAGTCCAGCCAAGTCATCTGTAATCTACAACCTGCTCCTGAAAACACTGTGATGAGACTGGATGGTCTGAGATGATAAAGGGATACACAGTGATTGTTGATTGACAACAGTGCATTTTGTAAGCTGTTTAGGCTGGAACAAAACACGGGTTTGATAGTATTTGTACATCGTAGCAATTGTTAGTTGAATATTAGATGATGCATAAAATAATGCTCAAAAATGTGCAAATTCTTAAGTTTTCCAGTATAATTTTACAAACACGGATTATCTGTGTTGGTGTTGAGATGCAATGGCTTAAATATAACCTCTTTTGTTGATTATTTGGTGCAAATACTGTCAAATCCAAATATAAATCTAGTTAGTTCTGGCCTGGATAATGTTAAAAACAAGGATTCGTGGATCCAACTGTCTTCTCTCAACTCATGGTATCTGCCAATGTCAAGTTCTTTCAATACTAGTCCCCTCTTTTCTGTCCCTTCCCCCTCGCATATAAAATCTGCATCCCTTGCTGTGTGGATTTCATTTACAGTCACTTTTATGTATTGTAAAGGTATACCAGGTTTAGGGTTAGTAGTTTAGATAAGGCAGTAAGTACGCAGCCAAAATGAACCATTTAATTAAACTGAAAGTGGACATAGTAAATAGGAAATCATATGAGTAGTTGTCTAAAACTGTATTTAATGTGTGTCACAGACCTCGTGGTTGATACTCATTCCACTTAATTGAGAATAGTTTGATGTTTGGGTTGGTGCATCCCCTTTTGAAAAGTGTCTCTAGCTGGACCACCTTTCTTTGCCTTTAAAAATGGCCGTCCTGCATTTTTCACACCACAAATCACTGTTGCCATCTGGTGACGGGGAGACATAACTACATCCTCTCGTTCACCCACGGTGTCATTTGAAAACAAATCCAAGAAAATCTGGATTTATTGTTGCTTGCAGGAAAATGAGAGGAACATTCACACCAGCACAAAACAAGTTTTTCTTTAGCTGGTGTTCTTCAGATTTTTGCCCCCCTCCAACTTTGCACAGAAATGCAGGTTTGCGTGCAATGTTTTTCAATTTTTTTGTATATTTTTGTAATGTTTTGACTTTTGGTGTTGTGGAAATTCATCAGAGCATAAGTGCTAATGAGTCAACGTACAGTAAAGCGTATACTGTGTCGAATCGCCACCTCTGATTGACGAACCAAAAGTTCAATGAAAAAGTGAGACATATATGTATTTAAAGCTAATGTATGTACAAATATCTGGGGACCACGGAGGAACCATAAAAGTAACCATATTTGATCATAAACAATATTACAGGAAGTAGTTTCGAAGACTCAAACATGTCATAGACATTAAGATAAATTTCTGGTAGATTGTGGGATCTGAAATGTGTATGTATTTGCTTATATGAGAATGTACTCCCCTGTATTCCTCCTGAAGTATGTTTAGGTTTTATTTTGTATTTGCGGGCTAATGTTTAATTGCTTGTAAGAATTCAAATGGAATTTTTTGAATTTTGTATAACCATTGGTCTTTGCTTTTCTCTTTCATTTGAAATCGTATCAGCACAAGCAAGTAAACTAAAGCCCACACGTACGTTAATGTGCAGTAATAATTATCCAGCTTTAATTTTGTGTTTACAAACGTTTGGATGCTAAAAAGTGGCTGAATGATGTGGCAACAATTAAAAGGGGGGCACACAGGCACACATCATTGTGTGCACTAATATTGGGCACTTATGGGGAAAAAGGACCAGACGTGTGTGTGTGCGCGTGTGTGTGTGTGTATTTGTGATGTGTGAGGAATCTTATGTAAGAAATATTATTGTGTTGCTAAATAAATTATTTTCTCAAAAGAAACCACTGTTTATCAGTTTCATTGCCCTGTGAACATAAAGGAAACTGTTGTAGAAGAATCTGTTGTGTGGTTCAGATTTTGATAGTATATAGATGGCGGCCTGGTAGCAGAGTGGTTAAGGCAGAGGGCTGGGAAGCAGCGGGTTCGATCCCCAGCTGAGGCACCCCCGTACCAGGCGCGTCCCTGAGCGAGACACCCAGCGCTAGCTCCCCGAGCGCCGCCCTGTGGCTGCTCACTGCCCCCCCCCCAAAGGGGGATGGGTCAAATGCAGAGAACAAATTTCACTGCGTGTTGTACACTGTATAATGATGTATGTGACAAATAAAGAAAGTTTAAGTTTGAAGTTTGAAGTTTCGATGGATAGATTTCTAGGTTTGGCTGCAGTGACTGTGGTCTTACCATGACACGGACTTTAGATTGTAATTGCAGGTTTACTACTTTGATCACAAGTGATAGAGGAACATACAAAGGAGGTCTCGCCAATATATTTGGATAATTCTTTTTTTATTTTGGAAAATTCTAAACTGATATCTAATCTGCCGTATCTCTAAAATCATTGAAAAAGTATTGGGGGCAGCCAGCCAGTCAGGATTTGGAGGAAATCATAGCACATAAACTGCACTTGTTTAGGTCACTGATGAGCTTCTTCTTCACTGCAGAGACATGTTATCTAGTCAGGCTGCTACACTAAATCGTAGCTCTGGCCTCAAGTATCAATACTGTGGAAAATCTCTCTCTCTCTGTATATATATATACACACACACGCACACACAGTGGAGGAAATTATTTGACCCCTCGTTGATTTTGGAAGGTTGTCCATAGTCTTATTTCACTCAATGAATTGCAAATCAGTTTCTATCTTTTATTTGAAGCTATTTTTTCAAATTTTCTTTTAATGTGCTGTTAAAATAAACCTACCATTAAAATGATACTGTTCTGAGTTCTGTTCTACTTTTTATTTCTTGTGAACTTACAAAATCAGCAAGGGGTCAAATAATTATTTGTGTATATTATTATTATTATTATTATTATGTATATATATATATATGTATGTATATACAGATATAAATATATATATCTATAAATAAATATATATATATACAGTGTAAGGTATTAAATCCTACACTGTAAAGAGCCTTACAATAATTTATGTTGTGATTTGGTGCTATACCAATAAAGCTGAATGGAACTGAATTGTCGGGAGGAGGATTCAGCAGTGGGCCTACGCAATACTAAGTAAACGTGTATCAGTCACTGTGTGTACACAGAGTGCTCATCCCTGTATGTGCCACAACTTCAGCATCACTTGATATTAATGTTGTAGCTGATTTATTCATGTATTTGCTTATAAAAGTGCAAGCAGCAGCACCACTTCAAATTACTCACTAAAGTCAAAACCTTCTTAATTACTAAAGTATTTAAGTAAATGCTATGAGCTGTACAATTGCCGTTCTCTTACTGAGTAACTGTGTTTAAAAGAAAAACTCACGTTATAAACACTGTTGGACTTCATGTTGCTGATAACATAAAGGTACATCTGTACTATGGATTTGTTTGATGAGTGGCCTGTAAATAACATTCAGACCGTAGTATGAGTTAGTATAAGATAGACCTAAGTATAACAAAATATAATTAAAATAACAAAAGTACTTTAATATTTATTTATTTATATTATATTTATGTGTATGTGGCTGAAAATAAGACTTTGCTTTGCTAACCACTGGGTAAATAATGAATATAAAACTACAGATGCAAAAAAAGATCGGTTTTATTGACAATTTCCCAAATCAATGTAAACCAGCTAATGGATCTTTGTGGTACATCAGGCATTTGAGTGGAACAACTCAAACAAGGCTGCTGAGACAAAGAAAGAGGCACTGAAACAGTCACATGCTGTCGTGTCCGTTATTGGTTTCCCCTCTTCTGAATGTAATACACCTCTGTTTTCCTCTCTGCGCTGCAGGATGTGAAATCACATTTAAATTGAGAAACAGCAGATCAAGCGTAATCTGGCCCCAATGTGGTTGTGAGCTACAATCTTCCCGAACTCTTTCTTCTTTTCCTTGAACAGTAACATGGAAGGAAAATATGTCAGGACTTTAAATCAAACCCATTTTTTTATATAAGTAAACAAACGTTTCTCCACATATCTTATCATTGAATGCACACATGAAAACATCTGCTCCTACCACTAGATACATGTTTTCTCATAGAAACTGCCTGATGGAAATGATTAAAATCTCAACCTAGTTTTAAATGAAACCCCATACTGTGTCTGATCTGCTCTCAAATAAGGGATCTAGGATGAGGGACACTACGACTCTTGGGTTGGAAATAGGAGGAGGGTTCTTTCAGAGAGCAGTGTCTTCAGAGCCAAAAAGCTTGGTGGCGATGGCCTGGTAGTCTGCAATGGGGGCTTTCCCATCAAAATCTGCGGGCAGGAGATCTGAATCAAACTCTTTGAAGTAGTCGACCAGCTCTTCACCGTGAACAAAGACCTGAAATAAGACCCAACAACATTCAGGTGAGAACAAAAAGCAGAAACTTTCTGTCAGTTTTAGATGTTGATAGAAACGCTGTGTTTCCCTCTCTGTACCCTCTCCAGCAGCTTGCTCTTCATGAACGGTTTGACCACGTTGTATGTGGTGGTGAAGTACCAGGGCTGGTGAGTAACGTGGACGGCCTTGAAACGAGCAGGGAAGGAGTCCTACAGAAAAACACGCATTCAAGTTCACAGGACAGTTCCGGGATTATTTTCATCTTTCATTCTGTCTCTGTTCTGACCTGCAGCATGTCCACCATCTTCTTGAGCTCAGCTGGTTTGATTCCCGAGGCATGCTGCATGGTGAAACCCTTGAAATTCTCAATCAGGACAAAACCATTGATCTGAGTCTCTTCATTCTCCAGTAACTTTTCCAGGATCACACAGTATGCTCTCAAAATCTGTGACATACACACACACAGACGTTTAGAAAATGAATACACTGTCCCTTCCCATGAGAGGATGATAGAGCTTCAGAAATCGACCACTGACTTGGCAGGATGCCTAAATATGTATTTAACAGTCTACTGCAGCGGTTTTCTTCATTTGACCATATAAGTGTATGTCAACCGTGTAGCTGTGTTCTGTGAGATTGTGTTAGAATCACCTCGTCGAACGTGATCTCCTCCAGGTCCCAGTTCTCAATGTTGAAGAGCAGGACCACGCGGCCATACCTGTCTCTGCTGGGCAGGACCACAGGATAGCCTGCCTCAATGGTGCTGCGGACCGCCTCAGGGGTCAGATTCTCAAACAGCTCCGAGTACTCCTTTCTGAAGCGTACATAACCTACAGCAGGGATCTAAAATTAGATTTAACTGTAGGACAGGTTTTTTTATTTTAATGATGTCAACATAGTTTCACAGGAACATTGGAAATGCTTTCTTAGTGTAGTAAAAATTGTGAAGTCATTCTTTGTGTGACAAAAGACCAAAAACCCAAAGATATTTAGTTTAATTACAAAACAAAACAAAGTATTAACATAAGTAATGTTAAGTAATAACATGTTAAATAATAATTTTTTTCTTAATGAATTAATAAATTGTTGCATGTAGTGGTCACAGGAAAATTCTCTCTCTTTCCTTTCTGTCCTTGTCACCACGGGTAGCATAAGGCAGGACCTGCAAACCAGTCAAGTTGCACAGGTAGTTCAGTTATTCCAAGCTGGCTCGTGCATACTTGAAGATGATGACAACGTTGTGGTATAATCTAAAGATCATGCAGGAAATATCACCAGGAGACCTGGAGGGTAGCAGGGTTAATGCCCTGCTTGTTTTGTTGCCTGAAAAAAAACTATTGTTTCAGCAGAAAACATTTAAATGACAAATATTTTTCTTTGAAGGCTGGATTTGACCCATGAGAACTCCAGCTGACCCCGAGGAACCTCCAAACTATACTGTATAATATATATCACAAGAGAAAGATGAAAGGGTCACAAACACTGTGTGTGGACTGTCCAACTGCCTAGTGCAAACACAATGACACTACTGTCTCAGTGCATCTACAGAAACAAGAAGAGCGGTTTGTCCTCGTATGAGTGTCAAACCTCTCTCTCTGCTGTTTAATTGCATCGCTCTCCTGCACAATCGGCACAGTGACTGTGAAGTTCCCAGCAGCACAGTGTGGGTTAAAGAAACTTGCTGTCCCATTTGAATACAAAGCAGGGCTTTGTCAGAGAACCAGCTCAAAGGCCCCAATTAATGAACACATTCCTCTGTGTCTCAGTGATGTGATGGGCAGGACTCATGCAAACGAGAAGCACAAATGAGGTCTCACCCTCAATTACGGAAGCTATTGGAAAGTGTCTGCACAGACTGCATCAAAAACATAAGCATGTGCAAAACAATGTCTCTCTACATCAGAAAGAGGAAAAGACAGAAGTAATAATGATTTATATATATATGTTGGTAAGTTCTAACAAGTCTCTATTGCTCACCCTTCATGAGCTCATGGGCTCTGACAGTATCCAACTTGCGAGCTCTGAGAAAGCGCAGCAGCAGAGAATCAGGTTTGTCCCCAAAGTGCTTGAGCACTAGCTTGGCCAGGTCGTCGTCCTCCTCTGCCCTCTGCTTAATCATGACCCGCAGGTCCTTCAGCACCAACGCCCGTCTTTCTTCTGTCTCATTCAGCTCGTCCTTAGCCTGGAGAAAAGACACATGATAATCATTAACTGTAGAAGATTTTTCATTTGACCTCATCTGTTATTGCTCTGTAGTTATACTTTTTGCATGGTATGGCCAGGCAGTTTGTGGCATAGCCCAAACACTGGCCCATGATCCTTCACTGTCAAATGCTCCAGCTTTGAACGCATCGCCTGCTCCTCCTCTGACACCATACGGAAAGATCCAGTCTGCATGGAAAAAACCACATTATTTATCATCACGCTTTCTTATGTTTCTTTTTGTGTATTGTTTCATATACTGACAAGTTATTACCATGCTCCTTTCACATCACACTTGATTGCTTGACTACCCCAGAGGCAGCGCTTTACAACAAATGCTTTGCCACAGATTCACCACACTTGCTGAGCCAAATCAGACCCCAGACACTGCACAGCGGTGAACTGCTGGTTAATCTGCTTCACATGATTAAAGAAAGGACCTCTAAAGCCACTTCTTAAAAACTGCTAAAGGGTCCATCCCAGAGCCGGCATTCACTGGCACAGTAACAGCATTACACACAATTACATGCTGACAATCGAACCTCTAAGACCTCGTTCTATTCAACGACTGAACTTGGTGCCAAACACTGACGAACGGCTGTCAGAGACAGAGACAAAGTGGCATTTAAGGACTGTCTTGTTTCAAAATACGTGAACTCACAGCAGCCATGGTTGCAGCGTCTCACAGCAGCTTCGTTGACTCTGTGAAGGAAAGTTTGGCACAAACAGAATGTGAACACGTGAAGCCAAAGTAAAGTGAAGAGTGGTTTCTTTACGTGTCAGTGGAGCAGACATGCTTGTACATCAGAGGCTGCAGCTGACCAGTAAACTCCCATAAACCAAACGATGCCTGTTTGTTTCTAAAAGCCTGGTGATAATCATCTTACTGCTGCTATGCTGAAAGGATTTTTTAAAAAAGTTTCTCTAATCTGTTTCCTGTTTTTACAATAAGAACGTTTTTTTTGTAAATAATAAAATAATATGGCTGTTTTTCAGGATGATGTGCAGACAATACTACAACATTAAATATAACCCACTTTTAAAAATGTGATTAATGTGCAAATTCAACAAGTAGATTAGAAAACAGGCACAACTGAAAAAATATACATGGCGAAATAGAGTTAGCTTAATACATAGCTACATACTAATGTTGATATTAGCTGATTTAAAGGGCTTTAATCAAGAGTCATGACACAAATGCCTCATCTCTCCAGTCCAGCAAAAATGTGTTACTGGTACCGCCTGGTAACAAAAGCTAATACTGACAACTGTACAATGAACAAAAACAATACATGGACTTTCACTTTACACAAATGAACTGATGTACAACGTCCAATGAAAAAAATAGTTACTTCTAATAATAGCAGTTTTATTTTACTGATGCCTTTCATCATCTTGATTTCTCCATGAATCTAGAGATTATTGTAAGGAAAGAACTGAGCAGCCTTACCGTTAGCAGAGGGGTTGAGAGAAGTGGACCAAGTAGCAGAGGAGACAACAGGAGGAGAGAGGTCCACGAGGGGAGGAGTCACTGAAATGTCACTCAGAGTAGGATTAAAATGACACAGTGGATTAGAATGACTGGCTAATCTACATACTCTAATGCAAACTGTGAAGCAAAGGGGGGAGCTGAGGTGATGAAGGACTGTCACTCTGGTCCTAAAAGATCCTAAAACATTTAAACAAAACATAGCGCTTTAGAAATCCCGTCAAACACGATAAATATATGAATAATATAAAATAAAAAGATCATAACATACGAATACACACAAACCAGTAAATGAGAGGACATGTAACTAAGGTTATTCAGTCTATTTACCTCTCAAACAGCAAACAATGAATAATGAATGAGCAGGTTCTTCATCACTGATTCAGATTGGGTGTTAACCCAGCACATGTGACATGAAAGGCGGGATTTGCCTGGGAAAGTGTCATATGAGCAAGATGACCACCTGTGAAGGGACACTCAGACTTTCAGTTTCATGCTCCTCTTTGCACATTCTTTGAAATCCTGCCTGAGGGGGTACAGCTTGTCCTGGAACCAAGACCATGGATTACCTATCCATGATTGCACTGCATCAAACAGCATGCCTCACATATAGTGACTGATTGAGCTTCACATGCACCTATTTCCCCTCCCCTCACCCCCATCTCTGCTTTATCACTTTTGCTTGATTCGGAAAGGCATGCATCATGTCTAAGAGAGTTGAGCTAATAGAAGAGCTTAACAAGCTGTGGGCGAACAGAGGAAGTGTCCATCACACACACTGAGGCCTCTGTCGTCGGGAACTGGCAGACTTAATGTACTCTGTTTTCGCTCTTTTATCAGCCACTCTCATTAGTGGGTGCTCGTGAATAAACTCCATGCTCATTCCCTCGCAGAAACAAGCGGGCGAACGTCAGATGTGGCCCATAAAATTATTTTCTGTCTCCCAAATTGTTTGATGTGAATGAATCCTTGCTAGTTATGTTACCCTGCAAGCCAACAAATGAGCCTACCTGAAAACTAATGGATAGACAATCATTTCCTGCGCAGAGAAAAAAGCTCTACACATCTTACTTGATAATTATTTCTCATATTTCAAGTTTGAAATCAAGGACACAGAAGAAAATAGGTTTTATATACATTTGGAGCTGGTTAGTTGGGAAAATAACAGGTGTTATTTCAATTGTTAACAAAGTTGTGTAACATCAATCCACAATAATCTGTCATAATGAAATCTCTGAAATTCTATTAGAAATCATAAAAGTCCACCACTCTAATATATAACAAATATAAAGTTGCGTTTCTCTCGACAGTTCCATGTGAAACACTGAAATACTGAAATACTTCAGTCTGAACACTCCCACCTAGTGGTATCAGTCATCTGCTCCCACACTATTCAAATGAACTAACTAACTCAAAGAAGCATCCAGTCGATGTGATTATTAAATTCATTTATTTGTATTAGAATTAGACGACCACAACTAACTGACCACACAGAAACATCCACAATAATTACATGTAAACAACACAAACGCTGCAAATTTGAGTAGACTTGGATTTAGATGTGAATCAATTTCTGACCTGCTGTGGCACATGAGGAAAATATATAATATAAAAATATATATACGTAAATTTAAGTGCAACATTTGCAACACAGATTATTTTACTTTTGCACACAATAAAAGTGTAGGCAGGAAATTCCTCTTTTGTCTTTATAGGCTGATTAATGTGCACATCCTACAACAAAGTCATATTTGAAAGATCATAAGGCACAAGATAATACTTGCAGGTTTCTGTATTCAACATTTTTTACACAAGACAATGAATGGCAAATAATCAACGCGAAGAAAGCGGTGGGCTTCCTTATTTGGTTAAAAAGGCCAGATGATAATAATATGTACCTCTGCACAAAATACCTGCCACGTGTGAGCAGTTGCTGCTCTTATATATAACAAACTAACTCTCACATGACAAGTTCCTGCTGCTTTTTCTGTCGAGGAAACAATCTGACCGCCAGACAACAGACTGAAACAGAAATTGTGACCGTACAGAAAGTTTGAAAACGGACTGAAAGCACAAATATACACCGAACATGTGCTATATTGGCTTGAAATGTTCACTTTTTGTATGTCTGGACCATTTTCGCCCTCAGCCCTGTGCAAAGTTTGATTTCTTTGAGCAAAACAAGTGCAGATATTCTGTCTGTGTTTAATGCAGACAAACAGTCTGATCTGTTTAGAGAGGACAAAGTAGAAAAACAGCAATAAACAAGAGCAAAGGTCAACATGATGTAAATAGTTAGGATAGGATAAGCTTGTCTAACTATGGGGATGTTAAATCCCAATGACATATTTATCCTTGTTTATTTATGGAAAAAGTCAGTGTGTCTTTATTTGCAAGTGCAAACAGTAAAATAAACTCTTACTTATTTTTCCATTACCACTTTTACTGGATCTATATTTTGGCAAATAGCTTCTTAAGGCAATCAAGGGGGGAGTTTATATTTACTTCAGTTTACATGACAAAAAGAAAAAGCAAATTAGAAAAGTCCAGTGTTTAATGAAGGAGACTACAACTATAATGCCAGTATTTACCACATTAACCAGGCTACTTAATAACAATTTAAAAAGGCCAAACAGCCAGCTGAGCTTGTTGAAAAGAACATATTATAAAGTAAACACTGGGAAACTAAATCTGTCCATGTTCCTATTAGAATTAGTTTCAAATAAAAATTGAAAATAAAAGATCTGGAAGAACATAACAGGCTGGAATTAACTGCAAAATATATCAATATAAGACAGTCCTTCTGTTTCCAGCGGCTTCAGCGTTTGCCCGTGTGTTCCTGCGTTGCCGTTACTGAGTGAGTAGTTCTTCTTTACATAAAATCCTTCTTAAAAATAAACAACATATACATGAATCAACCAGCGTCCTCCTCTATAACTTTTAAAGCAGATCTGATGTAATAAAATACTAATATTTGTTCGTTGTGACATTAAAAACTCCAGAGCTGGATGTAACAGTTCATCTGTTCTTGCTAACGAAGACAGTTTCTTCTGTACAGAAGTCATCCACAGATCTGTAGGAGCTGCAGTAAGTGTCCAGACAGGCCATCCTGACGGACCTCAGCCCAGAAATGTCAGCGCGGTCATGATGGTGAAGCCCAGCAGGATGAAGAGCACTTTGAGAAGCTGCTTCCCGGGAGAGTTGAGCTCGTGTGGGAGGATCTCCAGGAAGGTGATGTAAATAAACGTTCCAGCAGCGAGCCCCTCCAGGACCACCTGGATTAGCGCTCCGGCTCTTAGCTGAGCCTCTATCACACTGATGCCGATGGCGATGCCTATGGGGGACATCAGGGCAAACACTACAATGTAGGCAGCGACCCATAGTGGAGGGACGCTGCTCTGAACCAGCTTCACGGACAGACTGAACACTATGATGCTCTTGTGGACAAGTATAGCGATGCAGATCTCCAACACCTGGAGAAAACAAGGACATTTTAAGCTTAGTTCTCCCTCCTCTAATTCCTTTGTCAACAAAGAAACCTCCACAAACAATAGTAAATGTTGATGTATATAAAGTACAGTGCTGCTATAGGGTTCAGCAATATGACACTATGTCCAACATGACGCCATGAATTTGTGAACCATCAGAGGTTTTTCCACAATTCACAAATTGTGAACTATCACTCTTTGGACATATGTATTGCACATATTTACATATAGGTCAAATTGCCCTAATCATAAACTGAGCTCCTCAGGCTTGTGACCAGAAAAACAGATCGGACTTACATGACAGTAATACTGTTTTCGTGACAGAGCTTCCTAAAGCTCCAAATTGAAACTGAAAGTCTTTTTTCTAGATTTATGACAACCCTGTAAATCTAACTCTAAGTTAATGAACAACAATTTCCTAAAACAATTACAACAATAACTATAAATACAGCTATGGAACAGAGCCTTTCTCAACAGTACACCGTAGTAGTAGTTGTATGTTACACGTACGTTTTTTGAAAAATTATTCACTTTCATAGTGTAAAGCTAACTTTTATGAACACCACCAACACTTTTATGGTTGATGTTAACAGACTAAACACTATAGCTCAACATAAGACTAGAATAAACTGATTTCATAACATTCAGTTGATGTTTATTTTTAATATTGTAAGTGATTATTGTAGCTGGAGACAGCTGTTCTTTAAAGGAACATTTACACAAACGTGCAGATGCCTACACTCAGCAAACCTTAGTAATGTTACAGTAACACATATTACATACATACTACATATTTATTTGTTTAAAAGGAGAGCTGATAATTAAAAAAAACATTTTACAATGATGGGGACACAGCTGAGAAAATTCTCTTTTCATATGACACACATTCCTGTGTGCCCAAACTTTTGACCGGTAATGTTTCACTTTAAATATTATTTAAATTAGAGATTTCAGTTTTTTATGTTTAATACATATGCTAATTGCTCTGAAAACATGCCTGACTTTGCCATTAAGGGATTGTAGATTGATGCTTGATGTCTCTCAAGGAAAAAGTCTTCTTACCTTTGAATCTGTGTTCTGTAGGCCGATAGCTAGACCCTCAAAAACTGAATGGAGCGACAGGGAGAGGAAGAGCATGAAGGAACGAAAGGAGGAATGAGCCTGGAAGTCCACATGGACATGGTGGCCACTACCCTCCAGGTCAGAGCGTGGTCCATGGCTGTGTTCGTACCCATTTCTGTTTTCCGGTATTAGGGGAGCTCTCTCCTCCTGAGCTCCTCCCATCTCTCTGCAGTTCACGACAACCTTCTCCAGGATGAGGACAAGGAAGAAGCCAACAGCCATGATAAACTCTGGAAGGGGGAAGCTGGCCTGTTTAAAAACAGTGAGGAGATTAAACACTTGAATAGAAACAACTCAAACGCATGACCATAAATCCTCTCAGCAGAATATAAAATACTTAAAAGTTTAACATGTGGGTTTTTTATTGTTAAAGGTCAAAGAAAATACTAAGTTCTGAAACCAATTAATCTTTATTTTAAGCACTTCCTTGCAGCTCATCAATATTTTACTCTATATAATAAAAAAAAAGGAACTGCTTCTGTTCAGCTTATATTTGCGGACTTGACTTAAGAGTCGGGTGAAATCTATTAAGCACTTTTCACACACAATGGCAAGTCAAGGCTTCAAATCAGCGCAAGAGCAAAATGATCAATACTATACAAAGATATAATTGATTTTTATTTGTACACACGTGTTTATATAATACTAGACATGCAGATATTTTCTGACCATGAATTAGTCAGAATGAATGCATACTTGGACGCACCTCCACCTTCCGAGCATCCAGCTCTGTGTTGATGTCTGACAGATAATCTGGAATAATGTCCAGCAGACATGCTGCCAGGAAAACTCCCCCAGCAAAACAGCTGATTAGACTCAGAACTGTGCGATGGGTTTCTGCAAAATAAAAGATTAAATGTCTTTTATCTTTCATGGTGAACTTGCACACATTAATAAAATTGCTACTGAAAAAAAAGTTACTGTTACTGACTGTGCTCTATGTAATGGGCCATTTAACAGTTTCTAACACGTTATTATCAATTTGTGAAATAAAAACTATTATTTGCATAATCAACTATTAATGGTACACTTCAGGTCAGACTATCATTCTTTTCAAGAGCTTATCTAATTCTTGAGCGATCATGTGACATATCATGAGAAGTCAAAATGAGTCACTGGACCAGTAAACCACACACACACACACACACACACACACACAAATGTAACAGGGAAAAAGATCCTTTCACTTCCATTTAAGAAAGTCAAATTTCACCATGCTCAGGGCCTCTGACTATAGTTACAGAAAACTTTGTGCTTCGTTATTTGTCCCTATCAGGTGACTACAGCCCAGTGGTGATTATTAATGGTAGTGAAGAGCTTGCCTTCAGGTTTACATTAATGGCTGCAGTATTGACACTTTAGAGCGATAATGATTGAAGAGATCACGCTATATTGTTTTGGTAGTTGCCGTTGTCGTGCCATAAATCGATCGGCTGCCAAAAAGTGATTTCCGTCTGCGTCTGCGGGAGCTTCTAACTCAATAATTGT
>JAUMTR010000017.1:12206994-12219227 GCA_032270685.1 Microctenopoma stevenorrisi
TTAATAAATGTACAGATATATGCCACACTAGTACAATAATACCAAACTGATGCAGAAAATGTCTGTCAGAGAGAGGAAGGAGGCACTAATCACTTTTTTGCAGCCAATCGATTTATGGTACGACACCGTTCGGCGGATGAATAATGACTTAAACTTCTCATCTATTAACCACTGTATCTGTACTCTGACAACCCAGTAACAGTTTTCACATCGGTAATGCTTTCTATGTCACAACTGATGGAATCAACGGATGTTTATCTACAGCTAAAACACGTGATTTGTGCATATAGACAGCTGGCGAATCTATCTAAAACCTAGTAGAAAGATACCATCGATGAGGAGGCTGTTACGCCAAACGTCATTTAAAATTCTAGCAATTTAGATTAGACTTACTAATTCACAATAGTGACACGTGAAAAAGCAGGAACCAAAACTGCTCATTAATCAGTGACTTTCCTTGATTAGTTCGGCATGTTCGTTAATAAAGAAACGGGTAATCCAATCAAAATAAACTAATAGAGTTTGAGACAAATACAATGCTCCATCGTTTCTGAAAGAGGAGCATAGCAGTGATATAAATCGTAAAAATGTATGAACATCAAACAACAACTAACAGCTTTTTGTAATAACGTAAAGTTCACCAACCTGTTCCGTTTGTGTGCCTGAACCATTTCGCTCGAGCAGGAATAAAACCAAAAAACACAGTCAAGAGCAACAAACCGACCAGAGCACCGACTTTCACCTGGAGCAGATATTCCATTTTGTCAGGTCAAGAGTGACGATCGTCACCCAAACGTACACACCGGTCACACAAACATGACATTTGCTAACAAACAAACAGAGGTTCCTTAACCAAAGCGAAGATGACTTGTTAGTGAATCGGGCTGACAGCGTGATGTTATTACTCAGATGTGCTGCCCAGCCTACGGCGGCTGAGGAGGGTCAAAAACTATCACGCGAAAAGGGCGAAGGTCGCGGTACAGCACGTATTTGAATATGTTTGCTGCTCTCACATTATTTTATAAAATGTTCTATATAAAACCTATAATAAAAATGCATAATGTTAACACTAGTGTGTTTGAAAACAATTAAAAGTAATATAACAATTTTTAAATACAGTGAGCGTAACTGTGTTAATAATTTAAATATTATACAATTGATTCCATACTGTTAGATGCCCCTTTTAAAAATGTTGACCCCTGTCCCTGATAAACTCTCTGTACATCCCTGTTATTCAATCCAACAAAAACACATTTCGCAAAATATTTATATCATTATAATTGATGTGCCTTGATGAATCATTTATAAATGTAATTTGTTATAGCAACGTTTAGGTTTCCATGTTTTAATTTGTGATGAGTTTGGTTTGTAACTAATTTGACTGTACCCTAAATCTACAGTTGTGTGAATCATAATTCTTTGTAGCTGTACTTATTCGTTTTATGTTTTTATATGTTTATGGTATCATCTGATTTGTGATCACTGTCCTTTGGTTTTAGTGTTTCACAAATGCATCCAGGGAAAAAAAATCTGCTTCTATTGAACTTGTGCCTAAAATCATACTTGCAAAGGTCCAGCATTGCCACCCTGCCGAGATCTCCTGCCACTCCTCTGCCCCACCATGTAAAATTTTCTAGGTTTATCTAGGTGGCTCTCTACAAGTACAATGAGAGCAGAACATGTGTACCGTGGTGATTGCCCCTTTCCTGAATTTTGACTTTTTTGCATATTTGTCATAATTAAAGGGTTAATCATCCAAAAATGTTAAATATTAGACAAAGATAGCCCAATTAAACATAAAATTTAGTTTTCAAGTGATCAATTTATTTATGAAAGAGAAAACTATCCAAATTTAAATCGCCCAATGTGACAAAATAATTTCCCCCTATTTAAAGATGAAGTGACTGTGGTTAATTGCATTTTTTAGACACACAATTTTACTAACCACACCTAGGCCTGATTAGGGAAAAAACACTGTTGATCAAAAATAACATAAAGGCTCAGTTCTCTCAGTTCTACCAAGAGTACTTGAGATCTTGATAATCCCCAAGACTTTTAAAAATATTATGTGGGCTAAAAATACAATCTAAACTTTTTAAAAGGTATGCATCCTGTTACATCTGGTGTAAAACTGTGTTTCAGCTAAGAAGAAGAAGATATATATATACAGACTTAGCTGCTGAAACGACACCGGCACTGGCATGTTTCTGGCAAGTTTTTTAAGCTGACACAAAGTTGGAAAGAAGGCAAAAAGGTGACAAAATAAAAAGCTGACAAAGACTAAGGGGTGTCAAAGACAAAACGTTGACACAAAGTCTAAGAAGGCCAAAAAGAAAAGACTCAAAGTTGAGAAAGACAAAAAGGTGACAAAAAAGGTGAAAACATATGAAAAGTTAACAATGACAAAAATGTACTAAAGTAGAAATTAAAAATAATTTGACAAATAGGAGACAGATGTGTGTGTCTGTGTGAGATCAATTATCAACTGACTTTTAAGCTTTTTTATTGTTTTTTTATTGGTTCACAAATATTATTAATAAATTATTATAAATCTCTTATTTAGAAGTTTGATTCTTGGGGTGGGGACAGATGTGTGTGTCTAATGATCATCAGTGAGTAGTAGATACAGATTCATTAAAAACTATAGTGAATGCTGAGTCATGGTTATAAACATGGTGATTGAGTTGTGTTTGTGTGTAGGGTAGTGCGTCGGACACAAGGAGTTTTGACTGAAACTTGCAGCCACAGGGGCGCCTGGGGTGTCAAGTGTCTCGCTCAGGGACACACCTGGTATGGTGGACGGGCTGGGAGACTGGGCTGGGAATCGATCCTGCCACCTATTGCATCCCAGTCTGAAGAAAGTGACAAAAAGAATAAGGTGAAAAAGAAGAATAGTTGACACAAAGAAAAAAATTGACTAAGTGATATTAATAAGCAAAGAAATGTTTTTAAAAGATGACAAACTAATGAAAAGAAGGTGACAAGTAGAAAATGTTGACAAAAAAGAACACAATGAAAAAAGATGATAAATGGGACACAGAAGCACCGAGTGAGTCCTGTAATTACAAGAAGTATATTTGTGGAACCAGGATAAAATGTCCTATGTTTCTGTGTAGAATTTGTTAATGAAAGATGAAATGAGCAGGAAGCCTCTTTATGCGCGTTTTGAGATTCTCTCGGCCTGAGAAACACCAGACTACTGGAACCTCACTGTGAGGTCTCAGAGTGCATGAAACAGCTCTGGTTTGCTGAGTTAAAGCTTTATTTGACGTTTTTCAGCTTGCTGCTTAAAGTTAAGGAAGCCTTTTTATGTGTGTTTTGAGCTTCTCACGGCCTGAGAAAAACATCACTTGTGTTTGTGTGCTGTAAGCAGCCAGATTACAGAAACCTCACTGTGAAAGATGAAAACAAACGACGAGCGCTCCCATCCATTATCAGATGCATTTAAAGCTCTATTCCTCCCCCATCTTGGCTCGGCTGACCACCACACCTTCCTGCTTGTCCCCCCGTCATTCTCCCTCTGATGACATTGATGAACACGTCGAGACAGTGACATCATACATGTCACCATCTACCCCAACAACAAACCCTGGATCACCATGGAGCTCAAGGAAATCCTTAATAAAAAAGAGGATTTTCTTTCTGCCTCTGCACTGGAAAAAAGGAGGTCAACAGGGAGGTCAAGAGGGCCATAAAAAACTGCAAAACAGAGGTATAAAGCCACTGTTGAAGAGAAATTCACCACAGGGGACCTTCGCTTAGCCTGGCAGGTCTTCAAAACCATGGCCTCTGTGAATACTGTGGTCACCACCCACAGAACCATCCAGGTGGAGGGCAGCAATCCCTCTTCCCTACATGACTACCTCAATGCTTACTACACCAGGTTTGAGACTGAAAATACCACCCAGCTTGAGGAGACCAGATCCTCACTCAGACCTGGTCACTTATCTACAAGACCGAGGATGTGTTGAGATCCCTCAGGAGGACCTGGGAAAGGAGCTCACCCGGCCCTGACAACATCAGCATTCGAGTTCTGAGGCACTGGGCAGGGCATCTAGGAGGTGTGTTCTCTATTTCAGCACTCAATTGACTGCCACACTGTCCCCCAGCTGTGGAAACAGGACAACACAGTTCTCCTGTCACTGCTGTCAGGCCCCTCACAACACCACGGGCCCGCTCTTCAGGAGTTTGTAGAGTGGTGTGACAGCTCCAAACTAGAGCTCAACGTAAGCAAAACTAAAGCGATGGTGGTGACCTTCTCCAGAAGGCAGAGGGATCTGGCTGCATCAGTCACCACCACCATTAACAGGAAGCCAGTGGAGGTAGTTGAGGAGTACAAATACCTGGGAACATTTGTCGACAACCTCCTGAAATTCTCTGCCAACACAGAACCGATTCTCAGGAAGTGCCACCAGCGGCTTTACCTCCTCAGGAAACTCAACTTATTTGGAGTCAGCTCACCAATTGTGATGACTTTTTACTACGCATTCCTGGAAAGCATCATGACCTTCTTCATCACCTGCTGGTTCCACTCCCTCAGCCTTCAGAACAAGAACAGACTGCAGCACACTGCATCAGTGTGCTCTAAAACCATTGACCTGCCTGTCAGAACTCTAGCACAGGTTTACAACCAACAGGCCACTAGACAGGCAGCCAGAATCATCACTGACCCCTCCCACATTCTTCACTCTACATTTCAATGGCTCCCCTCTGGACGACGCCTCCGCTTTATCTCCTGTAGGACTGAGAGGAGGAGAGCCACCTTTGTCCCCAAAGCCACTCTTCTTTTTTACTCTAGCCTATAAGACCATTTCCTACATCGTAAACATAGGCTACATTCTTTCTACTGTGTGCTGCCGACACCTTATTTATTTAATTCACCTACAGTCATTCATTCACCACTCAGTCACTTTAATCTCAAATTGTGTATATACTGTATATTCTGTGTATTTTTTCTTCTATTTTTTTTGTCTGTGTGTCTTATTTTAAACCCCATGATGCTCTGTTGCATTTTATTTGCCCCTAGGGGTTAAATAAAGTCTTCTGATTCTGATTGAGATTGACTGAAAAGGAGAAGAAAATAAGCAAAAAAATATTGATAAAAGTTCAAGGACAGACCTTAGAGTGGGAGTGACATCATGCACTCTTTCTTCATACAGAGGTCCTTAGTGTGGTGTCTTCTAATGTACAAAAAGTCTAATTAAATCAAATTTGACGACACATGACATGACGACACACGATGCTGAATGAAAAGAGGAAAGATAATGAAAAGTTTAACCATGACTCCCATAGAAAACCATTTTAGAAAAATAGATTCTCAGGTTTCACGTATACATGTAAAGAGAAAAAGAAATAAAGCGAAATACCCGGCAGATGGCAGCCTGTCATTACATCGTCGCCGTCGCTGGAGAGTGACGACGTTTTTATGCGCCGGATATGTTGACTAACAGGAATCCCCAAGTGCTGATGTGTTACGAGAAAATACACCACAGGCAGAGTTGTGTGCTCATTTCTTGCTGCAGTAACATAATAACAACGGGAAGGTGCAACGGGTCAGACAGAGGTCGATGTTAAAGAGGACGCCGTGGAAAAGATAAACAGCCCCGAGTCAGAGAGCGAATGGCGGTGAGACACTCAGACACATGCAGCTGCAGCAAAGGCAGCGCGACACACCAGCAACTGATCACTGATTCACTCCACTACATGTACTCCAACTCTCAGCCCAGACTGCTGCTGTGCAAAGTGGCTCAGCTACTGTGAGTCCACCTCACGCTGCAGCAGAAGCCAGAAACAGGTCTGTTTAGGGAAAACTTAACACATCAATCTGAAGTGTCGGGATTTTCCACAAGCTGTATTTCAGAGAGCTGACGCGCTGTCGCAATAAGTCAAAAGGATGCACAGAAATAACACAGTCAGGTTTATCCACTTCCAGGAACATTCGTTGTCATCGGCGAATATATATGTCATGATATATATTTTTGCAGGTCTTACACGGCAATAAATACTGTTCCATCAAATAAAAACCCTAAACTGTATTAACCCATAAGAACTCGGACCCATTATGGGGGATATACAAGAGACCAAGAGGCCCACACTGAACACATTTATGATGTTTTTTCTACTCATATTCCATCTCAAAGATCTGCAATGTTACACATCGGGTCTTAATGACAACTTAAATCCTTATTAAGAAATAAATTAACCTAATATGTTTTCTGCTTAGTAAGACAATTTTGCATTTTTATTTGCATTTTCACCACATATACCACAACTGTAACTTTAATAACTGTATTAAATACAAAATAAAGTTTCAAATTTGTTTTCGACACAAATTATACCGACTGAATAAAAATATGAAACATGCCATTCTCAAGAAACTATCGTAGCTGTAGGAAACTGAACAGACTTTTGTACTTTTTGTACTTAATACTGTACAAAAAAACAAAAAAAAAATACTTTCTTTTTTTCTTTTTTTTATTGGATTATCAAATGCACAAAAATAGTGTTGTAATGTACTTTATTACAAAGTTATTAACATTTCTTTGTTTAGATTTCTTCAATTATTATTTAGATTAAACAATTTAGATTGCTTGTATTTAAAGGCCCGATGTGACATATTTGTAACCCATATATTCAGCAATATATTTATATCACGTTTTAAAAAATAAAAGTGGTGATAACTGAATAAATATAATCTAGTACTCACTATAAAGACATTATAATAGTTAAATTATTTCAAACTTACCTTCAGTCACAAAAAGAAGTGTTTCAAATTAGCTAAATTGTTCAGGTGTGCTTACCAGTCACACCACAATTTTGAGAGCCTCGCATCCTGGTTCTGTCACATGACTGTCACATGACCACCATGCCAGAATGTGTACTAGAAGTTGCTTAGGGAATTCATGAGTTGAAGTCATGCATAAGGGTTTATATGGAAGACTGACAAACATTTAAAGTGTATGCTACACAGGCGTTATTGTAGGTCCCTATGGGTTAAAAAGTCTTTAAATAAATAAAAAAGATTTATTTACTTGTTACTTGTTTACTTGTTACCAATGAAGCTTACTGACTTATTGAATTGTTATTTTCAGCTGGTTACTGCCTCCAGTAATTTTATCTCATTCATTATATTACCAAATATTAAAATATATTAAATTGTTCTTATGGGGCGGCATGATAGCTCAGTGGGTAGAGCAGTCGCCCTCCAACCTAACTGTCAGTGGTTCGATTCTCCGTCTCCACAAAGCTACATGTCGTGGTGTCCTTGGACAAGACACAGATACCCTATAGTAGCACAGACACAGGTCTAGCAGCTGTCCAGGCAATTGCTTAAAAAAACGGAATTGCTTAAAAATACCTCTTCACGTAATTTGTAATATACAAGAAAGGAATCCTACTCCTACGTAGAGTAAAGGTCTCGAGTTGGGTATCAAGTTACTTTTACTGTCTTCAGAAAGCACGAGGTCTTATCCAGCAAAAGAAAGCTTAGCTTCACCTACACCTGTTCAGCAGCCTTTTGTGCTTCGCTTGGTTAAGGTCTGATGACACTAAAATTGCTAAATGTTTTTTTTCCAGCCCAAAGGTAAAGTTGGCACAAAGGGAAAGAAGCAGATCTACGAGGAGAACGAAGTGACTCTGAAGTTCTACACAAGAGTCATCCTGGGAGCAAATGTGAGAACCTGAGAATCTGAGAGAATCTGTCTCACATTCATTTCTATAGACTGAAAGAACAGTGCTTTCTGATGCCTCTGTGCCAACAATGGGCCTGTATTACCACCCATATTAAACATACTGATGCATTCATTTTTTATTATTATTTAAAGCAATCGATTACTTGTTTCTATCTTCTTTCTTCTGCACATTCAGTCATATATGACAACAGAAAATTGTCATGGTATGTTATCTTACAGTGTTGTGCTGCTATGATGATTTGTCTCCACAGGCGATATACGCTGCAGTAAATCTTTTAGTTTTCTACAGTTCGTCTACATTTTGGACATGGGTATGTGCATTTATTAGAGCCACGGTCTAATGTAGCTTCTTGTAACTTCCTGACTTAAACCCTGTGCATCTCCTGCAGCTGCTGCTTGCGTTTGCACTAGCAGTGTATGTTGGGAGTTACCGCTCCATGGCTGCCATGGCCAAGCCAGCGTTTGCTGAAGATGGAAGTCTCCTGGATGGAGGAATAGACTTAAACATGGAACAGGGCATGGCAGAGTAAGTAATCCCCCAAATATAACAAAGATTCCATTCCATAAATTCCATTAATTTATTGTGTACATGTTTGGTTTTAGGCACCTAAAGGACGTTATCCTGCTTACAGCCATAGTACAAGTGCTCAGCACAATCTCCTCGTATTTCTGGTATCTCTGGATTCTGGTAAGAACTTTGTGGTGCAGTGACACGTAAAAGCTTTTGAATCCTTTTGTGAATGTTTATTTGTCGTGGATTAATTGGTCATAAACTGTGATCTGTAGATTTCCTAATTGCCCAAACCTTCCTGGGCAGCAATAACCTCAAGCACTTTCTTCACCTGTAGATTTACTTCATCAGTAAATCACTTACTGTTACTGAGATACAGGTTGTGGACCACCACCCTCACCTTATCCTCTAAGATACCTTGATAAATTGATAAATCCAGTTTACTTTTGTTGATGGCAAGCTGTCCAGACAGTCTTAAATTGTTGTCCGAGTCCAAGTAGCTCAAACCAACAGGTCCAGTGTCGTTTAGTTGACTGGGTCCTCGATTTGTTAACTCCTGAATTCAATTCAATAGCTTTTTGTAAATACTACTACAGGTGATTTACTGTAGATGTACTATTATCTAAGTATGTGTCTAAATATCTTGATGTTTATAATTTCACTTTAAATTTCACTTTGACTGTCATGTCATTATTTTATTCTCTGTGTTTGTTAGGCCCCAGGTCGTGCCCTGCACCTGCTGTGGGTAAACTTTTTGGGTCCTTGGTTTATGGCAGAAAGCCCATCAGCACCGGAGGAAGTCAATGAGAAGAAGCAGAGAAGACAAGAGCGCAGACAGATGAAAAGATTCTGATGCTTTGCAGCAGATGGAGCAGTATTTTTATAATATGCTGAATCTAATAGATAGATAGTGAAGAACTCATAAGTTATTACGCAAAAAATGTTATTACACTCACTTTTCTGTAATCCATTTTGATAGTGTTACAGATATCGAACACTGCCCCCTGCAGTAACATTTTTGCAATAAAACTCTTCATCCAGTGTGTGGAGATGAAGATGAAGATCAGAGTAATGATGGATGAAAGATGTTTTTTTGGGTCATGATTTGAGTTATAAATTATTTTGAAGTTTTAGCTCTACTAGTCAACTTTCTTATTGCCTTAAAATGCATTTGAGCAGAAGAATCCGTTTTTACTGGAACTATAAATGTATAAGGAGCAGAGAAGATATTTTGTTATGTACTAATCGCATCCTCAGCGATATTAGTGTTATGTATAAAGCTCCTTATACTGATCAGATTGCTCAGATTGTCCAGTTAACAATTGAAAGTGCAAAAATCCTCTGTTTAATGGACAAATCAATGGTGTCCTACAGCTTGTCATTTTTTCATCTGTACTGTATCTCAAAGCAAGGACAAGTCAGCAAACTTAAAAGGTTTGTGTTTCCCACTGTACAGTCATGTGCTTTGATTTGACTTTTGAGTCCACATAAACAAATCAATCACACTGTCAATGCATCTTTTTTAATTCCCAACCTCCTGAAAGTCATCATCTGCTAAACCTCTTCACACATTTGAAAGATATTAGATAGTTAATATTAAATATATCTGCAAAGTAGCTGCTGCACGTTACATTTCAACATGCATCTGGTTAATTAAGCCTCGTCCTCAGGCAAAAGTATTTATCAGACTAAGTGACATTATGCATCTATCCATGTGTTGACAAAGTGTATTGAGTGATTAAGTTCATGCTCAGACTCCAATGAGAGTGAGTGGGCTGGTAAAGCCCAGGTTTACCACCAGTATAATTACAGATTTCTTAATATTGTTCCATCCATGCTGAGCAAGCTACAACCTGCCGTCTTTGGATTTGAAACTGAATTACTGTGATGGTGTGGATCCTATTTAAAGGAAGCAGTAAGGCAGCTGCAAAGTTTGCCTTAAAATGCATACAGGAATTCAAACCCTTCTTTTTTTACCTAGCCTTATATTTTTCCTGAAACTTGAATATCCCCAGAAAGCACTCACAAAATGACTACTCTTACTTTGCCTACTGTCCTCCTTCATTCCAGCCCTGTGGTCCTACGCTGTCTCTATTATAGGGTTATAAACAAAGTAACCAAAATTAGAGCAGCACGGCATCCAGTTGTCAGGGCCAATCCCAGATGTGGGCTTTGAGAGGGACCATGTTGCAGTGTAATTTAGCACTGGGGCCACTCACTCACATGTAACCCCACCCCCCCAAAACTCACGTATGTGCTTTGTCTATTCTGACTCTCGTGGTTTTTGTAAGATGTGTAGAAATTAGATTAAATTACCTCAGCCTATTTTGTACTAAGGAAATTCTCAGTGAAAACTTTTGAACGTTCACCTAATATTTAGAACACCTGCCGGTAAAATGGATATGTGACTGCAAAGCTTTTCTTTCTTTTCTGCAACACAGAATGGAGAGTTATATCCTAAAATAACTAGATGTGGGCGTCCCTGTCTGAGGCCGCTGATTTAGGATAGGAAGGGATGAAAAAGAGTGGGAGAGTGAGGTTCTTGTTTACTATGGCAGTAAAAAGAGGTTCATCCTGACAAGTGAAGGAGTTGAAGCTCCAGTACATTCTTCTTTCTAGACTTTGTGTGTAGCTTTGCATGCTATTACCCAAAAATATCCACTGTTTCATTTCAATTTTCATCCTCATTGCAACTTTAAGTAACTTTAAGCAAACGCCCGCAAGTTAACAAAAATCATCTGACCTGAGATAAAAGGGAGCCAGCAGACAGAGGTGAAGCCTCTGGTCTCAATGGCACCAGCAGAACGTGGCCTTCACGTTTTAGATCCTTTTTGACTCACAGAGTCAGACCAAACAGGAAATTGGGGGGCATTTGAGCAACAGTCGAGCTTTTGACCCCTGAACTGCAGCACTCCCTCCCTTTGAAGTTAAGAAAGAAAATCACAAGCAATTACATTAGATGCTGAGTATGTTCCCTCGAACATTCAGCCTCCGCTGTGTAAACAGAATCAGAGCTCTGAGTGTGTTTGGCAGAGCTGTGGGTGTAGTCCTCTTTAAGTTCATCATCCCAGCTCTCTTCCGACCTTGTTTTGACTCTGGACTTTGCTGACCCAAACACTGTGGAGTTTGAGTTGTAGTTAAGGAGTGGTCAGTATCATAACATGACACTAAATGTTCATTTGAACATCTTTAAAACAAGACAAAACCACTCTGGGCCTCTTTCTATCTGCTTTCTTATACTAACAATGAATAAGAATCACTATTTAGAGTATCATCCTAGACAACAGCCGCCTGGCAGCATTCACAGCCCCAGCACAGCCTTAGAAGGAGACCGTCAAACATTATTCCTGCATTTCACTGGCATGTGTGCATTGTTCATAATTGTACTGTACAGAAAACAGAGAGAGTACATTTTACAATGTACACGCCCTTTGGCAGCTATACATGCCCATGTACACCGTACACAGATGAGGTGGTAAACTACGAGCATGAGCAGTATCTTCCCTTCACCAAACTTTTCTCCTCCCATTACTAAACTATGCCCCGTCTGTCCATCGTTTTCCCAGAGATCCTCTTCATATCAACCTCCTCTAAAACAGAAAAAAGGTGAACACTGACTGGAACATCCTGAAGATCTCAAGGTTTGGTTGATTGATTACAATTTTATTTCAAAATAAGAAAATAATAATAATAATAAAAACACATTAGAAAAGATATATGAAAATAAAAAGAAAACACAAATCTTTGCCCAGAAGGAGTGGAAAAAGCCAGTGCTTTTCAATCCCACCCCCTTCAGCTGTGGCTTCATGTGTCATCAGAGTGAACAAGGTTAGATTTCCTCATCATTCGGAGTCCAGCCTTGTTAGATTCTCTGTTAAGTTGCTCATCACAGTCAGTGCCAAATCTTCACTGTTGAGGCCACCTGAAGTCATAGAAATCACTTAAAATGTATTTAACATTTTATTACACAGACTGGAAGATGTCATTGGGATTAAAGGAACAGCACTAAGCTGGTTTAACTCCTATTTATC
>JAUMTR010000017.1:12219327-12254601 GCA_032270685.1 Microctenopoma stevenorrisi
TGTGTAAGGTCTTAAACCTTACACTGTAAAGTGCCTTGAGATAACTTTTGTTGTAAAATGGCGCTATATAAATAAAAATTGAATTGAATTGAATTAAAAGCACTGGATAACACATTGCAGCTGCCACCTTTTGGTGAAATACTTAATTGTCAGATCTTGTTAAAATCAGAAAATGTTGATTCAGAACAGTGATTGTCTGCAGCGAGCCTGTCACGTACTCCTGATACCCACAGAGTTCACGCCGATGACACATGAAGCCACAGATCTAATGTCTGATCAGTTCATTTGTAATATTGTCTGTGCACAAGTTAAATAATAGTGTGATACGCTGCACCTTATGGCTGTTAGTTAGATTCACATTATTCTCTGTAGATCACAACAGTGGGTTCAAAATGAGCCAGTCAAGCTCAATGCTTCAACTACTGACAGTTTTAAATTGTGTTTGAGCAGATAATAAATCCCAAACACTAATCTATCCACTCACTCTGCTGCTATATTAGGTTACTCACTGTAGTCTGCCAAATCCTCACAAGCAAGACATAAACTAAGTGGGGTTTTTTTACATTTAAGTGTGTCAGCTAACCCCTTGAAGCTGCCACCATGTGATGAAATGCTGCTTAATGTTTTGCTTTATTTAGTGAAACATTATCAGCATGAAGTGCTTCATTCGTGGAAACATATTTGAGGTGATTCAAGGACGACTGAATAAATCACGAGAGAGACAGTAATGTCAACTTAACATTGATTAACAAATTGCTCTGCAGCTGAATTGATCATAATTAATTCACGTTACCTTCACTTCAAAATAACACTTGTGTTTATCTCCAGAGTCTTGTTTTATAGTACTGTTCATATGTATAGTAGCAAGTGTCTCAGCTGAACCATGCTATTTGGTATATTACATACTTGCTTGTAATTTTCAGCTTTCGTTGCTTCATATCACTTTTTCAGTGCATGCGGTCTCTTGACTTCAGCTGAGTATGATTTGTCCTCAAACTCAGCACAAAGCTTCAAACTGCTGTGTGAAGACTGGTGAACATAAATAGATAGATGTAAACAAGGTGACTGGATACCATGGAGCAACAGTCAGCAGCTAGTTTGTCTTTAAATCTTGATGGACACAACTGAATAAGATAACATTTGAAAAAATAAATAATAGTAAAACAATGCTGTTCAATGCTACTCAAATATAATTTCTTGTTATTAAAACATACGATATATTTACTTTGCTTTGCAGACGCTTTTATCCAAAGCGACTTACAAGAAGCTAGCACTGGGTGTCAGGGGACACACATGGTAGGGGATGGACTAGGAGTCAGACGGGGATCGAACCAGCAACCTTCTACATTCCAGTCTAACGCTTAACCTATTGAGCTACCAGGCAGCATATTTAAAATACATTTTCATATTCTACTTTCACCTGCATTATCTGTAATGTAATATTCTCTTTATACACACACAGAGAAAAAATAATAACGTAAATTAAAAATATATATATTTTAGGAGTACTTCTTCCTGGTCATCTTGGGTTAAGGTGCCTACATGAGCAGCAGCGTCCTCATCTGAATCTGGCTGATAGTTTTTATTGAGTGCAGTACTATCTCTATCTCTTCTCATTTTCATTTCCTGCCATCTCCCTGCTGTACTCACACTAACAACCCCCCAGCCCCACACCCCCTGCCCGACAAACATGGTGTCCCCAGTGGGCCATCAAATTTCACATTCTGTACACTTGACCTCTGGGTCAGTGACTGATTTTAGGCTGTGGAAACCACAAAAAAGCCACCTCAGTTCTCCCTCATTTCATTATTCTGTTTGCATGTTTGTACTTTAATTTAAAAAATAAATAAATAAAGAGCCCTCTGTGTGTGACCACAGCCATTAGTTGCAGCAGTGGCGCCACTGTCCACGACTCAGGACGCTGAACCAGGATCAGTGAGGCGCAGGCTCCATCACACTGGGTTCTCTTCCTCTTCCTTTGTTTTCATCCCATTTCCTTCCTTGTTTTCTTAGATACTGTTCCCCCTGATGGAAGTCTAAACAAAATACAATACTGTGAAAGTAAACAAACGCACAAACATCATGTCCTACAACCTTGGCCCCAAGACGAGAGTCTGTTTTATGAGGATCTCAGGACAAGAGTTTGGTGAATAATCTGGATACTTTTCTAAGCACCTGCAATTTATCTTGACTGTAGCACCATGTATGAGGGAGGTCTGTGACTCTGGTACAGCCAAAGACATCTTTTTTAGCTTTTTAAGAATCATGTAGATGGTAGGAATAAATACAAACAGACGTCAAAGATTTCACTGAGAGCTGAAAAGTTGGGTTTTTTCACATACGAGTGAAGATGCAGCACCCATCAACTTGCACAGTGTTATCTTGGCTGTAGCTTAATTTAACAACGTTTAACACTGTTTTTATGCAGCTCTTATTTCCTAGTGTCTAATACCATCATCGTTTTTCAGCATTTCAAACCCATCCATCCCCACCCACGTCATGCAATTAGACATATAATGGAAGTCTAAATTGATGGATAATTTCCAGGAAACCCATATCTTCTGTCTTACTGTGTTTTCCATTCATTAGTGACTCTGTTTCTCTGAACGGAGGGGAAGAGTGATTAAAGAGCTAACCAGCGCAGCCACTGGCCTGCCTAGCCACAGCGGTGAGCGTGAGAGTCAGCAATACAAAGAGAGAAAAAGAAAATAAATATGTGGTCCTTGAAAAAAAAAAGCACATGGAAATTCATTGAATACATAGCTGAGTGCAGTTTCAAAGGGATGGTGGAGCATTAGAGCTGAACTGTGAGGGAGAGGGCAGAGTGAGGCATGATTACGCCCTCTCTGGAGCCACAAGTCCAGCAGACAGGGATGGGTGTGTGCTGAACCGAGAACTGTTAACAAGAGGAGCTGTTCGGGCAGCTCTTTGACTTGTTTCACCTTAAAAAGGCGAAGTTCAGTCTGCTGACAGTTGAAATATGAATAGTAGGCCAGTATATGTTTTGCTCTAAAACTTAACTGAAAGAGGTCCTGCTGAAGCTTCCTGTGACCCACACTATAACTTAATATTTAACGCAATGGTTTAACATTTCGGCGAGCTTAATTGCAGAAAAGTCGGCTAGATGAGATTATTGACAACCCTCGCTGATCTCACGGTTGTTGAGTGTGAAGCTACCGGCAGCTCAGCTAATGAATTCGAGCACCTTTAGAGTTTAGCTACTTAAGAAGTTATATCTTTTATCTTAAGAGCTGGTGCTGTTCTTTCTATGTGGGTGAAAGCAAATGAAATGAAAGCCTAGTTCCCAAAATGTTGAACGGCATCAGCATAAGATAAATATTTTAACTGGCTAATGTTACTAATCACTGACAATATTCTTTTGGACCTCAGATTAAGAGGGCAGCCTGGCATTAGTCCAGAGGTCTGGCTTGACATTATCTCCAGCACCCATGCATGTTTTCATAAGGGCCTCCTAGTCTCCCTGTAAGTGGGCAGAAGGAGTGTTTGTGCGTGCATGAATGTTTATGTATGCGTGTCTGTAAGTGTAGAGTAAACTCCGGCCTTGGTGGGCCAACACTCTGTCTGCCATGTCTCTAGTCTAGAGGAGCAGGGTAGCAATGAAGCTGATGACATGTTGTTCCTGTGACAGGCTGCCTGGACCCAGACACCTCGCTGCTGCTGCTGCTGCTGGAGCTGTGGGAGCCTGCGGGTCTGCCGCTGGACAGACACAGCGACGAAGGGACGGCATTTATTTTGGGAGGTGGTTTGGTGCCAGACACCCTGTCTGCTGTCCCACCAACCTTCATACACCACCACCGCCTCCTCCCACACTCACACCATACACCTTATCAGCAACACACACATAACCAGGATGCTTTTATTTCCCAACTGCAACAACCGAACTATTAAAGGGTCCGTTCACACAAAACCAAAACCCAGTTTGTCCAGAAAGTCCAAACACAACTCAGCAGTTTCATGGAAACTGTTACATTAGATAACGTTTTTATGTTGAGATATAATGTGGTTTCCACTGTTGACACTAAAAAGAAGCAGTGGGAGTCACGAGTTTTAAATGATTATCCCAGTATTGTCCTGGTTCAAATCCAGATGGGACCCTTTTTACAGATTATTCCCCATCTCTCTTCTCATTTATTGTCACCTATCAATTAAAAAGACCAAAAATGATCTATCTATATAAATATATATATATACACTAAGCAGCAACACACTGATTAATTAAAATGCGCAAAATTTACAGAAAATACATGAACATTATTATAATATTAATATAAATTCTGCAATAGTATAGTATAAATGCTGACTATTAATGAGTAAAACCTCTAGTTGTAATACAATAATTATATTTTAAGTATATAAGACAAGTCAAATCTGTTCCTTCTGCACATTTAATTAATTTATATATACATAATTTGTTTTTTACACATGATTTTAGGAATCTGGTTTTAATGTTAACATATTGCACTTGGCGTCTATGTGTATTGTCCACTAACTATCATATTGCACATTGTCCACTAAATTAAGTACTACATAGAAAGTAGTTTAGTGTCAATATATGACAAACAAGCAACCATTCATGTGATGTGCTGCGTTTCAGCCATGACAAGGTGGAAATTACAATTGTACGGTACATGCATTTGATTTATTTTGTGCTGGTCTGTACCTATATCCCGCTACATTTGAGTAAATCTTTAGGTAATCATGTATTAGAATTGTAAAATAAATGATTATTATTATATGGCCCCAGATCGTTGAGATTTTCTCTATGAACACGGGCTGGGACACAACGCTAAGGAATATCTCCAGTTTGGGCAAAACACAGCAGGATGTTGCGTCTTTAAGAGTTAAGAAACTTGAAACCGTGTTTGCGCAACAATCAGTGCGGCTCCCAGCCGCCAAAGTGTCTAGACTGGCACATGATGGCGGGAATCAACCAATGGCTCCAGAGCTTTCCTCTGGGAGAGAGAGAGAGAGAGAGAGAGAGTCAACCACACCAAATAACAACCGTGGGTGGGCTTCAAAATAAAAGCAGTGGACCAGCGAAGAAATCTACATGATGATAAAAGTTATAGCTAAAAGAAAAAAATTGAATTTGAAATTAAACTATTATTTAAAAGTAGTTTCTCTTTCTCGTGTGTTGAAGTAGAAAGTTAAGTGGAGACTTTCTAAGAATGAGTATTTTTGTTAGCTTTAAAAAGTGCACTTTTTAAGTACATCACATTCAAGTCATTTTAGCTGCATCTCGCATATTTTAGGCTGTTTACTGTATGTAATCAAGTAATTTTCCTCCATGTTAAAGCATTTTCTTTAATTTCGTTTTTTTTGACACTTTAACAGCAGAAAGTTCACAGGTAAGGTTTTTATTTTGAAAATGCCAGAGGAAAAACCTGGCTTTGTTTTGTGTAGCTTGACTCGAGTGCGTGTGCAGAACAGTGTGTGCGCGTAACTGCGCGTGTGTGCGCGTGCGTGTGTACTTCTGTGTGTGCGTGCCCGTCCGAAAAGGACTTGCAGGGGAGTGGAGAGTGGAGCAATTCCAACTCTGTTTAAAACAACTTCTCAGCAAGGAGTCCGTCCTGGCGTTTGTCCATCCAGTCCCCGACCATCTCTGCTTTACCCCGGGACTCTGCAGCGGGACTGTTCCGTCCAGGCAGCGACACAAACCATCGGGATAGCAGTGTTGTGAGGATTTATTTCGGGGTGAGGGGAGGAATTTACGAACCGACGGGTTCACGAAGCTCAAGGAGAGACTCTGGAAAAGCTTTGGATATGTGTGTGTGATGTTCGCTTCGTTAGCGTGAACTGATCCCGCTCCAGAGGCTCTTACTATGGTTTGCGGATTGTGTGCGGGACCTCCCGAGCGTTGGGGAGCTGAAGGCTTTGAGAGGGGGCTGGCAAGAGTTGTGGCTTAATTGAGTTGGCGACAGCAGGTCACTGAGCAGTGACTGTGTGTAGCCTTCTCCTTCTTCGGACGTTTCGTGATGTTTAATGCGACGCATGAATGAATGTTACTCTCTAATGCTGCGGGAGAGCCAGACAACGGCGACAACCGGCTGCGCGTGTGGCGCGCACCGCGCACAAACCTCTGGTGCTGAGCGACGAGCGTAAATCGATGTGGCATCTTCCGAGCCCCAGACGGGACCGACAGGACGCATCCAAAGCTGTCTAGGTTGTCGTATGTTCAAGTCGAGACGCGCGGGTCTTGTACGGCGACTCTGGAGAAGCCGTCTGTTCACCGACAGCGACGGGCAGGATGGAAGCAGGCGAGGTGAGGGAGGACGGAACGGTCCATGTTGCAGACACTCAGCAAAGCTCCGCAGACATGAGCAGCGGTCGGTGACACGCGCGGACTCGGCTCCGGGACTCACAGGGGAGGCTGGAGATCTGACAGCGAGCGCAGAGAGGGAGGATGAGGACCAGCCTGAAGATGATCCCGGTGCCATGTGCGTCCCGGAGCGCACACGCTGTCGTTCGGGACAACAGAGCGACAGTAGGACTGTAACGTGCTGTTTGTTTGGGGAGTGGGATTTCAGTTCTCGGAGACCTCATTGGGCTCAGAGGAAAGACGGAGTGGCGGCTTGTCAGTGCACAGCGAGGCGCGCGGTGCTGGAGGACGAGCTCGTTAGTACTGCTCATGTTTTCCTGAAAAGACTGAAGGAGAGATCGCTGGACGCTTTGGCGAAGGCTGTGGAGACCAAAGGAGGAACCAGCGAGTGCGTCGTTGTGCCGATGACCGAGCAGCGACTCGGTGCTGCCCACATGTCTCCGCAGTATCTCCTGTGTAAGTTGTTCCGCTGGAGCGACCTGCCGCCGTCAGCCCGGCTTAAAGCGCTCTGCTTCTGCCAGAGCTTCGGCGAAGTGGACAGCGCAAAGGTGTGCTGCAACCCCTATCACTACAGCCGCCTATGTGGGCCAGGTAAGAACACCAGCAGCGCCCTTCCCTTAGAAAATAAATCTTTCAACTTGCAAGTGATCAAATATGAGTAACAGCGGGAGACATGTGTTCATGCCATTCTGTTATTCTGCTCATTTCCACAACATCAAACATCACTGGAGTGAACTGATCACACTTTATGGGGGGATCCTGTTCCCTCAAGAACCCTAGGAGGTTCAAAGACAGGTGGAAGGCGTAGAGACTAAATTTAACCCCATAAAAGTAAAACATGATTGGTGGCCCATACGCGGATTAAAAGGAGGAAAAGAATGGGAATTTCCATTAATCCAGAACCTCGTTTGCCTGAGGCCTGCAGCTAAAGAAGAATTTTAATGTTAATTAAAGTGTCAAACAACATCGCAGCCACAGGGAAAAACTAACAGTAAGTTCTTTCTTCGTAATGAAGTAATTGAACATTTGCAGGCGTGATCTGAAACCCCGGAGCATACATGTCACTGATGTCATGTTTTATTGCCTTTTTATCATCTTTTCACAACTCTGCTTTTCTGTAGTCAACCATTACTTTGATTTCCTCTTGACATTCCAAACACATTACACACGTATTTAAATGCGCACAGGACCTCGCTGCTTCCCACATCATCCAATTGAAGGTCGCTCTCAAGTTGCACTTAGGCTCCTTTTCTCTGACAAGGAGGACCTCCTCTTGTTATTTAGGCGAAGGAGTGCCGATAATATACAGTTTGCTTAGTGCTGGCGCCAGACTGACTCGCTGGGTATCTGACTGACTGAGGACTCCAGCAATTACTGGCTCTCGTCTTAAAGGGGCCGCAGCCACAAAGCCGTGTCCACTGTGGACTGTAGGAACTATCCCCGCAGCAGCTTTGCTTAGATTTAAGCGTCTCAGCTGAAACTGAAAAACGGTATAAGATTAGCAGAGCTGAGCCCTTTGACAAGAAAAAAACACCCAGTGTTTTCTACATGGCCGACATATTTGCAGATTGAAGGAAAGCTGAACTATACATGTGAGAAGTTCAAAATATAGTCCTCATATGTTCACAGTTAATGGATTAGAAAAAGGTGGGTTTATCTAAAAAAGGGAACAATGCCTTACATTGCCACTTTTAAGATGATTTAATCGATGCATCTTGAAGCAATTTCAAATGAGGTTTCTCTTGCTTGATGAAACTTGAACTGTCTTGTTGAAGGAAACATTTCTATGGCACATTGAATTTGTTTAGGACAAAAGACAAACTAATTTGGAGGTATTAAAAGTTTATTTCCTCATTACTGGTATACATCCTATTAGACAAATAATCAACTGTGAGCTTTACAGATAGCAAAAACTGCAGCTGGTACACACATTAGGCATGATTAGTTCCGTTGTTTATTCAGTTTATAATCAAGACCACGCAGCCTTTAACTCATTTTTTGTGTGTATCTCCAGAATCACCTCCTCCCCCGTACTCTCTGTCACCTTCCGATGAACACAAGCCACTGGGTGAGTTTTGGAAAATATCGAACAGTGTTGTCACTGCTTTTTTTATCACTGAAAACGCATATTACCTTTAAAAAGCGGTTGATAGAGTTCATCCGGTTTTACCCGTGTTCACCTTCTCTCAAAGTGGACATGAGATGTAGAGTTTGCAAACACACTAAAAGCCACAGTAGATATTTGTTTCTGGCGGGTCTATCTAAAGTCATAAAAGTCCCACCATGACCCAGGTACCAACAGTTCAAACTGCAAAACTATGGAATGATTGCTGTCGACCTTCAACGTTGTTATTGACTAGTGCTGAAAATCTCACACTCACTCACTCACGCCTGTGTGTGTGCTTCTCCAGACTCCTCTCTGTCGTACACTGAAACTGTGCCCCCTGTTTTCTCCCCTCCGCCTCACCTTACGCCAAGAGACTACACAGGTGAGTAAACAGCATCGTTACTGCACACGTACACAAACACTGTGAGCGGCAGGCGCATGTTTCAGCGGGGTGTGATGATGCGTGTTTACACGCAGGACACGCGGCCGTGCGTGTAAACACGCATCCTCTTTGAATGTTTACATTAACGGGTAAATCACGTTGCCAGTGTTGTTATGTTACGTGCTTTCCTTCCTATTTTCAAAGGCTGCTGAGACAACCAAAGCCTTTACTGCATAAAGCTCCTATTGTCAGAGGCCCTGCGAGCACGGTGGGGGTCTGGGCTCTGTCACTATCTAGATGGCACAGCAGTGTAGCCTTTCTGCCTTTCTTTCCCTGCTCTTTCTCCATAGCAAAATATTTCACTGTGATGAAGCTGCAATAAGATCCCTGTGCATACTCCCAATCGCCCTCACCTCTCAAACCACCCATCCCCCCTTTCCCTCTTTCTTCCCTCAAATCCCTCCATTCCTCCCGGCAATTGAGCAGTGGAAAGAGGCTGGCATTTTAGGGGCGGGGGAGCTGAGCAGCTCTTGTGAGGCAGCGGTATAGAGTTTTGTGTGTGTGTGTGTATATGTGGAAAGCAGGGGGCTGAGGGCTGCGTTCATACAGGAAACAGCCCCCTCTAGATGATGAAACTGGAGCTTTATTTGTTTACATGCACGGGTCTGGTGGAGAGGTCCTTGTAGCGTTAGAAGAAACCCACAAACCCACTCGATCAAGCCTCCCTGGGCTCACTTGTGGATGGTGTTGAAAGGTGAATGGACACCAAAGAAGTCTGTGTAGTGCAGTCAAAGTGTGATAGTCCTGTAGGAGTCATATACAGTTATTGTTATCTCAGTAAAACTTGCTTGGGTTTGTTGGTCCGTTGTGTCCGAAAGTTAACTTTAGCCTTTCTCGTTGAGGATGTTTCAGAAATACTGAGGTCACAAGTCCTCCCAAAATCACACTTTGACCAGGATTTCCATGTTTTATGTGTTAAATAGCCTGTTCAGTTACACTTTATGAACATTACATTTAGCTTCACAAACATCTAAATGCTGTTTCACAGCCTCCATAGAGCTGCCACGCACGCAATTCAGAGAGATGAACATTTAAACCACCATTTGCCTTTTTGTTAGTTATGCTAAAAGTAGTCAAATCTGAGATATCATTCTATAAAATAGTCATCTGTATGTTTGCATAATGCAAACAATCTCCCAGGTAACGCTGCATACTCACAAAGATAAAACATCTCTGCTGACTGGGAACTAAAAAATTACACCTATTATTAATTCAAATCATCATGTTGTTTTAATTTAACCATAACATAACACAAGTGAACTTGTAAAAAATCATCGTAATAGTTTGTTAAGTCATGGTCACCATTCAGTCAAGTCCATTTTTATGATGTGGTATTGAGCAATCTCCAGGCTGTGCTGCGAGAGCGGGTACCTCCTATTGTTTGCCTGGTGAAATACATCAGTTTGTGGTGTGTGGAGTGTTTGGTTGAGTCTGTGTGTGTGTGTGTGGTCTCTGATCCCCTGCCCCCCACACCAGAAGACTGGAGCCAACGACTAGAACTCAGGCCAAGAGCATGAGTAGGAACGAGACTTGGCTCAACAGCAGTAGCCAAGAAATTTGCATGCAGCTTTTGTTGTTAACTTTCACAGGTTATACGACTCCTGTTCTGAGCTTCAGTTAGTCGAACAACAGGAAATAAGCTGAACACTAAGCTTTTTCCAACATATACCAAAGAGCTGACTGCAGCCTAAAAAGCCACTGATGTCGGGCAGATCTTTCAAAGGCATAAATGAATCTTTTTTTGTGTGTGCAGGTAATCCTTTGGCATATTATCTGAGGCCTGTGATGTTTTCTTTAGAACAAATACACGCATTGAACATGTGCTATGACACTTTACTGTGTTTTTTTATTCCTTTAAAACCAGCTATGTACCCTGGCTTTGAGAAGAAAAGCTGCAGCAGGGTGTGGTCAATGCATACCTTTGCCCTGGTCTTTTATCATTCGATCAGTTAGCGTTCCCTTTAAAGCTCAGCAGAAAGCAGAGGCAGAGCTTTGAAAAGAGAAATGTCTACTGGAAGTTTAGTTGGTTTAGATCGACGTGCATCTCCTTCTGCGACTCAACAAAATGGGTCTTTGGGTGTGTGTCTATTCTATGTTTGTGAGGACTTTTTTTTGTTGAGTACCATTGTTTGTAGGACATTTTGTCATTGTATGTACCTTTTGGTTCCAGCTTCAGAGAAGTGTTCAAGTTAATGGTTGGTTTTAGTTGTGATGGTTGCGGTGAGAGTAAGGGGTTAGGGAATCTATTGTGGCAATGGGTGTTCTCGCAGCTATAGAAAGACTAGTGCATCTGCGTGTATGAGAGACAGGGAGGAATTTCTGACTGACTCAGTGATAAGATCGTCTCAGAGTACTCACATAGGGGCTCTGCCAGGACAAAAACACACAATCACACACAGACACACCAATCATGTGGTTTGTTGGAATGGAGGCAAAGTTCTGTTTCTTTCATAAGTGGCGTATAACTATGTGTGACAAACCTTGTGTTTCCTTATGAATAAATAGTTTGGCAATGCTCGGCAATATGAAATTTTGGAATACAGTTTCCCTTTGAAACGTATTAAACAATGCATTGTATTTAGCTGGGAATACGAGAATCTTTGCTCGTTATATTCAGGGTTTGGAGGAAAAACAAAGAAAACTGTAAAATTGTTTTGTAAATGAAAAATATTAGGTAATTATAAGTAGAAATGGGTAAACAGAGAATGCCTGTAAAATCAACTCTTAACTTAACACAGCACATGTTTGGCACAACCCCTATGTCAAAATATACACACACAAATACAGCTAGAAACTCCTAAAACGTAGTTCCTGTCAGCTGTACTTTCTGATTATAACTCTAAAATACTAGCGTAGCATTGATCCAGACATCTAAAGATGTCTACAGATGTGTAGTGTTGGACCATCATGTTACTGTTATATGCTAATATTAGCATCAGCTCACACTGCCAGACTGATAAAATACACCAGATGATAGCTGTCCTGGCAACACAAAGGAGCATTTTTATGCTCGAACATATTAATAGAGCTTCATTAGCAGGTCATAAAATAGGTAGGTGAAGCTGCACAGTGCAGGAGATGTTGCCTCACAGAAGTTCCCTGCTTAAATCCAGGCCTGGGTTTTTCTGTAGGAAGCACATCGTCCATGTGTTTTCTTCTGTTTCTCGCCGTAGTCCATACATATGTATTATTGGGGCACTCTTTGGATGTAGGTTTGAGTGTGAACGTCTATGTCTATTTGTCAGCCCTGTGATAGATTGGCAACTTGTCTGCGGTAGACCCTGCTTTCTGCTCAGTGGCATTTTAGGTCGGCTCAGTCTTATTGTCATTTAGGGTTATTAGGCTGCAAGTGCCTGGTTGCCCATTTTGAATTTTTTGATTAGCTAATAAATATTGGATTATTTTACCTTGAACATATTTTTAAACCAGGCGTTGATGTTAAAGGTTGTTCCATGAATACTTATATTGGTTTGGAATAAGTCTGATTCAGACTCATAAAGATGGTTCTATATGTACCATACAATGCTAGAAACTATTGTACTATAGATTTTCTTCTTACACATACTCAGACCAAACTTTAAATTGAGTATAGCAAAGTTGTGTCTCCAGCTTTGTTTTCTGGAGTGTAATGGTCATTATAGCTTCACAGAGTTACCAGGCCTCTAGTCTTGTTTTCTAGTAGCGTTCTTTGATGTGAAAGTTTGGTTTTTCACGGGACTAGCAGGAAACCATAGGACCTTTAACGTATTTGAGATCATTGAAACATTTTGACCACATTGTTGTCGTCCGGCCTGGCAGTTGAAAAAGTCCAAGGACACTTGGTACAGTTGCTGAAGTAAGACAAAAAGGCTGTTCCCTGTCTGCCCTCAGTAATCATATTTTGGTGATTTGTTTGCTTAAGCAGAGCAAGGTATCAGCCAAACATCCTGTCTCAAAGTCCTGTCTGCACTCGCTGCAGCAGTAACCCCATGAATTACCCCTTTGACTGATGGGGCACAGCCCAGGAATGTTGGGAAATTGGGTAGGTGAGGGGGAGTAGGGTCTCAGAGTGAAATAGGTTGGAGGGGGGATAAGGGGGTTTGACTCTGGAGAGTGACATCTGATACATGTTCGAACATATCACAGTTAAAACCTACGAGACGTGGAGCCGAGCTGATATTCTTGGACGCTTGGAGGACAGCTTGAAGAGTTTGCCTGCACTGTGCAGTTTCACTGAGTTTAGTTCCGAACGTGTGAAGCTTTCTAGGTCAAACCAGGTTAACACAGTTGCATAAAGTTTTGTAAATCATCTACCGAGGCTCTTTTGAAAAGATCTGACTCACAGAAGCATAAATATTACCTTTGCACAACCCAAGCAGAATAGTAATTTCAGTAGTGCGCCTTGAGCTGAAAAATGGTGCAGAGACAAAAAGTAAACATCCACATTCTGCTTCATTCAGGGAAAGCCTATGTGTCCAAGTCTGGATGGGTCCTTTCAGTGACCTGAACTTCCAGCCTGTTTGCTGGCACACGTACAGCACTTGCTCCTATGCCTGACTGAGACACATTAGACTATGGAATTTAACATCAAGTGCTGGCCCATTAACTATTTGCCATTTCCTCAAGTATTTTCCATTATGCTCTTTTTCACTACAAGCAAGGGAGCCCAATGAGGATGCAGCTCACAACTCTTTCATGTCAGTTTTTCTGCAGTACTGCTAAAGTTTCTGTTACTTCCTGCACTAAACACTAAAGAATCTTGGGTAACTACCAATCTTTGTTAGTAACAGTAACTAAACCTGAGTTATTGTAACTACTAATGTCTTCCCCATCTGCTATTGTTCATGTAGATGAAATGTATAAATAACATGCATAAATAAGCTGTAAACTGAGCCTTGTCACCTCCAAAGCTTTAAGACTCTCAATGAATATAAAGAGAAATGTTGTCTGGGGTCTGGCTGCATGTACTGCAGCTTTAAAATTATCACATATGCTTACTTCTACTTGATGTCTAAATGCTGCAGAGTAGCAGAACATGGAGAATAAGGAAAGAAATAGACTTTTACATGTAACCTTTTCTGTATTTATTTTGTATTTGATTACTTTTTTTGTTCGGTGTTAAAATATTCAGGTTTATTAGAAGCAACATTGCTGTTTGCTAACATAGGTCATGGGTTAGGTAACAATGCAGCCAGATGCAGATTAACAGTGTTAACAGGCTTTCACATGCATATAAGTAAAATCTAAAGTAGGCCTTGACCTCTCCAAACGCATCTATTTAGAAAAAGTTTCACATGAGGAATAATCCATTCCCTTTCTTTCAGTGTTGCAACAGGCAGTAATGTGTTATTTCTTTTGTTTTCCTTCCATCTGTCTCCCTGTCTTATTTTAGCCCGTAGCCTCCCCTCGTACTCACTGTCTTTCTTTTTCTTGTCCAACTTCTCTTTCTTTCTAGCTTTTATTCACCCTCTTACTGTTTCGCTCCATGTTGTCAGGCTATCACAATTTAAAATAAGGTTTAAATTACAGGACTGGCTGTGGCTTTCTGTTCCCTCAGAGTTTTTGCCAACTCGCAATTTGGCTTTTAATGGAATTCTGCCATGTTGCTGAACCTAAAGATTCTTTGCAGATGTTGACAGACTCTGACTCTATGAAACGTAGAAAACTGTCGCCTGTGCTCTGAGTTCTGAACGCAACACAGAATTAAGTTCTTGAGTTTATTTGAGAGAAGATGTAGCTGACTGTTAGAACGATCTGGTGAATGTGAACTATGCGTTCAGTCGAGATATCGAAAACATGAGTGACAGGCAAACACATGCAGAGTTTAAGCTTTGCTTTGAAATGTGAGCTTTCGCTTATCTTTGACCACTATTGGAGAATGACCAACTCCGATGTGTTTTTGGATCGCGGTCGTATCTGATACTTTTAAATAAAGTTATAATCTTGTAAAGGAATTTCCGGTTACATGCATCTTGCCTGTATAATGTGCAGTAGTTCTTTATTACCACCATACTAGCACATTGCTCAGCGCAAAAATGAGATGACTGAAAAATAGATGCAGAGTTAGGTTATATTAGGCCAAGATTATCCCTATACCAAGGTATTACATTTAAACCCCTTAAACAGCTATTTTTTGTTGCAGTGGATAAATATTTGTGATCAGCATATTTCAGAGCAATGTTTCAATACGAAAAGAACAAAACAACAAGAGGTCTTTATCACAAAAGGTCTGTTCAATGTTCAACGGAGTAGTGCTCAACACGTGTGCTTCAATAAGTTTTTAAACGCACATTTTCATGGGTACACAGAGTATGTGCGTCATGTTAAAACAGCTGCTAGAAACAAAGAAACCACAAAAGGGTCTTTCTGCTCACTAGTCTATGGACTTCTGACAAAGTTCCTTCCAGAGTATCTGAAAGGATGCAAATGTTGAACTTAGCAATGACTATGAATGCCAATGCTGCTTCATATTTGCTGGTTGTGTAACTGTTGGCTAATGTTTCCATCATAGGCTGATAGTCTGTCATGTTATTTTTGCATCTATTTTCTAATCTGGATTCTCTGAATTATTGCAGGTCTGACAGTATTTGTGTCAGCCCTGACTAGTAAAGCACTATGATTGTCTTCAGTCTTGTGCTTTTATCAGCTGTCTACTCTGGAGTTTAGATAATTCTCCCAAATTAGAAGGAATTTCATAATTTCATTCTTCATAGTGGAAAAAATGGATCTTTTCCACCAATAAATGTCTGCAATTATGTTGTGAGGAGTGAAGGCCGTAGTTGGACCATGTGAGGCTCAATGAGAGACTTGACCCCTGCGACTGGCTGAGAGGGGGAGGAAGTGTTGAGGAAGAGGGCCTGTCCAGGAATGTGTTGGGGGGGGGGTGGGTGGACTTGTCAACTACCAAGCTCTGCTTCTTTGCCTCTGATTTGGTCTCTTTCTGTGTCATTTGTGCAAAAGATCAGTTGTGCATAAAGCTACAGGATGCCACCGCTCTTTATGAAGCAGTTAAAGTGTCTTCAAGTCAAGTCAGATTTATCACTCTGCCACCGTGCCACGATGTCTGTTTATGGGTGTGTGTGTGTGTGTGTGCGTGTCTGTCTGATGTTCCTGTAGGTACAAATGTGTAGAGGCTATATAATGTACATAGAAATCACCACTCTGTGTCATAAATGAAGTGTGATTGGACACTGTTGCATCAGGCCTAGAGGCATTGTACAGATCAAACCATCTACTCCAACACTGGCGCTACAACAGAAACTATGCAGGGAAATAAATCACCTGATGCTGTAGCTGCCGAGACACCTCAATGTCCTCTAGGTTTCCTTTCAACTCTCCTCCTCTTGGGTTGGTTGATTATGAACAGCAGCTGCACATTTTGCACAGAAAAAAACAGGATGAAAAGCCAGTCATTTAATTTTACTGAGATTAATTCAGTCACTCCTCATTTTAGTGACGCATCACTTCCAAAGAAGTGACAACATCTAAGTTTTACTAAGTTGCATTGTCATTGTTCACAGTGTTTCTCTTCCTGGTAATTTATTAATGCAGAGTATTTTGCAGTACAGCGCAGCTTTATGCATCAGATGTGTCATAAACAGGAGTTTGTGCACACAAAGAGGATGAGGTAAACACTTACTCATGTTGCAATGCTGCACCTTAGTGATTAACAAAGGTTTTTGAATTTTGAAATGGTGCACATATGCAGACTGAATATCAGCCTAGAGTTTTTCCTCATGGAGCACTGATTGCTTGGTTACATTTATTCATCACTTTGTCTGTTTCCTGTTCATTTTTGAAAAGATAGTCAAATAAACGTGGCAATGGAATAGAAACATGTTGGCTTGGATTACCTTCATTTAACAGGCCAACAGTAGAGAGAAAGTAGGTGACATGTTCCTCCAAAGGTTATTAGCAGGTATTTTAACCGCTTCACCATCAGGACGCTTTCTGATGTCATCAGCTATTGTTTTAAGTCAACTCAAAGATAGAACAGGCGCCAAAAGTATCCTTTAAAGGTTTGTTTAAAATAATAAAAGGCTGAATTAGGCAGCTGGAGCAGGATGTGCAGAAGAAAAGAAAGCGTTTAGCTCTGTTAGAAGGGCAAACTAAGTTTTAATTTACCTACACCTTTTAAGGCAGCTCTTACTACTGGGAAACCACCTTTTATTGAAGTTTCACAAGCATTCATTTGTGAAATGTAAGTGAAATATTTGGATTCCCAGTCTCAGCCGAGCTGTCCAGGATGCCATAATATATGCAAAACCTGAGACATTCCATGTCTTGAGTTGCACTTTGAAATACAGGAAACCGGTTACTATCTGTCTTCCTCTTGGAGGCGCTTTCTGAACTGTCTTCAAATACGTTTCCCTACACGGAAGAACGTTTCTGTAGCTCAGCGGCTGCGCAGGTTCAAAGGTTGTGGTCAGCTTATGTGATCGAACACGAAGCAGAGACGTCTTATTGGGCACGGCGGCATCGCTAGATCCTCTTCACAACGGAAAAACTGGGAGAAGGAAAGAAGTGTGTCTGCGTGTGCAGCAATGTGTGTGTTTGTGCACAGGAACCCTGTTGTGTTTGACTGTACAGGCCGTGTGCGATAAGGCAGGCCTCTGATGGCAGAGATAGTCGAGACGCCAGCTTAGATGTGGCTTGCTGAATTTAAGTTTCCCTGTAATGATAGTTGTCTCAAACTGCACAGAATGTACCATTTGTCGGAATGGAGGGGTGTTGCTTTTTCCCTTTAGTTTATTTCATTTTTGTGTGTTTAAGAGCTTTTCGAGGAAAGTTGAGCATGTTAAGTCAAAACAAAGCATCTTAGAAAGGACGGTGATGGTCAGTAGCTCAGTTCTGTCCTCCCCTTTTGTCCCTCTGCCCCCCTACATTGCCTCTCCCCCTCCTCCCTCACCCCAACCCACCCACTTCTTTCACCACAGTGGAAGAGTCTAATAACTGGAGGGGAATCTAATCCTTGGCACTGGATGAAAGACGAGGGTCTCTCTCCCTCTTTATTTCTCACAGTCCCTCTCTCTCTCATTCTTTTCCATGGAAGCTGGTTATGCTTGGCAGGTTCTCTCTCTCTCCCTCTCATTTTCCTGCTTGTTCTTTCACTCAGTCTTTCTTTTTAATTCGTTTACTTCCCCCTTCTTTCCCAACATTCTTCCTCTCTGTGCAGGTTAAGGTTAGCAGGAGGAAGTCTCCGCTCAGACTGGGGGTGGGTGTTCAAAGAAATTGTTTGAGATTTTGGAAAATATGTTTATTGTAGATGAGAAATACGCTAGTGCTTGTTTCTTGCGGCATGCTGTGCAAACCACGCATGCACACAAACATCTGCAAATACATAATTGGAGCCAGTCAATGAGCCTGGTGCATGCCTTGCAAAATTTGAAAAATCAGTCTGCGGACGCTAACACGGAGCAGCTCCATGTTGTTGATGAATTCAATGGTCTGAGAGAACACCAGCTCAACCACTACCCCTTTTCTCCTCTTTCCAAAATGCACAGATAATCACATTTACAAATGCCAGAAGAATGTAAAAGCAAATAAAAGTACAGAAACGTGAGTGTCTGCCTTTGCCTGCTTTCTTATTCAACACCAGATTCTCTGTGCTCTGGCTGTTTCGTAGTGCCAACTACAGCGCGGGAGACTAACAACACAATGGAAACGATAGCTGGTTTTGTGACAGACAATATGAGCATGCAGCAGGGTGGATTGCTCACATGCGAAGGTTGACACCATAGAAATAGTAAAATGACATGATAAGTTTGTGTGAAGGTTAAGGTACCATGTCCCTCACGTCTTGATTTTATTTCTACTGCCTGGTAGATAAATAAACCTGCACATTGTTGTTTCTACACTCCAGTGTTTGTGCTAATTGAACAAATAACATAAACTGCAACTTGTCAGTTAATGAGCTTTACTGGAAGTGACAGACTGTTTCCCTCTGCTCTCTGGTGGTTATGCTAAGCTGAACCATCCCTCTGCTGTTTCATATTTAACATGAGAAAAGCATTAGTCTTTCAATGAGCAAATGCTGTAAGTCTTCCTCATGAAATGTGTTAAGAATGTATTTAAAATCTAAAACCAGGATTAAAGGAAAAGTAAAAGAAGAGGAAACCGTGCTTTAGTTTTATATTCCACATATCTTCACACCTTTGTTGAGGTCTTGGATAGAAACACATTCTGTCGTAGCAGGCGTCTCTGTGAGATTGGCACTAAGAGACAGTGATTCTGAGATGAAATAACAAAGGCTACTTATCTAATTGGCCATCGGAGCTGTTAAATGATGGTTTTAGTAAATGGTTTCAGGCCTAAATTGCTGCCAGCCCTCACATACAGATGGAGCAGCGATCACATTCACACAGTCACGCTAACACACAGTGTTTCGACTTCCTCTGCTCAAACACAGACATACTGATAACCTCCAGTTTGAACCCGTCTTTAAAAATTCCATTGAAGAAGTTTGTTGCCCACCCACTCCTTCTTCCACCTCCTCCTCCCTTCTCACACAAGCTCATTATACCTTCATTTGGATGATAGCCAGGGTGAACATGATGACACTAAGAATGGTGCCAGGAACATAAAACATGGCACACTGTCAAATTATTTACTTCACAACATGTCTATCTATCTGTCAGTCCTTAGTACCTTTTTAACGCTATTATAAACTTATTTATTCCACTATAAACAGACATGAAGTAAATGTGCATATATGCTTTCAACTCTAGGTGGGAAGTAAAAAGTAGGCAAAGAGGCATGCTGATAAACCATAACTCATGAAATGATGACTCTAATGATGAATTTTAAGATTATGTAAAGCAACATTTGTTAAAAGTGCATTGTCTTATGCATTGTTATAGAGAGACATATCCATTCATCCTAAACCAGTACAGTACAATAAAACAAACAAATAAAGCAAAACATGAGCAGGAGAGATTAAAAGAGAGGACAGTATATGTACAGTGTAGCAGTGTACAGTGTTCAGTCTTTAGGTTGTTGTAGTTGCTGTCTTTCTGTTTAATACTAGGAATATTTAAAGCACCGTAAACTTAGGGGGTTTAAATATTACACGACAGGAATGAACATGTCACTTAAAACCCTCAAAATGTGTTTTTGTCCAAATTTCTGCAGGTTTGCATGTATGAGGCATCATCGACTATGCATGTTCCCTTTCTCCTTCCAATCACCCCCATACACGCCCTCCCGCCACCTGCCCCCACCCCGTCTACCCTCTGAAATGAAATGGCTGTTGTGCAAACATAACACACCTACCCTAATCTTAGTCCCAATTTCACCTAAAAAAGCAACTTGTTAACGGTAGAAGTGCCACAGCCATTCTGGCCCCTGCAGGATGAAGAGGGGTGTTTCGTTGGAATATGAAAGGAATGAGGCCACAGGCACATGGGTCTTTAAATCCTGTGTCAATAGAGTCTCTGGAGCAAAATAATGGCATCACTCTGTGTGGGAGTTAATGTGAGCTGATAGCATGAGAGCTGGGGGGTCAAGAGTTCATGGACTTGTGCTAGGTTGACAGAGAGCTAAATGCTTTGTACCCCCCCCCCACTCCCCTCTTCAAGACTTCAAGAAATATTTATTGTCATTATGCGTTACACATAACAAAATTTCGATCAGTGACTCGGCTTTGGAAAGGCAAAGGAAATGTAAAATATTATAGAAGATAATACAAAAGAAAATGTTGCAGAAAAGATAAATTGACCTCAGTGCTAAATAAATATTTAGCAATTTAACAGAACGGTACAGAGAAGTGAAACAAGCAGAACCAATTCCATCATACTCTCTACTCCTCCGGACCTGAAGGAATGTTGAAAGAATATTTCTTTCATTTGACATAATCTGTGGCTGAAACACAGTGATGTTCATTTCTTTTATCCTATTTTCATTTTTTTAGTTCACAGGGAACACACAGTTACATAAAATGAAAAGCAGTGCAATGCCTTAACTCTCTTTCTCTGCAGCTGATATAACATTTTCCGCCTCTTTTCTTGCCCTCAGACACTGGTACCTCGCTTGGCTCCTCGACCACTGGCGGACATCACTCTCACTGGTGCAGTGTTGCCTACTGGGAGCATCGGACGCGCGTAGGTCGCCTTTATCCAGCCCACGAGCCCTCGCTCAGCATCTTCTATGACCTACCTCAGGGCACTGGCCTCTGCCTCGGCCAGCTCCACACCAATGGATATCACAGCTGCCGCGATGACCTGGGCGGCCACGGCACATCAGGTGTTCACAGACTTCACAGCCGTGGAGGTGGAGGCAACAGCAGTAGCAGTGTTCAACAGATGCGTAATAAAATTGGTTTCGGCATTGTGCTGAGCCAGGAGCCAGATGGAGTCTGGGTGTACAATCGCAGCCAGCACCCAGTGTTTGTCCACTCACCCACTCTGGACCCACCCAGTGCTCGAGGGCTGAGCGTGAAGAGGGTGATGCCTGGCTTCTCCCTCAAGGTGTTTGACTATGAGCGCTCCAACTGGATAACGGAGCACGGCTTAAAGCCTGAGTGCGTGGAGGGGCCATGGGACCCCCACAGTGTTCGCATAAGTTTTGCTAAAGGGTGGGGCCCCTGCTACTCCAGACAGTTTATCACCTCTTGTCCCTGCTGGCTAGAGGTGCTGCTCAACAACCACAAATAGCACACAGACTCAGACACAGAGGCTTCCTGACCCAATATCCTAATTGTAATCTACCTAGATTTAATATAAAGTTTATATATTATATAAAATATATTATACATGTAAATACTTGGGTCATTTTTACAATGCCATTATTTATGTATAGTGTAAATGGGCAAAATAAAAAGGAACAAGAATATGCACTTTTGATTCTATATATACATTACAGATTCTGTCTTTTTGCTATTATAAACTGTAAAATAAGGCAAACCTGGTTATGTTCTCGTGACTTAGCAATTCCATAAAAACGTATGCCATGCACACATTGTTAATAAAGTATTTGTATTAAATGGATATTTCTGTGGTAGTCCATGTGCTTCTCCCTAAGAACCTGTGGTGACTATGCCTTGATATGAACAGCATCTATTAGTGACATTTGGAAGTTTCCCTAGATAGTTGTTTGCATCCAATCTAACAATTTTGCATACACTGTTCACATTTTCAGAATGTGATAAAGTCATATACTATAAAATGTAGATATGTTCTCTGCTAAATTGGACGAGCAGCTATGGAAACCTGTTAAAGCCACCACGGTGATAGGGGTAAGAAAATAAAGGGCATAACCAAAAAGTTACCCGCAGCAGGACACTCAGGCCTGAAACAGCAATGGCAGGAGACAGTTCTGTTTATAGCATGAAGGCATCCCCTGTGTGTCTTTGAACAAAACAGACCTTCGAGTGCAGAGATGAAAAACAGCATAAGCAGTAGAAGGCAGTTAAACCTAGAAATGTGTGTTTAAGAAGCAGCAGCAGCAGCGCCTCGCTCAGCTCCGGCATTTTTGCTTTGACCCTGAAGCTCTGCAGGCTGCTTGCTGAAACCTGTAATTAACGTTAGCTTGAAAAGTAAAGAGGGGTTGATTATAAAGTTGCAGCACTCCTGAGGAAAAATGAAGCAGTGCTGCATTCAATAACATACCAGTGTTACAACATGGCCTCAGTCTGGAAAAAAAAATTAGAAGCCATAGCATTTTATAAATGCAAAAAAAGAACCTCTTTAAAGCCTTATTTGTATAACAAAACAGAGAACTGAATACAACTTTTAATAATAGCTCTGGGCATCCTCATACACCCCTCAAAAATTCCAATGTATATTTCTGTCGAGTCTGCTCTCTGCTTTTCCAGGCAAAGTGTGGGATTTGCGGTCAGGATACAATGGAAGGATTCAGAGGAGGGGCTGGGCTGGGAGAGTTCTTGCTAGTCCAACAAACTTACAATGTTCTTTTCCGTCTCCTTTTTGGTTTTCTCGTCTGAAAACACCCCTACCCAGTCCCCTGTCTTTGATTGTTTTCCTTTTGTCCAGAATCACAGTCATGAAGACGATGAAATGAATCCTAGGCAGCGAGTGGTGGAGGAGTGTTTTTGGCCCTCGTCTTCAGGGCTGTGGTGTGTGCTGACCTCAGTGTGAACTGAAGGAAAACGAGCTAATTCTGCCACTGGCCCCTGAGCTCCACCCCTTCACTGTATAATTATCCTAGTCCGGATTATGATGTTATAATTATGTAAATTAATACATCAAGGGTGGGTAATTAATAGAAGACAGTTTCTGTTTTAGAGTTAGTACTTAACAGGCCATATGAATGTGTTTTTCAAGTGTACATGCTCAGAGTGCTGCAGTTTCTTCCTCTAAACCTTGTACCTCAAAGAGCAGAATACAAGTCTGTGCAGCAATCTGCCCAGCAGAGAGACACACTGGAGCATTCATTCTCCCTCTGTGATCATCTCCACAGTGTTGTGTCACTTTGCTGCTCAGAGAGCCCGTGGATCAATAAGTCAGACGTTAGTGAACTCTCCTGTGTGAAACCGCAGACAGCTCAGACGTCTCCTCGCTATCTCGCTGCTGTTTGCACATCAGAGTTTATAAATGTCAACCTCGCAGCTGAAGAGTGACGACAGACAAGCTGTGGTTTCTCCTTAACACGAACTCAGGAAATAAACAATTGGCAGTTTGTCGAGTAAGGTCCTATTGAAGACGACGCACACAGCAAAAGTCTGTTTGTTGGCCATGTGTAATCCAGGATTATCGGTGTGGTCCCTAGGACATGGTAACATTTAGACAGCTCTCAGCAGCAGAGCGATAACTTAGTGCATCTAGAAGAATAAGCAGCCAAAGGTCAAATTCTGTTTCATCTGTTGAGCAATTCTTATACCAACATAAAGCTAAACTTAAGTTATTGTTTTCTTTAGTTACTTCGGCCATAAGGTATAATTAAAGAACTCACTCTGTGGCCACTTTAAACGTGAGAGTGATATTTTGTGTAACTGCCAAACTGAAACGTGCCTTTCTGTAGAGTGGGCTGAGTAAATGGGCTCTTCAGCTGTAAACTGACTGCTGGAAACAATTTTTCATATTTTGATCCACATACTACCTCAGGATTGATGGCGAGAAGTTTTTTTTTACTTTAAAATGAACACAGTCAACCTCGGCTCTCAATAAAACAATGGGCAGAGTCACTGCAGTGGACAGAAACACTGGAGAAATGCTAAGCTGTCAGGAACATTGTCGTGTCAAGTGACATTTAGATTATACACGATCAAGCTGCAGTCATTTTAGTCTAACTGTGCCTTTATCACAGACAACATTGAGAGCACACTAACACCTGTGCTTTTCTATCATAGTGGAAAAGCACAGGTGTACAGCTGCACCAATACAATTAACGAGGGTTCTGTTGTCATGTGCCACTAAGCCATGACTGCGTGAACCAGCATGAAGAACACGTAAGATCGGGAAACTGAAACACCCCGAAGGACTTCTGCCATTATTATGTTATTATTTATACCTGTGCTGTCATTACTGACATGTCAAAATGTGTCCTCTAAAAAAGGCCATGTCAGTGTTTCCCCAGTTGTTGGGCAGAAGAGATCCATACATTGCCATCTCAGAGGGTAGAGACTGAACCATCGAGGTTCCACACTATTAGATTGGCTATAACTAACATCTTGGAAATTACACATAGACATCAAATGACAATGACAATGATGGTGTGCAGCTTAACAAGTACACACCTCTCGCAGACGTCCCTTTCCACACAAACACACACCTGTTCATAGCATTTTGTCAGTTTTACTTCTGTCACTAGAAGTAAAATAATAACAGTAGTTGAGACTCTTGTTGCCTTATTAATACATGAAAATGAGTAATATGATGACTGGTTGTCACCTTATTGGTTTCGAAGTAAGCAGCTTTAACTGTAAACTATCAGTGTAAAACTCATCAATGTAGATCTCAGGCTCGCCCTTTCAATGAATGACTGAGGCGCTGTTTTTTTTCCAGTCCGTCTTTGTTTTGTTACTTTAAGCACCATGTCTGTCAGGCATAGTGTAATTATATGGAGACAGAGACACAGGGGGGGGGGGGCATTGGAGACAGCCTTCTCTTTCAGCTGCTATGAGCCGCAACCAGTATTGCCTGAAGCTGCTCGCCTGTTGAAAAGCAGCCAAGAGACTCTTCAACACCCTTTAACCCCTTAGGTCACTCTAAGAGCTAACAATCTGATCTAAGAGGTTTGAAAAGGTCAAAAATGACATGTAAAATCTATGTAATGGTTTTATTTAACAAGAAAAGAATTTCAGGATTATAGCTAAAACTGTCCCAGTTAACTTCTTTTAACTTTTTGTTGCCTCAAACCAAGTTTATAACTAAGATTTTAATTCATTTTTTACAGGAGCAAATATATGTACTGTATTCACAATGCTTATTGTGGAACAAGTATTTTACAAGTATACTGTGGCACTTTAACCTTCATCTTATTAATTAGCTACAACAACACAGTGTCTCACTGCTTAAATCTTCAATAAATAGTCATTTGTAGAATACATTTGCATTGAACATAATAATGTCGGCTACCTATGGTCACTTCCAGAAAGCAACCATCTACTACAGGCATGTTCATACATTACCAATATCAGGACTTTACCAACCTTATGTTAATACTTTGAATATCCCAAGCATGACCAAAAAATTTACATCTTGCCTTTATTGCCAGGAGTGGATATTAAAGGGTTAAGAATGAAATTTGCTGTTTTGCAAATACATTCAAAACAAACATTCCATATGTATTCAGTATAAATACTTTCTCATTATGTTGTCAACAATGACACATTTGTTTCTACAAAAACAAACATTTGAAGCTTTTGACAAGACATTAATGTCACTGATAACAGTGATTTCAAATGAGCTCATATTGCGGCAGTGCAGTCTGATACTCTGAAAATAATGTAACTTTATGTGAAGTTGAATGAACATGCATGCATTTTAGTATGAATGAGGCATGAATTATTACTTTCTAAAACCAAAAAAAGTAACGTACCACTCAAATATTTAACGTAATTAAAGTATGAATTAAATAAAATGTAACAAGCATTACTTATTACTTACATAACATACACACATTCATCTAATTGATTAAAAATAAACATGAAATTTTAACTGTGGACAGAAATATTTCACTTTTTATCTATAATAGTTTGGCTTTTCGTTTCCTGTACACTTTTGAAATGTAGTTACAGTTTTGAAGCATATGGTGGTTGAATGGTGGTTCAATAGTGGTTATCCTGGCATGGAGCCACACCACCCAAACAATAGCTGCAGCACTTTTCCACAGACAGAGGATGTTTTCATAGAAATGTCATTTAATTCATTTTACAAATGCATAAAACACACTTCTGCCACAATCAAGAATCAAACCAACTTCCCTTCTGTTTTCAATTTGTCAGTGTTTACAGATAAAAGGTTTCTTTGACTAAACTTGCATTTATCCAAAATACCACCAGAAAAAAATAATCGCGGCACAACTAATGAACGACTTGACTTTTCTTCTTTAAGAGGTCTAAATGTTTTCCATATTGTGGGACTCTGAATGGATGCAGGAAATGCTGTCACTTCACTCTGCTTTCCAAACTTCCAGAATGAGGTTTTGGCTGCAGTAGATGCCGGTGCGGTAGATTTCAGTACGGTACCGACCATGCTCAGGTTTCCTCGCACTGGGAGAGAGGCCTGTCTTCTCTCTTGATGAACACAATGCGTTCGTCTTGCTTCAACTCAGACCTTGTGAAAATGTGTTTTCTTGACAGGCAATCATGTTATTTTCTTTCTGGGCACTGGATGTTATACCAATCTATGCCCTTTTTTACATCTTCTGTCAAGTTAAGACCAACATGCAGATGAGGACAATGACATCTGATGTTTTAGCTAAGTGGATGAAGTGATTTAGAAATGTAGTAAGTAAAAAAACACAAGCAAATTTATAGTTTAAAGAGATGAGGAAGAAGTAAATAAATATCCTGATGTTTAATTCCAGAGTTGAAAATAGTACATTTATTTATAAATAAATTGGAAATGTATATAATAGTAGGTATATAAAACAAAATAAGATGGACACATTGGAAAGAACAAATATAGATACTTTATTGACCCCCTTAAGGAAATTGACAGTTGCTAGACCTGTGTCAGTGCTACTACAGTTTTCCCTTAGCATGTAGTTTGCCAGGACAGAGAACTGAACCGCTCACCATTGAGTTGGAAGACTATTGCTCTACCCACTAAGCTATCATGACTGAACTATCCTTTGGCTTCCCCCCAAAACAGTGGGAATTGTAAAAGTTCTGTAAACGTTCTGACTTTTTCACCAGACTTACATTTAGATTGAGTTTGGTCAAAGTATGAAATCAGTGAAGAAATGTACAGACAAAGGTTTCGGGACATGGATGTTCGGCCGGGAGAGACGGCTCGCGAGCTCGTCTAAAAGATCTGAACAAGAAGTGGGCGATATAGTGATGAAATAATGATGCCGGAGCAGCACCTTTGCACTCTGAAGCTCCCCTGAAGTTCTAGAGTTGACAGTGTCAGGCAGTAGTTTCTGGTGAGGTCTGTAAGAAAGGAGGAGGATCATACAGATCAGTTTCTTCCTCCAAAAACACTCAGATTCACTTCAACTTGTCTCATTCTTCCTGAGTTCCTTAGTGACTTCTTCCTGCTTTAAGAGGTGAAGTCCGTGGGAGTCATAGAAAGGTCATGAAGTGAGTCCAATAGTCTGGATTGATGTCCGAAAATGAAATGCTCAGTCGACTTTTGATGCATATTCTACCCCTAGCTTAGATGATCTCGTAGAGCACATGGGCACAGCTCAGTGTAGCTCAAAAATCTAACTCTGCAGAGGATAATGGCTGGTGCCGTGAGCTCCTGAGGCCAGACAGTACACTGCTTTGCAAACACCTCAGGGCCTGTTTCAGTCAAGACTGATTGATCAGATGTTTGCTGGTGCAGAGTCTTGAGATGACCAGAAGCCAGTGGTGTCTGTTAATTTCAATTTCTGAGTCACCCTAGGTGGGGAAGGAATGCAGCAGGTCACAGTTCTGTTGATATATGGAATTTATGAGAATGTATAAAAGTTGGAAGTAAATAGTGGCTGTAATGGCTTGTTCTATTGTTTTGTTTGTGATTTAACTTGTGTGTTTTCATCCTTGCTCAGTTCACCCTATGCTCACATAAACAGGTGATGGGTCCCAGTTAGGTGGGGCTGGGAGGGTGAAAGCCTTCTCTTCTACTATGAGAAGACTGAGGTGGCGGCTTGCCGTGAGGCTGCAGTTTTAACCTGTATTTCTTTTGTTCTTTTAGCTTCAGTTCTTGATTGTTTTACCTTTGTTTAATTCATATTTTTCTTATAAATGTGACTATTATTCTGCTTTATAAAACATCATTCCCCCTTTTTATGGTGGGCCGGCGCAACAGTGAAACTATTCCTTTATTATAGCTTCACTGCAGTGAACATGTCTATTAATAAAGTCATTAAGAAAACATGAATTATACACTGGAAATGTAATGGGTCAGCTCCGAAGCCTTTCATCTTTGTAAGTACGGTATAATTACTCCTCTTCTAACCGGCTGTACACACGTCATCTACAACTTGTGGTATCAACATCATTTGTGACCAAGACTAAACTGTACTTTAGTTTAAAAAGTGCCGGCCTTCATCAGACAACCCAAAATTGTTGGAGACATTAAACTTGACTCTTTCATCTCTTTTTCTTTCTTCTTTTCTTTCTCTCTTTGACACACACAGACATTATTCTTCATATCAAAGCAGTTTATTGAACCTTGGCGGCTAACTGAACCCACAAAGCCTTATTGTGTGACCTCCTCTTGAAGCAGAGGTATAGAGACATTTTTCATCTCTGAACCTTTGTCTGGAGCAAGGTGTTAAAAAGAGAAATAAAAGACTGGAACTGAGAGGTCTGTTACAAAAAACATTTTGTGCACGGGAGCGCTGTCAGTGACAAGTTTGAAACTGCAGATCTCATTTTCAGCTCATCATTCTGACATGAGAAGATAAAACTGCCTCATCACCCAGATGGGCTTTCAAAAGGAGAGTTTGTGTGTTGGATAAGAGATGCAGTAAGATGAGTATTCTATCAAATCAAGTGGTGGGACGTCCAGTAAGCTGATGATACAGTAACTGTCAGCAACACTACAAACCATACTGATGCGCTGCTGTAGATTAAGCTACTCAACAGTACACAGTAGTAAACAAAGTAAATTAAATGTAATTCCAAAATGTTTTAATTTTATGTAGGACCTTTACTTGTTATCACAATATTGTGATAGCTCCTGTTTTTGCATTGCGTAGTAAAAGCTCTGGACATGTCTTCCACCACTGTTCAAGTGTTCCTTGTGTTACTTGTGTTCAGGGCTGCGCTGGGGTCATTAATATTTTCCAGTATAGTATGAAGATGTTAGTAAAAAAGCAGAAACAGGAAAGTTATCTTGACCTGCCAGTGTTCTGTCGATGGAGTTGTTCATCCATATACATTTTTCCCTAAAAGGCATCAAAATATTCAATGTATTCCTATCATGAATTTTCCAAAGATATGTCCTGCTCTACTTAAAATATTCAAGCATTCAAAATGTAATAACTTGTTACACTTTTATATTCCATTTGGTTTCTCTCCAATTGCATGACATGGACTTAACGTATCAGACATTACAGATCTGCAATCCTTGTTATCTTTGGGTCAAAAAGTTTGGAGAATTTAGCCATAAAATTACACTGGGAGTCAACGTCCACTGGATCAAATAAATAAATATGTCTTTGTGTGAGAAAAAAATTAAATTTAGATTTGATTATGTTTTGACATTGTCTCAACAAAACACTGTAGGAAAAACAGAAGCAAACCTAGAATTAGGAAATGACATTGTGGCAGAGATAAAACATCTGATTCTTCCCGCTGCTCTTTATAGATATAAGTCATTGTTGATCACAGGGACAGACAGGCAGGCAGGCGGACAGATAATAGTAGAGATGAACAGACAGGCAGGCAGCTAGACTCGCTCCGGAGGGCAACTGGTCACACGCAGTTGCCCAGATCTCTACTTTCTTATCAGAGACACAATCATCTGCTCAGAAGCACGCAAACACACAAACGCTATGTCCTTATATATGATGACATGCATGGACATAATGCATTCCTTAGCTTCTTCCCCTAACCTAAACCATCCCAACTAAACCCTTGACCTTGACCCTGACCTTACTTCAACCCAAATCTAAACCTTATTTAGCCTTAACCATAAAATCGCAACTCAAACCATCATTACACACAGAAAAGTGTCACGTTTTAGGATGCTTCATCTGACTGCAACATTACCCTTTCTCTATCTTCATCCTTCTCCTCTGCTGTAAATCTAATCTTTCTCTTTCGTTCACTTTCAGCATAGTTGGGTTTTTGCTGCCATCATCTGGCACCAGTATAATAGGTCATACAGTGTTTCGCATAGATTAGGAAGAAAGAAGAATAAACATGAGCAGGAAATATTAAGAAAAGGTCATTTGTGTGTCAGATCTAGAAAAGTTTACATGGAGGGACAAAGGAGTGGCAAGACGTCCTTGCAGGGTGGAAATACTGGACCTCCTCAGTAACAGAATCAAAAAAATATCGACAAATACACTTACATATATACAAAACTATTTATTGTATCATTATCTCTACTAAGAAAAAAAAAGTTGTTTGAATGAGAAAAAAGATTCCCGTGATAAGTAGAAAATACAGAAAAACAAATTCAATTAGATGCTCTTTACTTGAAGCAGTGGTTTTCACTCTGCAGGGCAGGACCCACTAGACACCCCTATACAGATTTAGTTAAAGTTAAAAATGGACTACAGTGATATTTTTTGTGAAATACTGGATTCTATGGGCAAAAGTGGTGCAGTAGTTGAGTCTGCAATTGTTATTGTCTATGAACCACAAGGTTGATGGTTAACTTCCTGGTACCTGCCCAATCTTTAGCCACATGATGAAGTGTCTCTGAACAAGACCCCAAACCCTTGGGGCCCACAAAGAGTTTCTCCAGAGGGGTCAATAAAGTATCAGTTATTATTGTTATCCTCTCACATCTTCTGTTGGAGAATCTGTGAAAGTGCTGTTAACAAAAAAGGTTACAAACAGCATTATGGTCTCTAGAAAATCAGCACAGGAATTGTAATGAAACAAGATGGCAGTTGTATGAAAAATTATTAAGATGAGAAGTAATGTTATTGCAGTTGGAATAAATTGACATAAGCAGCACAAATGTGAGTGTGCATAATTTCCATGTTGTTTAATACAGGACACTTTCTAACAACATTAGGCAGATCGCATAGATCTCTTTGTTTACGCCCCTATATTATGATCAGCTGAAGCCTTTTTAAAGGCTCATGGAATATGATAACAACTCCAGCAACAATGGAGTTCCTCTCAGTCATGTTGTTCAAGTGCGGCAATACAATGGTAGCCCAAGGACATTATTTGCATATTTTCAAGGAGTGTGTGAATAGGGCTTAGGAGAATGAGAAATTATATCAGTCACAAAGAAACGCAATGGCCTGTGACCAAATGCTCGATCTTCTATGCATATGTTATCTGAGATTGAGGGGTTCTGTTGTCATATAAATGCAAATGGAAGACTTGTAGGCAGGATATAATGTGCAATTATAGTTCAAATAGGACTTTTACTCAATCTAATCCACTTTAGTGTGCTGTAACGTATGATGTGCAGTGGACAGTATCATACAAATCCCACATAGTAGTATGATTTTCAGCACAATTCATTTACTTTAGTATAAACTGTGGCTCATCACAGTGGACCATTAGCTTCAAAAGGATTTGATGGCAACATTGATCATATAATATTTTGGCCAATGATATTATAGATTTGATGATTCCTTTGATTTTGTTCAGTCAAGCTTGTGTTAAGTGAAAGTGCTCCTCTGTCTTAATGTGACGCTTGTAAGAAAACATTTGCCACCACTTGGTGGCGTAATTCAGCCACTGTATTTTGAAATCACTTTAAAATCTAAACACGTCCAGCATAGTCAGCAGAAACTGGGAAACTGGAGTTTTTTTAATTGAGGTGTGATGTGAAGATAAATTAGACTTTATTTACATTTCTGATTGAACAGACACATACACTGATTTCAGGTAACATATATTTATATAAATTCTTATATACAGTATATATTATAAATATATTTTTTAGCTATTTATTCTTGATTGATGAATCTTGCAAGAATATGTAATGAAAAATGAAGCTACGAGAAGTGAAGGGACTGACGTCGGCACAGTTACTGGTTTAAATCACAGGATCCGCTGTGACGCAGCAAAATAACCATGAAGCACTATGATGGCAAAAATAAAGGACAATATCAAGTTACAAAAAGTGCTCCAGACATTCAGAGGTGCTCGTGTTGTGTGTGCTCAGTTCAGATCAATATAAGTTTATCGGTGATGCACCTTAAATCACATGAGGCAAGGACTGCATGTGATAATGATGAGTTTTAGAATGTAATGGTATTTTTATACTTTTTTCTTTTATTTCAGACCTGCCGCATGCTACAGTAAAAGGAACTGATGATAGATTTCTGGGAATTCATAATGAACAATATATTATGCATTTATTTAATTTGCTGCTAAAGCAGCTTTAGCAACCTTCTTCATACACATGTGCAAAGTTACAGGTATGATGAGTCCATTAAACGTGTCACTACAGTCTATGTAGTCATAACCGGACTCATCTGTGAACACGCAGAGTTTTGTTCTATTTACACATAAGAACTTTATGGTCAAGAAAGTCACGAACGTTCAGCAGCTGATTCATCCAAGTCAATGTTTAGGTTCCGAACTCATCGTCCAACATACAAGATGAATTACCACAGATGGATCGTATTTCCGACGCAGTTACTTTAACTTTCATCAGCGTTATAAATTTAGCCGAGTCAACAACCCAAACCAATTCAGTTCAAGTGGCCCTGTAGACCATGTGTTATTAAATGATCCCAAATGACAGTCCCTCAAGTAGCAGACTGTTCTTCTTGCCTCTGCAGCAGGATCTCAAACTGAATGACCTCAACTCAATATCCTGTCTGCTATCAATGAGATTATGCAGGCATGCTAACAACAGGAAATTTGCTCTCACAGGGATTGACCAACAGCCATTTACAGTGACTCATGACTCAGAAGTAAGTCATGACATTTGGGCTTCAGGCCGCTAAAGACAAGCTTCTATTTTTGTAATTAGTCATAGTAGGAACACCAGGTTATCTCTGGAATTATTGTTTCACATGATGAGTCACTGCTCAGTGGAAATAAACTGGAGGTAAAATATTCACTGGAGCAACAATTATGGTCACCATGACTGTATAAGGGAAGAAAATTGACCTACCTGTGGCATGAAAGATATGAGCGATCTACTCGTGCGTGCGTGTTCACACAGTGTCAGAGAGAAGTCGCATCAGAAGAGTCACAGTGCTGATGAGCAATACACCTATGACTCTGCAAGTCACTCACACTGACCCGTTTTCCCACAGAGGTCTCAATCGTGCCTCATAAACAAAAACAGATATTTACTCTTGATAGATTCAAAGCTTTAGCTATGCCTGCCAGTGCAGTAACAGCAACAGCTACAATTTAATAGTGACTAAATCAACAAACATGACAAACCATGACATTAACAATATATTATCCTATGATTAAAAATCTAGGAACTGCATATAGTTCTTATTATCATTACTTTTTGTTCCTTCTTTTTGTTTTCGGATGTGTTTGATGTACTTTCAAGAAATGTTTTGACTCCTTTTTTCTAGTTGTGCGTGCATTGACATGCATCCCATAGATATCTAGGACTTATCATTGAAGCAACTTCTGTAGAACCACTATATATCAACACGTCAGCAGGAATGAAAAAAGATTTTTTTGTTTTGTTTTTAAAATTTCCATTTCTTACATTGAAACCTGAAATGTCGTTTGTTCTGTAGTTTGTAGTTTCGACTCCTACGTTTATATTACAGTAGTACTGTTGCTTGATCATTGGTCTAAAAGCCCCCCCCCCATCCCCCCCCAAAAAAAGCTGCTTTCATAACAAAGAAGAACACAAACGTGAAACTAAACTATTCTCTAGAGTTCTTATTTTCACAGCTTATCCACATGGTGTGTACCTTTATGCGTGGCTTGCATTTAAGGTTTCCTGGCACTTATGACTTTGCTAAGTGACAGCAGTTATACTTAGAGGAAAAATAGCTGTCTTCCTGGTATTCATAGCACAGTGAGTTGAGCAATAGCCTGAAGTTTTAAAAGATTTGTCACAAAGGACTTGAACTGAACTGAGAATTGTTTCCTCTTCCCAAGTGGATTATGTGATCCAAACAGTGGTCACATATAAATAAAAAACTTACTGGAATAATTTTGTAGATGTGAAAAAGGAGATGTTTGTGAGTGGAGTGCAGACAGAAACGAAAGAGAGAGAAGGAAGTGTCATCTATAGAGTACTGATGTGAGAAAGGAGGGGCCAGCTACAAGTGGAAAGGTGTGTGTGTGTGTGTGTGTGTGTGTGTGTGTGTGTGTGTGCGTGTGCATGTGTGTGTGTGTGTGTGTGTGTGTGTGTGTGTGCGTGTGCATGTGTGTGTGTGTGTGTGCGTGTGTGCGTGTCTGTGTAATAGATGGTTACGATGTTGAGCCTTCAGTACAAAATGTGCTCCAGTTCCTAGAGGAACTGTCAGGAGCTGCTGAGCGATTGATGACTTTCTCAGAGAGAAAACACATCGTCATGACTTTGCCAAGAAGATCTGTGAAAACACTTTTACATGGTTCTCATAAGTCAGACTTGTGCTCTGCGCTCATAAAAATCCAGGTATTAACACCCAATTGTATTTCACATAGGTCAATCACATTTGTCTTATTAATCTGTGGTGAAAGGTGCAACAGCTCCACACACCTTTGACAGGGTGAAAACTAAGTACATTTACTACAAACTGTACTATTGTATTGAGGTACATGCACACCTGCCCGATGCATAGTTAGAATATAGCCTAATATAATATTATAAATTTAATTCTGTAAGTAGTTCATAGCATATGCATATGAGAGTAACTTACTATAAAGCATATTTTTAAAATGTTATGTTCATCAGCGTGATTATAATTTCCTCTCTTAGCTGGCAAAACATTGGTCATCTGTGTCCTTATCACATCCATCCAGAGACCTCCAGTTTCTGTTCTTTCTGACCCCTCTACTCCACTGGGACACCAGCTGACATCACACACTCAAGCAGACCAGCACAATGTCATTATCATCCATCGGATTGTACGTGGTCACTGCCCGTTCAGTCCTGCTGACGTGCCTTTTGTGCTCAGTAATTCTTCTCACAGAAGGGGGGGGGGGGGGGGGGGGGGGGGGGGGGGGGGGGGGGGGGGGGGGGG
>JAUMTR010000017.1:12263029-12297991 GCA_032270685.1 Microctenopoma stevenorrisi
CAATGAAAGGCCCTGAACTACTTCAGTTGTGTGTAATGAATCTAAAATATATGACAGTCTAATGTTTATCAGTAAATCATGGGCCCTCAGGTGACTCTGAATTTGACAAATTACACCCCGTTGTTGTACCAGTGGATAGAAATTAGCCTGATGTTGGAATAGGGGTGTGCAGGGGTTGCACGGGATCATACAGAGCCTTAAGGTAATATGGGATTCCATTAGCAGTTTAGTGGGGGATCACTGGTAGTTTATTACCATAACTGATCCAAGTCGTGTGTGTGTGTGTGTGTGTTCTCCCTTTTCACAGAGCCTAGAGGAGTAGATGAGAAGTGTTTTTGTCGTGTCTGCACATATCCCTCCTGGCAGCAACACTACTGCCTGACCCACCCTGCTTCATGTTTGGGCCTGACGAAGTACATTAAGAGCTCCCACCTATAAAAATAAAAGATGGGCTAAATTAAAGAAAAAAAAACAGCAGAAAGAAAGAAAAGGCAGAAGGATTTAAATGGAATTAAAATTTAAATGTGTTTACATGCACATAAGTGACCTGTTTACATTCGACTTTCTCCATTAAGAAGATTTCTTAATGGCGTTGGGGATTAGAGAAACCTGATTTCCACAGGTAGATTTTGTTTTCTGGTTGCAGACACAGCAGCTGGTTGTTGGTTGGGAGAGAGGTCTTTATAAAGTGCTTAAAAAAAAGAAATTAAGGTTAACGAGGCTGCCACAGTGCACATAACCAGTGTAACCTGATATTTCTAAGTGACCTCATTACTTAAGTGACAGGACGAGGCTCGGGACCAGAGCTGTGTCACTGCTGGGATTGTTGAGAGTCAGGCGCATTATAACCTTTTTTAAATATGCTTATTGGAAAGACATCATATTACATATAGTCATATAGACACTTGAAGACCCTCAAGCTCCTGCGATATGATGATAGTCTGAATAAGAATAAAGCTAATTCCTAATATTAACAATGAGAAAAATGAACAACTACCAAACCATGAGAACCTTCAGTGAGCACCATCTAAATCTGGAGCCAGAGAAAAAACATGACGGTCAAAACTATTTAAAACAAATAGGCAACAGAGGATCAGGGAGAAAACATGTGTTAGAGATGAAGGGGTGAATACACAACACTGAAACTGCACGGGGGAATCCCAGTCCTGATCCTGGTGCTGGAGGGGGGCCCTGTCATCCTAGTGGAAAAGATGTGCTTTAGTCAGGGAGAATGACACATAAGTGATGGAGGTGGAGGTGAATAAAGAGATCACAAGTTGAGGCCGTCTGTTTGTGAAAGAGAAAGGTAAACCAGAAAACCGAGGGTTTAGCTAAAGGAAGAGAAGAAGACGCTGTGTTTGGCAACAGGCAGTGTGTTGGATTCTCTGGCTTATCAGAGGGAGACTGTGGTTAGTGTGGCTTGTAAGATAAAGAAACACGCTAATAGTTGAGATAGAACTGGTTTGCTTTCCAGCGCGGCAGTAGTTCAACATCAAAAGAAGTGTGTCTACACGAGTCTGCTTAACAGACATTAAATACACACAGACACAGACAGTACAGCTACTGTGTCACTTCATCCTCCACCCGTACACGCAGCATGCACAGACGTCTGCACAACATGTTAGTATGTGACATAGAGCTGCAGCTAGACATGTAGAGGACACAGCTACCAAGTCTCATATTTAGAAAGTTTGTAAATCAGAGGACTCTTCTGCATTCTTCTCAACTGTGTGGACGAAGGCCTGCCCTCTCCTTTTTTAACACACACGCAGTCTCGTTTAGGCAGCTTTAATGTCAAGTATCACACCTGAGTCACCCGAGACAGCACTGTTCAGCTGGGGCGCGTTAGTCGACAGGTCACAGAGAGCTCCCGCGCGTTATCTGTCTGCTCTAATGACTGTAATAAGTTGCCCTCTTCATTTGGGTTCAGGATTCCTGTCATTGTTGGATTTGCTTGACAGAAAGTGATACAGCTGTGAGTCAATATACAGACGAACACAAGTATTCGTGATGGTTACCTTGTGACCAAAGAGTTATGGAAAAAAACGAAACGGGTAAAAGCCCAGTAGCTTTACCTGAATGCCACTGCAGGGTAATTTATTCGTTTGTTGTTTTTAACTGGAGTTATAAACTGATGACATCAAAATATTATGACTTTCTGGTTGTGTTATTATGAGTATTTATAGGATTTAGATGAATATGAAATGTTCTTTGGAAATTTTAATTAAAAGCCCTCTGAACTTTGCTGTGTCAGCTGTACCGTTGTTATAAATACATTTAAATATCTCTCCACTAAGAGGAAACTAGTAACATGAACTACGTCATCATTCATGCTTCTGTGTGTGTGTGTGTGTGTGTGTGTGTGTGTGTGTGTGTGTGGTTACTCAGCTCACAGGAATGCTCTTTCTGCCTGCTAGGGCTTTGAATAGGGCGTGGGTTACTGTTTGGTTTGTGGCTTTCACCAGGGGTGGAGGGGGGTTAGACAGACAGCTCTGCAGCACTGTTTGTCTCGCTATCTGTGGGGGAGTGCGCGTGCATGACGCAGAAACACACACATTGACCCACACAGTCAGACGCACACAGACAACAAACCTGCCTTTGTTTGCCACTGGCTACTATCACCACTGCTGCAGCTATGGGTGCTGCACTACAGCTGGATTTGAGTGCTGAAAACCACTATACACGAAGGAGCAACGGGAAGAGGGGTATTTTTAACAACACAAATAAAACACTTGAGCTGAGCAACAGGTTTTTGAAAAGATTGGTAAAAGTTAAACTGCATCCATTACTGGTGATGCAGATGCCAGCAGTTGAGTAAATAAGGGCCTGGAAACATGAACCTTTGTGGGATGCTGGATTCAGCGTTCATCTTTATGAATTATCTTTCCTTGGACTAATAGGAGTAGTAAGGTATGAACATCATTTTGAATGTGTTTGTCTGTACGTTGACATGTTCAGTGCTCTGTATCAGTTTGTAAGTAGTTTTATTTCACCTCCAGCCACTTCTGAGCTCACATAGCTTAATTATTTTGGCCTATATTGCAGATTCCTGGCTGTCGGCTCAAACTAAAATCAATCAGTGACAATCTGTGGGACTGACCTTGGGGTTAGCAGTTGTAGCCAATAATTATTGAGTGGATGACTTTAACTCGGGGCTACGAAAGCAGCAGGAATGGTTGTTTATCAAGCATGGAAAGGCCGTTTCAAATAACAACTATGTTGTTACTAGTAGTTACTCAGAGATTGAATAATAATTTAAGTGGTTAATTTTTTTGAAACAGTTCATTTTATTTCTAAGTAATAGAACATAAACTGCTTCGAAAACCACACTTCCATTTATTTCTATAGTAGAAATGCCAGTTTATGTGATGTTATATGCAGGTGGAGGATGGTACGGTGTTTAAAATGACAAACATTAAATTCACTGGACTAGTAGATCTGACAAATATTGATGACTTGCATCTGGAATAGTCTGAGTCATTCATCATTTTGATTCAGAAAAGCAGAAGCAGGTTGCTCAGCTCATTGACTATTAGCAGTAAAACTAATGGTTCCCAGTCCGATATCGTCTCCACAGTTTTTCAAGTTCAGACTCTGTTATTTGTCGTCTAGCCTTGCCGGTCGTCTGTCTCCTGGTTTCTTATTTCACTCAAGGGCCTACTTCCTCCTCAGCGTGCTCCTGCGCTATGATATCACCTGTGGGCCACGGTCAAACTTGCTTTTCTTTCACACTCTATTCTTGGGTTCCTCCACCCCCCTCCCCCCTGCTTTTGTAAGTAAAGGAGAAGTCTGATGGCTTTTCCAGAGAGAGTGGGAGGTGTGTGTATGTGGAATATTTTCCTCTGTGTGAGTTGCACCACTGCTGGAATGTGTTCACCAGTCAAGATTTATGTACATTTTTCTCTGTGATAAAGTTGATTGCTGCTGGCCCACAGTGATAAATTATCTGTGTTAACCAAAACATTGGATTAAGAATGAAATTTGACTAAGCCTCAAGTTTTCTTTTATGGATTATGTTGGATCGTTTGGTTCATAAAATGTCTATAAAACACAAAACTATTTGAGAAAAGTGCAAGGCCAATGGACCCAATGCATAATCCTTGAGTTTAAGACATACTCATTTCAAAGCATGTCTGACATAATCAAATATTTGAACATAATTTTCTAGAGCTGCTAGATCCAAAAAACCAGACACTTTACTTTTTCTTTGCAAGAGAAACATGTAGTTCTCTTGCATCGCAGTCGCAGTTGTCCACCAGTATTACAGAGGAGGATATCAATACTACAGTATATGGTTCTATCTAGACACCAGCTACAGAGAGTATAACATGGTTGTTGACTCAAATGAGCATATTACGTTTGTGGAGTTACCTTGTCGCCACCTTTACCTGTCTCCTTCAGTGCAGCACCTGTTCCATCAATGCCTTTTAACCATTTTAATTGCAGCCTGAATCGCAGCCTTGCAGAAGCTCTGCAAAAAAGATGTTCGCACCTGTTTATCATTCTTTAAATTACATTTCACCACCAAGCAATTCAAGTGGGAGAGAAAGTGAGGCTGAGCTCACGCTGACACACAGGTTTTCGTTTGTGATCGTGTAGTGTAGTTGTAGTTCTGTGTAACTCTGAGTCTGTGCAGATTCTTTGAATGATGGCACAACAAGGGATGAACCTGTGATAGCAGTCGCACAACAGGTCCAGCATGGGTTCAGAATGTGTTCACTAACATGTGACGCCATAGAAGCAGAGGGAGTGGCTTTAGGGGAAGCTCACCAACATTGTTGAACGTCCAGCGCTGGAAAATAACTCCTGACGTTTGCTGCTTACTCAAGGCTTCCTGCAGTAACTGAATGACTTTTTTCTACTTCACATGTTGCTATTGGATGGCGACAGCCCTCTGCTAACTGTCACTGGGCTGCAGCCTGTTGGTCATGGCTCGACAGACTGGCCGCAGACTCTATGAAAGGCACAAAGGCCGTTTCAGCTCCCACCCCCACTCTCCCACCCTCACTCAGTAGTGGGATGGAGGCAGGGCGGGATAGTGGGACAGACGGAGGAGAGGCAAGGGGGGCTTTAGGGGGCCCAGTCACAGACACTCTGAGCTGTCCTCAGCTGTTAAGACAGTCTGCCAGACCTATTGTCCAGCAGCACTCTTCTATATACATCACCCACTTTGTCCTCTCTGCTCTCACAGGACAGATAGCGACTAAGAAGTTGTTGATCTTTGCAGCCAATTTTAATTTGAATTAATTTCACAATTTTTAATTAGTGTTTGTCTAGTTAAATAAAGTCTATATTACTACAGCCTGATGTTGGAAGCAACATTAAAAGAGAAGACAAAAATAAAGTCTAAAAGGATTTAGGTTCTCTCAGTGTTTGCCTTCATCTTCTTCTGAAGCTCATACGTTTATTTGAGCTTTTAGCTTGGCAAAGACTTGTAAAAAGTCAAATGCTCTGAGCCCACAGGGAAAGTGTGTGTTTGTTCGGCTCTGCTGGGACCATCGCCAGTGTGAACACACACACAGTGTATATGTTTGCGTCTCGGAGCATAACTGGGAATGCCTCAGAGTGTTTGTTTAGCCCCCTCCTCCCAGATCAGTAAAGCTCAATCTGCTCTGTCTCAGTCAGTTTTATGAGTCACACACACACACACATGCCCACACATATTTAAAACGTGTGTATGTTTGTACTGTTCTCCATAATTTCATATTATGTTGTCACATAATCTGATACTTTCATCCTCCTTCTCTAGACGCAGGATAACTAGATGTTCTGATCAGGCGTTCCTGTTAGTTGTAAAGGTCGGGTTCAGCCACAGCTTCCAGTCAGGGCATCCAGTGACGACACAGTTTCCACCATAGAAAACAAGTAGTTTGTGCCTGTTTTTTTCATGTTAATTTGCCAGTGGTCTGACACTCAATCACGAAAGGAATCAAGATGAAAAGACACTTCCATACTTGATTTAGGCTTGAATGTTCTCTTAACAGGTAATAGCAAATATAAACCAGAGCAGGACAGAAAGTTCAGCTTTCAGATGGCATTATTAAATAACCTAAGCAGATAAAAGAAAATGTTTAAATTAGTCTGAAAGCTGAGTTATTACAAGTCTAGTTATTTTATTGCTTTGTGAGCATGTCTTAACAAGAGCCATTTTTTGGGTAACGGGTATAGAAAATTAATGAATGCACACACCTTACTGACTGAATCACAGACCTTATTACTCCACGAGGCTCCAGACTACGGTGGCCAAAAACATTTTGAGCCGTGTACCAAATAAAACTGCTTCTATGTTAGAAAGCACAACCAGAATCAATTCATACATTAGGCGCACTGCATTTTAAGGTCGTTTTTTGAGAAGATTAAAGGATTTTAGGTGTGCCTTATGGTCCGAAAAATACGGTAATACTAATTTATATTTATCTCCTTGGGGAAATTTGGTTTTGCAAAACAAAAAAGCTATTCCATAGTGCTGTATTGAAGATGTGAGTGTAAACTGCAGCCTGAACGGAAATCTTGGAAGCCTGCAGATCCTGTGTCCTTTCAATCTACATTTTGCACACTCAGGAGCCCAGTACAGAGTTTGGAAAAGATATTTTCCCTCTGCCTGCCTCTGCAGCTGAAGTAGTCTGAGCTCTAAATTATTTGCTAGTAGTTTGCGGGATCTGTTTAGACAACATGCTGAGGCCTGCTGGTGGTGCAGGTTTTTCACTGAAAGGAAGGTGCTGAATAGTCATTAAATGTGCAGTCATAAATCTATTCAATGAAATGAGTCACTCAGGTTGAGATAGGTGCAAATAGTGCTTGTGTCTCATCATTGTTTTGACTGTTGCTGTTTGTTTCGTTTTTTATCTGTTGACAAACAGCAGTAGTGGAAAAAGTATGTACATAATTTTAGGTAAGGAAGCAATAAGTATATATATTGTCATCCAAAAACACATTACAAATAAAAGCCCTGAATTTAACTTAAATGTACAAGTGTCATAAAACATACTTTAAGTATGAATGTGTGAGGTAAAGTTCAAAACAGGCTAATAATGTGATGATATTTTCTTTATAATTTAATTTAATTTAATATTTGAGCTTTTAAAATGTTATTAGAGAGGGACATATTAGTGTTTAAGAAACACAGAGGAGACATCATAGGTGATCCCTGTTGACGTATCCTGTGTTTTTAACAGCGCAGAATAAAAAAAATTATATTAACCTCTACCCACATTTCTCCAAATACTTTGTATTTTAGGAGACTTATCTTTTGCCCTTTGGGTGTCTTGAATTGGGGTAGTTTGTAAACTTTTTATTTGTGCACCTTCAATTCTCAGTCAGTATTCAATAATGTGAAAAACTTAAAAATGGTCAAGTCGTAGAAACTGACGCTGCTGGTTGTTGTTACTGTTGAGTGCAGGTCATGTCTTGTGTTGCATTACAGAGCAAAAGTTCAGCTATTGAACATATTAGTGTGACCCATACCATACTTTAAAATCTATAAAACACCCACTGGAAGTGGTTTTACAAATAGGACAGTAAATAGGACACTAAAGACCCGGTAATTTGGCTGCAGATTGTGCGCACATTAATCTCAGCCCACACAAATTCTGGCTCCACCAAACACCCACTCAGCAGCACAGACCTAGCACACACACCAAGGACATCAGATCAGCCCAATCTTGCTGTTCAACACATGCAATAAAACATTCATTTAAAAAAAACTATTTTTCTTTCTGGTCCCAGAGGCAACACCTCATAACCACAGTAACACTACGTGAAATACTTCCTCTGCTCAGTGTTTGTGAGACTGTCAGAAAGATTGTTTATTTATTGCTGTACTGAACACGATAACTGAAAATGGCAAGGTCAAAATTATTAGCGCTCCTATGCCTTCTTTACTACCAAGACAAAAATGACCATTTAATTAACCTGTCAGAAGCCTTTCCTGTACTTTATTTGGCACGTCTCTTGACGTATACGAGTCCACTCTAACATGGTAAATCCTTCCAACTCATCCAGATCACGTCAGTCTTGGACATTGACCTGATTCCCAACCGGTCGAGGCAGATGGTCGCCCACCCTGAGCTTTGTTCTGCTAGAGGTTTCTTTCTCCTAAAGGGAGTTTTTCCTCTCCACTGTCACCTAGTGCTTGCTCAAGTGGGACTGTTGGGTTTTCAACAACTATTCTTTGAGCTTCTTAAAAAAAAAATTGATTAAATGAAAAAAGCGATTAAATTTCAAAACACTGAAAAATATAAGCATTAATATAAGAGGTACAATTATGTACCTTTGACTGACTATTATGATTTTGTAGCATTAAACCCTAACAAAGTTAGGACCAAATTTCAAAGTTGAGGACCACCTTTGTACCTCTGAATGTATAAATGTACCTCTGGTACAGAGTGGAGCCCCTTATTTTTTGTGTGTGGGAGCTTGAGCAGTAAATAGTTTTGTACTTTACGGTTTCAAAACTTTTAGTACAGCATTATTTTTATAGAGGTGAATTGAATTGCTTCATTTTGAAGGCCTCACATAGTGCCCAGCAGGTGCAATACCTAGAGTAACCAGCAGATAAAGCACGTGTCACTGTGTTGCAGTGTAAAACTTAAGGAGATGGACCGCACCAATAGAAACATGGTTCATACTAAATACTTACTTTTGGATTTGGAGATCATAATTAATGATAGAGTTTCAAGTGTGTTCTGACCATAACATGGTCCTTGAAGAGGTATAAATATATATGTCAGTCACTGGGGTCATCTGAAAAGGAGAGAGGGGAGTCAGTTCCTGATCTGAAAACACTTACAGAGGCTCCACAAAAACCCTCAATAACACAACAACCATTGGTCAAATTAGAAAGTTAGCCACACCCGAGCACCCACATGCTTCTAACAAATGATCTCGTACCTTTCTGGTGTCGAAAGTCCAAGAAATAAGCTCCTGGCGGCGATTTTTCTAACTGCTCTTCTCCCATCTTGAGCAGGGCTCGAGGAGAAAAATTAACATGGCAGTCAATGAAGGAGAAAATGTACTTCGTTCTGCGTTTGGACTCAGTGCTCCGAAACCGTACGTCCTATCACTACGAGAAGCATATGTGTCAACACAGGACATATTTTCCTCCTGTTTTAGGTATAATTTGTTTATGAAAGATGAAAATGGACTTAAGGAGAGACGAAGAACAATTTTTTTTCCCTTGATGCCAGAGCTCTGAGCCATGCAATACACACAAATACAAATTTTATTTGTCACATACAATCTTATACAGTGTACAACCTGCAGTGAAATGTGTTCTTCTGCATTTAACCCATCACCCCTTGGGGGGAGCAGTGAGCAGCCACAGACGGCGCTCGGGGAGCTAACACTAAGTGTCTCGCTCAGGGACACACCTGGTATGGGTTGGCGATTCAGCTGGGAATCGAACCCGGGGCTCCTGCTTCCCAGCCCTCTGCCTCAGCCACTCTGCTACCAGGCCGCCTACTCTGCTACCAGGCCGCCTATTGAGAAAAACTAATTGAGAAAATGCAAATATTTTCACAGCTTTTTAAAACTTTTAAAACTACACTAGATATTAACATACTGTTTTACAGGCACAAGGCTGAAATTGTCTAGTCTCGTTTAAAATTTCAATCACGTTTGTAGGACAAAGTGTGACATCACAGGACGATGATGAATGGAGAGAGTCCAGGTCCAAAAAGCCATTTTTTCACCAAAAAATTGAAAAATGTAAATTACCTAAAAAGTTACTAAATATTTTTATAAATAAAGGTAATAGCACACATCCCGGGACCAAGCCGGTCGATTTGATGTATCATTTGTGTCTGTGGCCCCTTCCGTTCGAGCCGCATTAATGTAGATACTAGTTCAAAAGTGGAGAACAATAGTGCTTTCACTGCTTCGCACTGCAGGCACCAGTAACAGCACAACTTCAGTGTTGCAGAGTTTTAATCTCCTTTCCTGTTTATTTATATACTCATTGTCAGTATCCAGATTCAGTATCACTGGATGTTTTCTCTCAACACTGAGATCAAATGCTGAGAGTTAAGCAGTGTTTTTTTTTTTTTTTTGACTTTAAAGCCTGAAATGTGTTGTTTTATGATCAAACTTGTCTGTTTTCACTATGTTATCATGAGGTGTCTCCAGCGACTTGGCTTTTTTATGCTCTTAGTCAGTGTGCAACAGATCCCGTGCTCCACGAATAAACGCATAAAAGCTTCCCTTTCTAAAACACAATTCAAAAAAATCTGAAGACATTTTCAAGTGTAGCCCTTAAATCACAAGATAATGAACAATAGAGTATATAAGTGGCCTTGATTGCCAATCTCACTTAAATCACAAAGCAAACAAAGTCTTTCCTCTAGTAACTGTTTTTTTCATCTTTGCCTTTTAGTTTGTAGTTGTTTTTCATCAGATGAGCTTTAGAAATGTGTTAATGTCACGCTGACCACTAACCTGTGTGATTATGCTGACGTTACCTGTTACATATCATTGAGGTTAAGCTTTTATAGAGACATTAAATTTCACATCACTTCATAAAGCGTAGAGTACAAAGGCTTAAGACACAATCTCTTTTTATATTGTTTTATTTGTGAATAGAAACCTCCAGATATAATCTTATAATATTTTTGTGCTGCTGTTATTTACCAATGGCTGCTGGCTGCTTGACTTTCATCGTATGAGCAATCCTGTCAATCTGGTCAAGGCTTGTAGGTTGCACACAGTTTTTCTGGATTATAATGAACCATTTGTTTCCTTATCAGGCCTATGAGCACAGATTTGTGGTGTGAGTCACTCAAGTCTTAACACACTAGGTCTCACTTCCAAGCTTTTGGGGATGTGTTTTTTTTAGATTCTGATCTTTCCTCCAGTGATAGCCTGCTTCCTCAGCTGAACACACACAAAGCACTCGGACGCCATTTGCAAATTTAACCCCCCACCCCCCTAAAAAAACACACTCTCCTTTTTTAAAAAACACAAGCAGCGAGTAAAAGCTTTTGCCATGAAAAATTAAAACACCACTCTTCACTTGCTGGATGTACAATGCTTGACCCAGTTGGGGCGACACTGAGCTTTGAGCAGTGTGGCCGCACACAGCCTTGTTTTTGTTTGGGGACTGATATTTGTCCTTCTAAAGGGCCTTAGTCTACGCCTTTGACCCTTCCTCTGTATTTCTGTGTGAGAGTGAGTGAGTAAGACAGAGATAGAAGAGACCTATGTGGTCGTTGCCTCTTGCATAAGATGATGAATGTCTTTCACGGGTCATTGTGTTCAGAGATTACAGGCTACAACCCCATTACAGTATGTCAATCCGAGACCTCAAACGATCGCTCATTACTATCTGGTAGCAACATATTGTGTGCTGGATGAGTACAGTTATACAACACAATGAAATTGTAGTTATATATACCGTAATCGTATTTCCTTTCGTTTATTTTTAGACATCACCTCATAAGCAGTCCACACACAGCTGGGACAGTCCTTGGCAGGAAGCTGTGTCTGAGCCCAAACTAAACAGTAGACACAACAGCAAACACCACACATATAGTTTTGTATGATGAATTAATATGACACCCAGTTAAATGTGTGACATAAGGGTTGTATTTCTGAGCCATCAGAGATCCACGGCCCTAACACATCATATAAGAAGACAGAAATATGTCCAATCTCAGGCAAAATTGTTCACAAATCAATTTGGGAAGGTAGAGCAAGCAACAAAATGTAAAATGGAAACCTTTTTTTATTTAAAAGTCTCCGTTTTCTCCTTTTCTCATATGTGAAGGTCTCTGGATGGCCGTCTGCAGGTTTCCCACAGAAAGGGTCTTCCCCACGTCATTTATTGCCGTCTGTGGCGCTGGCCCGACCTCCAGTCCCACCATGAGCTGCGGGCGGTGGAGCTGTGCGAGTATGCTTTCCACACGAAGAAGGATGAAGTGTGTGTCAACCCATATCACTACCAGAGAGTGGAAACGCCAGGTGCGACAGCTTGTTTATCTCTTTTGCAGATAGGATCATAGTTCTGATAGGTTTATAGTGTGTTCAGGTTTAGACCACTTTGTATATATTCACTATACACTTTGTTGTCAGGGTCCTTGAATCATCTAATCTAATTTTTAGACTGGTTATTTATTTTACATAACTCTTATTTGATTGTATTTCTGTACAATTATATTGTTATTATAATTCATATATTTTACCCCATCACTATGCTACGCTTTAAAGAACTACTTGTGTGTATCTATACAGTACTCCCCCCAGTGCTCGTGCCCAGACACACAGATATCCCCAGTGAGTTCCCGCCACTGGATGACTACAGCCATTCAATTCCTGAAAACACCAACTTCCCTGCTGGCATTGAACCCCAGAGCAACTACATACCAGGTACCAGCAAACAAAGAAGAAGAACTAAAGAGAAAATGTCATTGTCACATTTTATGTAACATAGTTATTTTTTCCTTCTTGTGTCTGTGTGTGTTTCAGAAACGCCACCACCGGGCTACCTCAGCGAGGATGGAGAAACCAGCGACCACCAGATGACCCACAGCATGGACACAAACTCCCCAAACCTGTCACCGAATCCTGTTTCACCAACACACAGCAACTTAGGTACAGGCCGTGTGCGTGCATATATGTTTTGTCTGTTTTGCCACTTAAAGACAAAAGTTTCCATAGTGCCTCTCCCCAGTGGGAATTGTCTGTTTGAGCTGACTCTATTTTATAAGAGGAAACCAGGTGATGAAAGGAGCTTTTGTCTTCCTGAAACATGTGAACCATTCAACAAGCTAAGAAACCATCCAGCCCACAATAACATCAGTGACAATGTCCTACGTTTATTCTGTGAGGATGGAAAAACACCGGGGGCCTTTGGCTGGAGAGCTGCTGGTGACCAGATTAATTTGGCAGTGCCGCCCAGTCTGTTCAGGACTTCAAAGACAAGACAAAATGCTGAAGCTGTTGGAGTGGAAAAAACGAGCTACCAGAGCCAGATGACATTACTGAAAATGATCAAGGATTAGCCTCATTTAACCATTTTGGTTCCAGTGTCGGTTGAGTTTAGTATGCAGGTTAAAAGCTTTTGGAAAACAGAATATGACATTTTGTGATGCAATCTCAGCCTAATGTTTTGTTTGGTGGTGTTTTTCTTCTCCCTCTACATCCACCTCTGCCCCTTTTCTCCCCATGTTTCACCCAAGACTTCCTGTTATTGTTGCTCTTCCCAGCTTTTAAGATTTCTCAGCTCTTATTCTACTAACCTTGACTCCTGTTTCGTTTTGTTTCTGGTACTGTTTTCCTCATGTATTATTTAAAGAACAGAAATGTATTCTTCTTATTTATATTTGATTCTTCTTTCTCTCAGTCTGCTGAATTTCCCTCTGTGTCTCCATGTTAGACCTTCAACCAGTGACATACTGTGAGCCGGCCTTCTGGTGCTCTATTTCATACTACGAACTGAACCAGAGAGTAGGAGAGACTTTCCACGCTTCCCAGCCCTCACTGACGGTGGACGGCTTCACAGACCCCTCCAACTCAGAGCGTTTTTGCCTGGGCCTGTTGTCCAATGTTAACCGCAATGCTGCTGTGGAGTTAACACGCAGACACATTGGTAGGTCTCAGATCATTACAATTCACAATCACAGAACGCTGCTTTAGCTGTTGTTTTCTTTCTACTGGAGGTTTGTTAGCTAATTTACGATAATAGAAGAAACAGGAGTTCATCGTCCAAAGATTATGTTGTCCTATCTGTTTCCCTACAGGCCGTGGTGTGCGGCTATATTACATTGGAGGAGAGGTGTTTGCCGAGTGTCTCAGCGATAGCGCCATTTTTGTCCAGAGCCCCAACTGTAACCAGCGCTATGGTTGGCATCCCGCCACAGTCTGCAAGATCCCTCCAGGTGTGTGTGTCACGATGAGGCAGACAGAGAGAGACACATAAATGGGAAAGATATAGAGCAAAACATGTAATGAAAAATAAGAAGGCAAAACTGAAAGTGGAAAGTAGCTGTACTACTGAAGGTTTAGTGCACTGTCCACTAATTATAAGGTTGGAGGCTTCATCCCCACCTTCTCTACACACGTCAAAGAGTCCTTCAGCATGACGCAGAACCCCATCTTTCTCACCGTGGCTTGCCTGGTAGTTCACTGCCGTCTGTGTGTGTGCTTTAAATAAAAACACTACAAATACAGTCCATTAACCAAAAACACAGAGGCCAGTGTACCCACATAGGTTTGCAAAGGTTCATATGTAGCTTTTTCCATGCGTTCATAAAGTCCAGTATGTAGTTGACACAGCCGAGTGTTGTCTTTGGGAGGGAAAACGCTGTATGCATTTGCGGGAAATATGTTGAAATTTCATAATTGGATGTTCTTCACAAAAATCTCCATCAGTTGTGTTTGACTGCCACAGTTTTAGTGTCTGTGACAAACACTGATGTCAGTGAAGGACAGTACTTTACTTATCTGATTAATCTAAGTAACGTTAAGTACAGATGAGGAGCAGGTTACAGAAATCTGATATATTCACTTCCTCCTCTTTCTGTCTGAGCCAAATTTCACTTCTTTTATCTACAAACTAAAAAAACGTAATATCCTGGCGTACACATATGTGGGCATCACATTTTGGGTTGTTTAGACCAAAATACAACATTTAGCTCTACAAGGTCCTGAAATCCACGTACCAGGACATTGTACTTTTACTGTTTGTACTTTGTTACAGACAAACATCTTCCAGCAACTGTTAGCAGCACTTCAAATGAGCCGTTTGGTTTTTGTACTCGGAACAAATGTTCATTTTGCCCATCATTACTCAAATGTGACTTTGTTGTAATTTAAAACAGAAACTGGATCATATAAAAAGATATTTATTTGTTTTTACCTTCATCAGGTCACAATTAGCTCAAATAGCAAAGAGAAAATAAAAATGCATGCCATGAAAGAGTCCGGGTCTTAGGAGGTTAAATAACAAAACCCAAACAGTCCACCTTTGATAATACGTGATGACATACAGTGGGAGGTGAGATTCTGCGTGGAGCCCCAGACTGAGGTCGATTGATGGTCATTTTGTGCTCCTTCCATTTTGAACAATTGCACCAACAGTGGTCACCTTATCTCCCAGATTCTTGCATACTGTTTTGAAGCCCATTCCAGCCTTGTGCAGGTCTACAATTTTGTCTCTGACATCCTGGGACAGCTCTTTGGTCTTTCCCATGTTGGAGAGTTTGGAGGCTGCTGTGGACAGGTGTCTTTTATACAGGTGACTAGTTAAGACAGGTGTGAGTAACTGAGTAGGAGTGTCTAACCCCTCTGTGGGAGCTAGAACTAATAATGGTTGGTAGGAGTTCAAATACTTATTTCACTCAATGAAGTGCAAACCAGCTTCTATCTTTTATTTAAGGTTATTTTTTAATTTTCCCTTTTGATGTGCTGTCTGTCACTGTTAAAACAAAACTACCATTATAAAATGATGCTATTCTAAAACTTATTTCTTTGTCATTGGACAAACTACAAAATCATCGAGAGGTCAAATAATTATTTTCTCCACTGTATAAGAAAATGCAGCATAGCTTCTCTTCCAAATGTTGCCATTAATATATTATTGTTATTATCACAGTTTTTTGTTGACATAAACAATTCATCAATTATCAAAAGAGAGTATTGAACCAACCCTTCAGCTCTGTGACCCGACCTTTGCTTGTTTCTCTAATGGATCTGTCTTGATTGTTCCATCCAGGATGTAACCTGAAGATATTTAACAACCAGGAGTTTGCTGCCCTGCTTGCCCAGTCAGTCAACCAGGGATTTGAGGCTGTGTACCAGCTCACCAGGATGTGCACCATCCGCATGAGCTTTGTCAAGGGCTGGGGAGCTGAGTACAGGTAAGCCTGCAGTCACAGATCAGCCGAAGTCCTCAACAGATAGTAAAACCCACAACTGACCTGTCAGCGATGTTGTGCACTGTTGTGCACTGTTGTGCAAAGATCATGTTTTTAGCGGTCCCGTATGTAAATGCAGACAATAGAAACAAACAGACTGTGAATCACCCAGGCATCTGCTGGTGAATCCGATGAGCCCTCATCAATAGAAAAAGGCCTCATTTGGCATGCCAGACTATTTTTAAATAAACACACGTGCTGTGTCAAAGAGATGCCAGACTTTTCCTCGTCCATCCCATCTCTGTTTTCCACACAGTCTGTGACTGATAGCAGCACACCAAGTTCAGCACAGGCGTTTTCCGCCAGGGAGAAACCTTTGTGTTTGTCCAGACCACATACTGAGAACTGGAGACACTTCAAAAACAGGATTCAGGTTACTGGACCAACAGGGCCCTCCACCACTTCACTACTCCCACTCCTCATTTCCTCTTCTTCCATGTCTGTTGTGTTTTGTCTTTTAATAGGAGACAACATGCAAACAAACAAATAAATAAATGCATAATCCTGAGAACACTGTTGTACAAGGTGCTTTGGCTTTGGCCATGCAGCTGGTGTCTCGGTTGTCTCTGTTTGTCTAACACATGATTATTAGTGATCTAAATTGCATAGAATCCAATTTTAAAATGTGAAGCTATAAAACACAAAGTTTAAGAAGTCATTGGCAGATCACAGAGACAAAACTGGCATGGTGGCCACTGGGTGAGGCTCTGAAACCAGAATTTTTTGGGGGAAATCTGACCTTTTCTTTACAGCACATACAAGCTGCTTTTAGAGTTTGTGGTGTTTTCTGTAGCTGGTGCTGCTCTTTCACCGGGCACTGTATATAAACACTGTCACACAAATCCACATCATTTACATTAGAAGCACAATCCTTTGTCCCCTTTGCAGGAAAAGCAATAATAGTGTTTATATTTGTTTACTGTAAATCTGATACTGTACTGATAAGACTGAGTGATATAAAACTAATTTTCTAATCCTGAGAAAAAACTCAAGTTCAAGTAGAAAAAGGTTGGTTCTCCCTTCTCTTCACACCTCCTGTCTAGTATTATCTGAAATGTTGTGACTGGTGTTGGACTGTAAAAAGGTGGGCCCAGAGTCATTTGACTCCACTGAAACCCAACTTAGCAGGATTTCTCACTTACGTCCCATCTGTTTCTGCTCTCCTTGTGTCACCCTCAGGCGACAGACAGTGACCAGCACCCCCTGCTGGATTGAGCTGCATCTGAATGGGCCTCTGCAGTGGCTCGACAAAGTGCTCACACAAATGGGCTCCCCCAACAACAACTGCACCAGCGTCTCTTAGGGAAATTCTTCGCCCCCCCCCCCCCACTTCTTGTACACTTGGTGTCCTTTCAGTGACTAAACACACACAGACTGTATTTACACAAGTACAGAAAGATGATGAGTCCTCACTCATTCAGCCAAGTTAGTCCTTCCTCCCCACCGGCTGTCAGTAGCACTTTTATATGCATGCTGTTTGTGGCAAAAGGGGACAAGTGCATTAAAGCTGTACCGTGTTAGTATGATCTCCACAGTTTTCTTTGACATGTATGTGCGAGAAGGGTTGTAGCAATGAGAGGAGTTTGTTTGTTTCTTTCAATTAAGAGATTATTATTTTCCTTCTTTTGATGAAATTTCATTTTTCATTCTACTTGTTTTTTTTTGTACATATGTTAATGCAAACCAATTCGTTTAAAAATGAATCTAATTTCTTTTTTCTGCATTAATAACAGTTTTGTAAAGCATGTGTGAGAGCGTGTAAAAATGCATTTCACTTGATGTTGTCTGTGAAGATTCTCAGTCATCCAGGTGAAGTTGTCTGGAAGTTGAGCCACGGCAACTGGACCGAACGCTTCGCTCTGCATCCACAGCGCTTCGTCTGTCTGTCGGAAGATGGCTAGTGACACATTTGTTCTCCAGGTTGGTTTCACCTCGCGCCTGCCTTGAATCGGTTCAAACAGGTGTGAGGTGCAAAACGTTTCAACCTCACAAGAAAGAAGATCAGTTGTCGTGACGCAACTTTACAGTTCACTTGACATTGTTTCTGTTTTTTTGGGCATTTCATAGGTGATAGAAGATAATGGGATAATGGACATGGTCAACTGTTGTTTGTAAACACTGTATGAAGGAACATACTGTAAGCTTAGTCCAAATATCTGTTTATTCCATACTTGGTCATTTTGTGCATCCTATGCATCCCCCTCTGGCAAATTAAATAAGTTTATGTTAAGTTTAGGACGACTGACAAAGCAAAGCAGTATTCAAACCCTTCCCCCTCTAACACTTGTACAAACTATGACACCGATTATTCAGACCTGATCCTTCAGGATACTTTAGAGTACACAGCAAACTCTTTGAATTTCTGTGTGACTGCACTTGGTCGAATGTCATCATGACGTTGATGCATATTTGTAAATTGTTAATGCTCTCAAAAGTGATGTAGCTGTCAGTTGATGTTGGAGGGTTATGTTGTATAAAGTATAGAGTGCATTGTGCAGCATCATATAGTGTAGTATGTAGTATATAATAAGCATTTACACACTTGAAAACATTTCTAATGCTGTACTATTCTGCAAGCATTTAGTTTGATAGCAAATTGAACTCACAAAATGTAGTTGGATCACTTGTATGTGATATGAGCACTCTGCAGAAGGCTTTGGAGCGTAACGAGAGGATGCCTTTGCTTTTTTAATTTTCTCTCTCAGCAGTCCATAACATTGGTCTTATTTTTAGCCGTCAATAATATTGACTTTTTGCACACTCAGGACTGTAAAAACACCTGAATTATGTATAGACACCAGTGACTCAAGATTTTTGAGACTTTAAGTCTATTTTGCTACCATTTTTCTTTTGCAGGACAACAAGGTGATAACATGTTGACGACTTTATTCTCTTAAGTGTTTTTGCATGACATGACAGAAAATAGTGTCTGTACGTGTGAAGATATGTGTTGTATTTTTCTACCTGTAAGAATAAGGAAGTTTCCGTATAATGCACAGCTTTTTACAAAGGGAAATCTTTAGACCGTGTAAATAACTGTAGTTCCACTAAATCTTTAGGTTTATGTACCTGTAGTACATACATGGGTTTTTATGTGGCCATTAACCTTCATAATGTTGATGGTGTGGGAAACGGGGGGGGGAAGAAAGAAGATTAAAACAAAACAAAAAAGCAGAAGTTGGGAGAGTTTAAAAGCTGTACGAGAGCACAATATTAGTATTGGTCCGTTTCCTTTTTAGCCACCCACGGTTGTGGATTTCCTACTGGTCCCATAACACTAGACAAAGACCCAGTGGGTGAACATTTACAGTACTTATTTACACAAACCCAGCTTTTAAAGTTATTACCAGCCCAGTGGTGCTAATCTGTAACATTTTAGCTACTCAGGAGAATAGCCAAGCCATATGATTTTACCCTTAAAGTCAATAGATTCATCTCATTTAAGTGATGATGATTTTTGAACCCTCAGAGAATAAAGTGGGATTGTTTCAGAAACAGTAGCATCTACCAATCTGAGACGACATAGCTCTTTGTAGAGCTTCTAGTGTCCTTGAGCGCAGCAGTCCTGAGCCTGATGGGCTCTTAAACCAATTGTCAAAGTAATTATCCAATAGGGAATATTTTCAAGGAAGTTTTCAATTTTATATGCGATTCAAATTATAGTCCTTGTGTTTTTTTCCCATTTCAATTGTTTATTGTAATCATTTTTGTTAGTGGTGATTTATGCTTCTGTGTTCTGAATTCTGTCTTTCTTTTTAGATGTCTTTTATAAAATTATACCCTTTATTTTTCTCTGCCTATAAAACATTAATGTGTTGCTTTATATTTTTGTTTATTGTTGTTGGACTATGAATAAAGTATATATCTTGTGGCGATATCAGGGCTGACATGCAAAATACAAAGGAAACTGGAGTTGGGTTGTATACGTCCTAAATTTTAAATAGAATTTTTATTTAAGTCAATCAATCTATAATTGAACATTAAAAAACCCCAGTTACTGTGTAAACCTGACTGTATAGCATAAGAGTTATAGCATAGGTTTTGTCACTGAAAGGTTTTTGTCTCCCTGAAGACGCTTCAGGTTTTAGATTTCTCTGTCTGTTTCCTTTTGTAGTTTGGGGATTTCCTAGGTTGTCATGGATAATTCGGCACTGCCCTCAGAAGCAGACAGAAATGATAATTACAGGCCCAATGCAGACACTCCTGTTTTCCTGCATTATTGTTACGTTAAAAACGAATGCATCTAAACTAAAGCCAAACATTTGTGCTGTGGCAGAAGCACGGCACAGCTTTGAATGCACACTTTGTTCTGATGCCCTTTAGGTAGAGAGTGCTGAGCAGGCTGCGAGTCACTTCAAAAACCACTGTTTCTGTGGTGACGCATAGTTTGTGTTCATGACTAAATCTATTGTTGAAGAGAGACGGTGGCAGTACCAAAGCCAAATGGTGTTTTATTCTGATTTTGCGTCTTTGAAATAACTGGAATTTGTCTGCATTAAAAAAAGCAGACTGTGGAGTGGCAAGAGTCTTCATGGTGATATATTTTTAGTATTTTTGTAGAGAAGTAGAGAAGCTAGAGAAGTAAGTGCTGTGCTGCCAGCTTTAGATTATGTCTCCACCACAGTTTTACAGTTGTTGGAGGCGATGGCTTCATTCTGCACAAGTAATAAATAATTAAGTCTGTGGTCTGCTTGAGAGTAAAATATAGGACAAATGCGATTTAATAACTGAGGCACTGTACAGTGTTTGTATGTGTGCATATGGATTCATCATGTCTGGAGCTACTCCAGTAAAACCAAAAGGCATATTAGCATCAGGATAGGACATGAGTTAATATAAAACAACATGTGCAGTATTCTATGCAAAATAAAGATACATTAACAACACTATGTAAACAGTGTGCACACACTTCTTTAAACTGTTTGAAGCACTGAACTATTTCTATATCTACAATATATCTGTGTTAACGCTACAGCTGATGTTTGTTCGTTTTTTTTACATTTTATTAGTCTGTGAATTGTTTAGTATATAAATCAAAAGATAGTTTTAAAATACTGCAGCTTTGTAGGTGACGTCTTGAAACGTTTTATTTTGTTCAATCAAACAATCAAAATCCAAAAAATCACCACAGCGTCAAGGACGAGTTAGTCAGCAAGAACAGATCCTGTGTTTGGCTGGACTTTGATATCATACAACTCCACATTGTTAATACTCTGTTGTGATGATAAAATATAATGTTTGCACCAAGGGAGATATTAAAACCAGATATTCTTCTTTTCTTTCTGGAAACAAATACAAAACGTTTAAGATTTGCATAAGCTCCACTACACATTTTACATAAGTCGCCCAGCAGGGTTGTTAATGAACTGGTGACAGTGAACCATGGACTTTTTCTTTATATACAGTTGGTCAATGCAGAGATTTGTTTCAGCTCAACACTGCCGCCTACTGGCTGTAACAATGCTACAACGTGAGCTGGTGTGTCTTAATTATTCATGTAGGCCTTTTCATTTCTATTTTTGTTATTTTAGGTGGGATTGGACGGGCCTGGTATTATCTCAGAGGTTCTGAACAGAAGACGTTCTTCCTGTTCGTACTTCCAAACTCACCGTAAAGCTGTACTGAGACAAATATCTAAAGCAACAGAGTGCTCCTGATTTTGTCCATCCAGAAGTGTCCTCATGATGTGGAGCGTTTTGAACGCACACGACTACAGCTGATAGTGATTAAGTGAATATGACTAGTTGCAGGGAGGTTGCGTTGACACAAAAGGGAACAGATGAGAGCTGTCAGCTCTGTCACATTGTGAAGGTCAGTCAGGAGCAGGTGTTGACAGCGGGGACATTTGTTGGTAAACAAATCTGTCTCTTCAAAGGTCACCATTTGTTGCAAAGCATTTTCTTTCATTCTGTCTCTCTTTATCCCCTCATCTCTCGCTCTTTCTTTTTCATGTGTGTCTCTCTCGTCCTGCTCTTTCCTGCTCTCTGTTTACGTCTCTGGCTCCAGCCTGAGTTATTTTCATGAGTGGCGCCTGCCGTTGGTTGGCTGCAGCTCCATCTGCCAGGCAGAGAAACACGCGGACTGCGGCATTATTAGACTTCACCAGCCACCAACCTGATTGCAAAGCCATGGGTGGCTACATTACAGCTGTCTCTGGACAGCAGCAGGTACCCGGCCTCGCATGCCAACGAAGATGGGCGTCCACTCCTCCAAATGGCTGCCATTGGCCCTCTGCCTGCATGTCACCCACTCACAGATACACCAGTCACTGTGCTAGCCAACACTCCCCCTGTCAGCTGTACCACCCGCACACGAGAGGAAACTGTCACACTGTCTCAAATGAATAGACATTATGTTCCAGCAACATTCATAAGCACCTGGCCAACACTTCTGTTTAGTGCAGAAACATGCGTATCCACGGTTTAAAATGCAAGCTGGTTGTAAGTGAATGTTTGGTGTAGCAGAGAACAATCAACTTCAGCAATACACCTTGAAGCAATTTTCTGCTTTTTGGTCCACTTTCTTTCTGTCAATATGTTCCCACTTTCCCTCCCTGCCAAATCCAAGCATTGAACCTAAAACTAGCTTAACTTCAAAATGTATACCAAAGCTTCCATTGTTGAATTGATTGGGATGATTTTAAGGAAACGGAGCAAAGTGAGAACAGGTTAACATTAAACCCAGACAAACATGGAAAATAATAATAAAGTAGGCAGCAGAGAAAACAGAAAAGGGGGAAAAATCAGTGAGGGAAACATATTTACTGACATCCATGGGCTGTCACCGCTCTGATTAATGGTGGCTGGAATCTCTGCCTGGTGAAAAGGTGTTGCTGAGGTGTAGAGAAAGCCCAGGTGCTGACCCAGAACTAATAGCATTCGACTTGAACAAGCTGTCCAACCTGAGAGAGTGGGCTGTGCGGCTGCCTGTACAGAAAAATAAGAAAAGTTAGAAAAGGAAAACAATGTACTGTAAATTCACATCACTACCTTTGAACCTTGAATACCTTGCTCAACATCATGGCTATGTCTAAAATGACTTTGTTCGCTCATTAACCTTTTGCTCTCATTCGATATGTTGATATGTTACTGTACGTGTTACGTTTCTGTAACGCGCTGACCTTTAACAGGTACAATGTTTATGACGTCGATGATCTTTGGTCTGTTAACATGCTAATATTGACCAAACTGATAGACAAGTTACATTTCGGGCCTCTACTCATGGGTTTTTCATACCCATGCATATAATAGTTGTTGACATATTTCACCCAGAACCAAAGTGGTGTACTGAGTCAGTACAAAACGTAATGATTAAGATTAAAAGAACAGAAGAAAACAACTTCCCCTTTGAAAGGTCAGATCTCTCATGCACAGGTCAAGTCACAATGAAAATACAAATTCACCAACAACTCCTGCTCATCTTTCCCTACAAAAATAGTCTTGCTTCAAATAATCTGCAACGTATTTGCCAAGAACATCATCCTGCCAGGGATGTTTTTGCTGAGGGCAACAGCAAGCCCAACAGCTGGGACATAATGAAGCTTTCAGGCACTTGTTCTCCCATCATGTAGCGCCAGCCCCTGTCTGCTTCCACCAGATGTTCCATGTTTTCCCTCCAAAAGGCTGCACTGCCAAAACGGGGACAATCACCAGCAAAGCAGGAATCAGCTAGCTCCACAGTCAGTTCATGATTATAGGGTGATAGTTGGGTTAATTGCTTGTTGCGTTGTGTTGTCATCTTTTGTGTAGCTGAGAAAATTTGTTTGACAATAACTAGACTTGTTCTTATGAGTCCCATTGTTAGGGTGTCAAAAAGATCATGTTAGTGGCTTAATTTTTCACCATTAGGAAAACTCTAATTGTGACTAACAACGTTTGACTGTTGGTAACAGGTGACATAAAAAGTGTCTTGTCATGTGATTTCGAAGGCCTCGTGGCTGGCACAGGTTATCCTCTGACAAACCAAATGAATACTAGCTGGCAGATGAAGAGCATCATGTATATGACTCAGCACTGGACCAGCCAACTTTAAAGAGAGGGAAAATTCAGCAATCTCCCGTCAGCCTCACAACCGTTGTTACATATCAGAGCTGCAGAAAAACAACACAACGGAGCAGAGAGTAGTCATCCATCTTCTGCAGAAAATGAATACGAGCTTCTAAACGGTTTAATATTCATTTGATCTGACTCAGTATAACAGCTAACATTTTATTAGGCAACTTTGTTTACTCTTTTGCAGACAAAACCAAAAACATTAAACAAGCCTGAATGTGCAAGTGTTTCCTACAGATGATGACACTGTGTTGAGATTTATACAACAAGATGTAGGGCTACACATATTGTCACTTTAAGTCGGCAATATTCAGTCAGCAGTCTATAAAATGCCTCAGAAAAACTAAGGTGAAGTCTGAAACCCAAATATTTTATTTTTCTTATCATCATCAGAGAAATTCCAAACTGAGAATGTTTGCTTCCTAAATAATCCAAATGATTTCATGATGCTATGATCAACCAATTAACTGATCTACTACTGATTTGTGTGAGTGAGTGTGTGTGTGTGTGTGTGTGTGTGTGTGTGACGGATAGAATCAGGTTGCTGGTTGCTGGGTAGCTGAATTAATTACCTGTTTTTACATATGTAATTAAGTTGAATCATATAATTTAAAATTCCCTGTTAAAGGGAAAAGGGACGCAGTCAAACCTTTGTTTTAGTTTTGGGCTACTGAAGAAATCTCTATGGGCTATATTGTCACCGATCAATGCACATTTAGATGTTTAACATCTGGCAAGCAACTGGAAATTGGCTACTATGGCAACACTGCATTGCCATCATCCCTCCATCATTAGCTTTCACCATTGCCCCAGGGTTCATAATGTCATTAGCTTACATAGAGACGCGGTAAAGTGATGTTACATGACGTTTCTAAACTCCTTTTATTGAAGCAGCCTGCAATGCAGACTGCATGTCCTATTCCACAGACACCACAGGGAAATAAGACATGATGAGAGCAGAGGCTTGATGACATGAGGTTTAAAATTCCGTGCGTCAAACATCATTTAATTCGGGGATTAGGCAAATAAAAAGCATCGCACAATCTAGCAGGAAAGTGTTCTAGTCGTGGTGTAATTTTAGGTGCTCATGGAAAATGGGCTGTAAAGGATTTGGTATTGAGCCAGTTGGCCTACACACGCTTATACATTTTCTGTCTGTGTGTCACATCTGTATCTGTATACAGCATAAAGGGTTTAAGAGAAATTCAAACTTGCACAATTGCTGCACCACTTTTAATCAAATGTGCAGTCAAAATAATTAGCCACAATGACTGAAATTATGTGGTGTAATTACAAACAGATGGGAGCCTTTATTTGCACTTAAGGCGATTGTGTGTATGGGAAATGCAGGGTGAACAGGAATAATTAAGAAGTCCTGTTTTTCCTAAGTCGTGCTTAAATAATCAACACTACGATGTAAATTTGTTTTAATTTAACGATGTAGTTATATAAATGCTTCGCCAGGAGCAGCCATCACCTCCGAGACCTGCTGTGCAGCATGTAAAGGTGGGGGTGCCTCTTCATACAGAGATGTTTCACAATACCTAACTCATCAAATGTGTCGCATAGCATTTTCTTTATATCTGAAAATTTGACACATGGATATGATATAAACTTGATATATAAACTTTGCTGGGATTAGTGGACAGAACATTACGTCAATTGTACTTTGAAAGAAGAGATGAATAAGTAGGTTGTATTAAATTCATTTCCAAATCAAGAAGTCAAGAAATATGCTCACAAGATTATAAACAGGCTGTAAAAATTTACTTTTTTCATGTTCTAGTTTATGTCGACAAAACACATAACATGTGACGTATGGAGCAATGTTAAGTTTTGAAATTTAGTTGTTAATTTTACCAGCAGTAGTAGCTCAGTTTACTGAAACTATCACTAGTGTATAAGTGTATAAAAACACATTAGTCATTTATTCCTGCTGTGCAGTACAACCACATTACTTTAGTGACTGCTCTGTTGCCCAACACCTTGATATGGTGTAATGACTTTTACAACTTCTAGGTATCACATGTTACTATTTTTTCATTAATGTAAAACAGAAGAAATGTTAACATTACTTTTGATTGCATGTATTTACTGTATGTGAACCAGTGAGTGCACTGATATCATCATGGGTCTGTGTTAATATTTGGCATACTGCAGGTCATCAAATATTCCTTCTTGAGGGTTTTGAATCTCTGCATTTCAGTCCTTTACACCAGCTAGTACCCCGGTCGGCCCCCAGCAGGGCGGGTTGTTTGCAGTTCAGTCGGTATACAACAGAGGTCACTAGAAACTGCTCTTGGATGCAGCTGGTACATCTTTCTCATTAGGGCTGGTGTGAAGTTCCCCAAAATATGCTGCAGTTGATAAAGTCTTTCTTTAAAATACATTTTAACCAACAGCTTGAGTCTTGTTTCCACTCTATCTGATTCAGCAAACCTGCAAGCACAGGCGTGCTTTATTTATGCTGGTGGATTTTATGCATGACAGTTTTGCTGAGGGGTAAAAAGTTCCTCCTCCCTATCTTCCCCATGTTTCCCCTATTGATTTTAGTGGTGCTTTGATGTGATTCTGCGCCAGAAGTGTCACTTAGATAAATCACTGTTAGTCCAAGCTAGCATCGCTCGGCGCTGGTGACAGAAGGGAGAATTCCACGCGGATCAAATAAATACAGATGTGAAGTAATTAGTTGTATTCCCAAGGAGCCTATTGTGAGTATGTTAAAGATGCTAGGGATCAGTTGCTTTCCCACTAGCAGCTTTTGTCAAGTTAAACAGGAACAGAAACCAGGTGGGTCACAACCCATGTGGCTCTCGATGAGTCACATGTTTGAGTGCAGGCATATAAATTACACAAGGTTAAACGTCTGCAGTGGTACAAGATTTAAATAGGAGCTGAGTTTTGTGATTAACAGCAAAGCACCTTTTATGGTTTTTACACAGCAACTGGTGAAATGAATAAAACTGGCTTAAGATTGCTCCTAGCTATTAGCAGGGTATAGTTCAGAACAGCTTGTTTGCATTACTAATTGAGTTTTGCATAAATTGTTAAATTTTTATTTAACCTTGTTTCAAGCAAAACACATAACACAGAAATGAGAAAAACATCTTAGAAGCTTACAACAAATGCTGTACGATTGGTGCATTGCAACGAGCGGAGAAGCACATTAGACTTCATGTAAGACACACTTTGATCATCGTTCCAACCTAAAAGACTAAAGACTAAAACTGCTGCTTGTCATCTCATGACAAAAGGAGTGTACCTTCACCACATAATACTGCCATTACGATAAAGGCCACATCCTTGTGAAACTGAAACGCACAGTTTTTTTGTTCTTGCAATTATAGGCCTCTTCAGGAGGGGACGTATTTATGCCCAGCAGTTAGCACTGCATTGATTTAATACGTTTCTAATCAGGACATACAGCTTCGGGGCCTGAAATGTTAATTTTTCCTGCTGCTTACAAAGTAGCCTTTGATTTTCTGTCACGGCAGTAATTACAGTGTTTTGCCACTAGATAGGGAAAGAGCTTTGTCTTGTCTAATTATGAGGTAATCATTGCCATAGTGCCAGCACCTTTTTGTTGATACTATTTGAATTTTATTTTTTATTGCTACTGGCTATTACCTTCCCTTCTAATTTGCACCGTGACACTGTTAACACATGGTGTGTGAGTGTGTTAGTCTGAGTGTATATAGGGGTTGTAGTAGCCCAGTGACTGTAATTGTTGTGGTATAGGTGCTGTTAATTACTGGAGTAAATGGTTGAATCATTGCCAGGGCCTTTTGTGAACGCAGAGTGACGGGCAGCAGCAGAGAGACAGAGGGCTGGAAAATTGTTTTTACCATCAGGGGACCCAGGAAGAGAGAAGGAGAAGCAGGAGGGAGAAAGGGGAAACAGCGGCAGAACCAAAGCCTCAATTGGTGGCCAGAGCCTAAGGGTCTAGGGGTCCATATGGAAGGCAACACTTTGCCTTGCGCTTTATTGCACACCTTGCTGTTTTAATCAATGGCAAGCCTGTTCACAGAGCCTAGAGCAGCCGTAGTTGTTTCTCATTGTCTCAACGCTACTTCGACGTTTCCTGCTTCACTACGCTTCACCACTTTTTACCAAATCTCTGAAGAGCTATGCAGCACTTTCAGGCCCCAGAGAAGTGAATGTGAAATGTCTGCGCTGTGCGTGTGTGGGGTTGTTTTTTATAACGATGATTTGATACGCTTCTGGCTCTTGCATGCGCTGATCTAATTTACCAGCAAAGCAGGGACAAGAATCTAGACACCTGCTGTGTTTGGAGTTGTCTCTTAAAATGGAGGACACCATTCCCTCTGAATTCCATTTGAGCGGTGAAAGTAATGGGATCAGGCTACAAAAGACATGTTACCACAACACTGAGACATGTGTTAATAACGCCATAAAAGCGCCAGCCAGCAGTGGTCCGACTGTCTTCTAACCCCTCCCAGGATGAAGGCAGTGCTAATTTCACCCCCTATAGTCAAAGCACCATGTTGAGGACAGAGGAATAAGAGCTTAGCTATGAGGGAGGTTGAGTGTTTGATTATATCACAGAACATTTCAGATACTTAAGTGCAGTATTCAGACAGTGGTGCGCTGTACTGTGTATCTTGCTGCTTGTGGCGTCACACAACCTTTAGAATCCAGACAACAGTTATTTATCAATATTTATCAAGTTTACCTTTGTTCTTGTGATTGGAAATAAGGCATCAAATGCTGCCTTTAAGGACTCGGAAAGACCTTATCATTGAATTATTACAAAAACAGCTGAAGATAAAACTAAATATATAAAACCACCCAATTGTTATAGTTTGAGATGTTTAGTTATGATTCATTAGCTTAAGTAATTACAGAAAATGTGAATCTGCGTCCTTTCTTTGGAGAAAATACCTTTTTCGGATGTGAAACTTTTTCCCACCGAGTGTCAATAAGGATAAGTGAATATGCAAAGAAAAAACATTATAATACTATGTCTAGATATGTATTGGTTACTAAAGTATGTTGTTTTAACCAGATCACATATCTGAACCATCTTTATTTAACTTCTTTCTGGGAAACTTGGGAGGAATGTTTACGTATGTAAATAGTGTGTGTTGCACTCTGTGATCCAGATGCTTATGTGATGATAATAAATAATATATAATAATAATATAATAATAAACAAGGTTTGCAGTTGAAATAGTGTTTCTTTGAAGACAGTGACAGTCTGCAATGTCTTTCCTTCAAGTAAACCGACACTGTCATTGTTTGGCTCGTTGTATCACAGCCTTTGCCATTACTTGAATTTGTGATTAAATTCAGCAAAGTGCTGCCGATAGCCGAATTGTCCAGACACTCTCAATTACCATCCAGGGAGGCTACCTGAGAAAGCTTAACACAGCAATTAACAACTTAATTAAGTGCCACAGCAATTGTGGCACTTGTGTGGCCATGCAACAAGGGGCAAATTGATTGCAGGGGATTGCCAGTTGGTCCCCAATTGATCGCCCAATTGATTGGCTTGGATAGGCATTCCTCAATGACTCAGGAAGGAGTTGTGTGTGTGTGTGTGTGTGTGTGTTTTGTCTCAGAGGAAGTAGCCGTCACGCCGTGTGTGACACACTGATAATGACCTGCCAGACTGGCTACATGGCCTCTCCCCAATCCCCCTGGGTCTGACACACACGTCTCGTGTCAATCACTCTCTGACTGTCTTTCACACATACTCACAAACACCCGTATATACACAAACACAGGCTGTAGGGCTGCTTTCGAATCCTAAGTAACATCTGCGGTCTACTCGTTCTAAATACACCTGACAGGAATGTAGTAATAAATACACACACACACACACACACATAGTAGTAAACGATACAGTAAACACCAGAAACACAAGTACACTTTCATTTCATTTCAGCATGTCTTTTTCCAACTTCAGACATTTTTTATGTGGTATTTCAATTATCTTTTTTATATTTGTGTGTGATTTTCAGGCTCAGAATTCTTTTAGAAAATAGGTACACACAATCACACACACACACAATCACACACACAACGATCCAGTGCACCCTAGGGAGCAGTTAGGACGCAGGGCAGGGCTGGATGTAGGAGGGAACTGAAGTGGTGGTAAGATGTCAAATAAACTGTCATCTCTTATTCTGTCAGTGAAGTAATTCCCTTTTAAAGGCTTGACCCTTCACCTTGAGGGAACTCAGCTAGTTGCAGAGTGAATTGGAGGAGCCATGAGGTGATAACAAATGAGTCCGTTTGGGGTGGCGGAGGTGGGGGTGGGGGTTGGTGCTATGCCAAACTCACTCTTGACCATTTCACAAGGTTCCTAAATTAAATACAAATCATTCACATGTTATATAATTAACTTCATATTAGAACCAGTATTTCAAGTTCATTATAATATATAAAAATTCAGAAGTTTGTCTGTACATTAAATCATTTATAAATTGAATTTTTTTATTAATTAGTGTGAGGTCTTAGATGAACAACATCTCCCTGTTCGTTTTACTCCATTACAATGTTATGCATTAGGCACTCCCGGCCTTAGTAGTTTCTCATTTTACCAGTAGGGGGTAGTATTATATGGACAGACTTACAGAAAACTCAGACTTTCCAGCACAAGGCTATTCAACTATAATCAAATATGGCTTTTATGGCAGTTACAGTCATAACTTCAATGAGGATGATCATACAATGTTAACCTTCAAGTGTAATGACATGTTGACTCTGAGGAATTATGTCAAAAATGATGGCTGTGTGTGTGTGTGTGTGTGTGTGTGTGTGTGTGTGTGTGTGTGTGTGTGTGCATATCAGAGAGTTTGACAGACTCTGCTCTCCCTGCACCTGCTGTGGTTCTGAGGTGGCCAACTTATGACCTGTAATTACACTGCTGCTTTGCTCCCACATCTCACTGGAGCCGCTTGGTCTCGGACACTTCAATTACCTCACTTCAATACCTCTGTTGCCCTCACATGCCCAGCAAAATCATAATGATAGTCCAGGGAATGGACTGTTAAAACATTATGACACGTGCCACAGCAGATGTTGCCATTAGAAAGCCATGATGTTAAAGAACATAAGAAAAAAGATTAACCTAATAATCTGAAATTAGTTGGTCTGTTCGCATACTCAGTAATAGCTGATTTGTCATAGAGAAAGAAATAATTGGAGCCCTCATACATGCCCATAGACAGGATATTAAAATCTCATTCCCATTTCAATATGCAGACATTTCAATACTTAAACAAGAAAAGCTTGTGAAAACAGCAAAGCAAGGCCAACAACATTGCCTGAAACATATTCTTTGGAAATTGTCTGCATCAATTTGCATTCAGACTTGTTATAAAATAGAGAGAAGAGCAAGAGATCTATCTGTTTGGGCATATTTGAAGGTTGGGTCCAGGTCGCATATGTTTGCCCTTGTATAGTTCTGTTACATTGTGGTGTAACAGAGCCTCAGCTGCAGGATTGCAGTTTTTAATGAAAAAGTGGGGGCCATCACATCCAGGTAAGACCCCTGGAGGTTGTATTTCCAGGGCTTTGTTATATCCCACAATAAGGCAGTGTGGACACACATGCAGACCTATACACACACGCACGCACACACGCAGATTTAACCTGACAATGAGGGCTACAGCCATGCATGATAATACGTTTATATGTAAAAAGCAAATGGTGGATGTAACCTTAATGGTCTGAAAAAATGGGCATTCGATTTTTGCTCTCTTCAGGTAAATCAGAAAAAATCTGAGTGGATTTGAAACATCAGAAATAGGTGGAAGTGTAAGTGTTCTTGGTAACAAAATGTACAGTTAGGTAGATATTTATATTTATTTCTTTTTTTTGTGTTGTTCAAGACCAGACGATTTTTTCAACAATGATAATTGAGTGTTTTATCTCATTTGTAACAAGCTTTGTATTGACAGCAAAGGTCAGCCCCTAGCAGAGATGATGAAAACATATTTCATTCACATCCTACAAGATTTATGATAATATTTCTGGATTTTATAAGAATTTCATTTTTCAAAATCAATAAACATTTCGAAAGTGGTAGTTCTGCATGAGCACCTATAAAATCATTTTCTCCAAGGCCCTTTTTTTGTCATTCTTGTTGTAAAACTAGGGTGAATGAATAAAAAAAAGACACCACTGAGAGCTTATTGTTGTCCTCTAACACGGACGTTGCTTGTACTTAATGTATGTACAGTATATTTACACAGGTATTTAACGAGCACCATTCAATTCTACTTTTAAATGGAACCACTGATTAGATCTAAAATCTCAAGCACTGCACTACACACCTCACTTTTATTATTTTTGTCAATAATATGTCATCTAATAAAACCACAAACTACAGGCAAATATAAATGTTGAGTACTTTTCCAAGTGGGGCAAAAAGTGTACTGTTGTCACCTACCAGGTGTTTGTAAGTAGCTGTGGTATGAAACGCTGCAGAAAATCATTTAGCCAAATGTAGATGAAGAAATTATATCAGCAAGATTTTTCATAAGAAAATTGAAAATTGGTAAGAATCTACTACACAGTGAATAAAATAATACTTACATCATCATATAATTATTTAATAATTTTCATTTTCGGTCTCTGGTATATAAAAAGGCAGCTTAGTCTACCATCTACCAGCAAGACACAGCAGACTGGAAACACACTTAAACCTGTAATGACACATTTCAAACACATTTTGAATAGCAATGACATAACATAGCTGTGTTATTATGATCTTTGAGTTTGTCAGTAATTTGTAGTGATTATAAGTAGAAAGATGAAGGACTTGGACGGTCAGTGTTTTGTTCTTCCAATCTGCTGAACTTTAATAATACTTCAAAAAAAGTCATAAAATGTCATAAATAATGTCACACGTTATTAGTATTACTGGATTTGGATAACTGGGAAATATTAACTCAGAACCAGTATTTAATACTTGCCCAGAAATCACTTCCTGTTCCCTGTGAAGTTTAAAATCACTCAGGCCTGCAGATGCTGCTCAGGGAGTTGGAACCATAAAAACGCTGTTCAGTCACTATTGGTTGTTGTGAGCCGAAGGTCAAACAACAGGCCGAGGGATAAAGATTTAAGTTTGTTGGCAGGTAGGAGAATCTCATCTGACACAAAGGACCAACCCCACCACAACTTTCCACTGACTCACACAGTATCAGGTATGTTGCCTGTCAAATAAGTATGTGCATATTGGCTGCTTTATAAACAGCGTAGATTATTTGTGATCTACAAACTGATGAAAATAATTCAACAATAGTATGATAATGTAAATATAAATATTGTCTTTATTATCAGATGGTGGATGTTATGATTAAAAATTAACACAATAATTTACTGATTGCAGATTGTGTTAAGCAAAAGACCATCTGTCTTCATCATTTAATGAATGTTATAATTTAATAATTTATTGATCAAGTATTGTATCAAATATTGGGGATAAGGTTGTTTTTTTTACATTTAAACATTAATTTAATCGTGGGTATAGCAACTAACGGTTTTACACACTTTTTATTTAGCAATTCAACATCCCTATGAACACACACACACACACACACACACACAGGCCACAATCACAAACATAAACCTGTTTTCAAGTGCCATTATTTTTTCTAGAAGATTAAAATACAATAAATTATCATTTGTATTTAAATGCTAAGTCACTGAGCTATGTATTGTTTTCTACCATTTCTTTTCTTTGTGTCTTGACTGTTGACTTTATTATGTTTGGCTATATATGACATGTGAGCACTGACCATGAGGAGTTCTTTCACACGCCAAAGGTCAGCGGCATCACTTACAGAACGTTAAGGACCCCCCCAAACATTCACTAAGCAATTTACCTCATTCCCTATCAATTATTGACATGCAGTTGTCAGATGAAAAGGCAGCCAGACTTTCCGTTGATCTGTTTGATGAATATTTCAGCTGACAAACCGGCCACCTGACACTCTGCACCAGAGCAATGTGTGGTTAGAGAGAGGTCGCTCATCTTGGCCGCAGTCATGCACATATGCGAGGGCAGTTCAAATGCTCAAGTTCAAATACAGTTACACTGTTGTTGTTGTTTTTGGTCTAAATGTGGCAGTTATGACATTTCTAGTAAATACAATTCATAGCAGTTGACACAAACACACACACTAATTTCTCATAGCAGCGACTCTGCAGTATAGAAATGCTAGTTTACTGTAATTAAGTACTTTATAGAGGTAGATTTCTAAGACAACTGTGCTTTACACAATACTTTTATGCTTAAGTACCTAAAAAAGAATAACTTTTGCTTTTGTGAAACCTCTGTACTTATACTTGAGATTTTACATTTTGAATGCAGGTTTACTCCGACAACACTGTGCACTCATACCGTGCATTCAATAAAGTTACTCGGCCACAACATAAAAAGGAACCCAATAGAGTTGTGGTGAACTGGTGATGTGTTATTTATGTCAGGCTCAGTTCCAAAGCAGCCTCTCTGGAGAAGACACACCCCATAAATTTTACTCTGGCCCCTATAAGCAGGTCAGAAAGGCAACTATATTTCCTCTTTATTAGAAACAACAGAAACAACATGCTACCATAAAGGGGACCTTAAAGGTGAATCTGAAACACAGTGAGTGGCAGAGACAGCACGCTGCTCAGACAACTGAGAAGTAGTCACAGAATCCATTTCTTCCAACTGGCTTGTCGGCTTATATTGGTGCATTTCAGAATCAGAATCAGAATCAGCTTTATTCGCCAAGTATGTTCCACATACAAGGAATTTGCTTTGGTCTTTTTGTAGCCACTCTAGGACATTACAGATAGAAAAACAATACAATAAATTAAAGACAAATTACAGATAAAAATAAAACACTCTTTGTAACAAGACAGAGAGACAAGAGACAAGACAGTGTGTGTGGGTGTGTGTGTGTGTGTGTGTGTGTGTGTGTGTGTGTGTGTGTGTGTGTGCAGTGTGCTGAGTTTAGTGCAGTTTGTGTCCATGTAGCAGCAGCAGT
>JAUMTR010000017.1:12298091-12316876 GCA_032270685.1 Microctenopoma stevenorrisi
TCTGCTGAGCCTTTTTGAGGAGGGAGCTGATGTTGGTTTCCCACTTTAAGTCTTGGGAGATGGTGGAACCCAAGAACCTAAAGGTTTCAGCCACTGACACAGGAGAGCAGAGTATGGGAGGGGGGGTGGAACGGGGGGGTGTCCTCATAACTTATGCGCCAGTGAGTCACAAACTCCCCATGCTTCATCACAGGTCAACTTGGAGATTAACTTTATACAAAGATGTAACAAATGATCACAGTCTCTCAGGCACTTCTTATCTGCTGAAATGAATAACCCTCTATATATCCTGACCTCAGTCTGTGGTCTGCGTGTTGAAGGCCCATCTGAGGGAGATGGTATCGATCTGGGCAGGGGCTCTGGCAGCATCAATAAACAACAGGGTTCAGGCTTCAAGGCTGAGAAAGCTCAACTCTATTTCAGCTAGAGGGTCTGCATCTGGATACCTGAGTTGGGGTGCAGATGGTGGGACGTATTTTTCATGCTGAAATCGCAGATGCTCATTTGTGAAATCAAAGCCAGTGATACCTTCCTTGCTTCGGGTTCTTTGTATATAAATAAGGCCTTAAACAGCAGCTCACACAATACCTTAAATAATTATACTGATGTTAAGGGGCGTAGTAAATAGAAAGCAAGTAACATTCAACATCTGCAGGAACACTCAATGCTTAACCAGTAAACGAATATGATCTTCTACATCCACATTCCAGTGACGGAAAACAGTCCTGACTTTGGCTCATTAATTAATAAACAACTCAACCAATACATTTGACATAGACTAATGATATAATAATCATCAGTGGAGCAGGTGGAAGAGGAAGCAAACACAAGCTGCATGTGAACACTTTACTCAATTTTGTTGCCTTCTTGTTTTCTTGCTTTTTCCTCTTTGCTGAGAAAGTTAAATAAGTGTGCCTCATATGTTTAGAGCCAAACTGAGCTCACTTTGTGCTAAGCAGCTTGTCAATAGCAAGAAAAGAGGAACGGTGCAGGAGAGGAAGTCTGACAAAATGGCTTTTAATTACCAGACAGTGAATGTTGGCCTTCCTTTTCCACTTTCTCCTCCCAGCTAAGTCAGGAGTTTGATTTCTGATAATGTGGATTGCTGACTGGGCTTCATCCTTGTTGCCCCTAAAGCAGAAGGACCTAACATCAAGTCCTGGGAGAGTATGTTTGACAAAGTGCCATATAGATCCTCTGCTTTTCATCAGAATGCACTGCTGGTGGAGGCATTAATCAGAACGCCTGATAGTCTGGCTTTGCTTTCCCCTTTACTCTCTTGTAACAATTAGGCAAAGTAATAATTTCAGGCATTACATGGAAACCAATGTGTCTTTAACCCAGTTGTTGATGTAAAGGATGAGATAACTACAGAGGAGGTCAATGCACTGAACTTGTAACCTTTGTAATACACAGACAGACGGACACACAGATTGATGCCTTACCTTTTAAATTAGATGTTAACAACTGATAGGGAAGTTCAGCCATAGGCTAACCAGAAGAGGAGACTTTTGTTTTAGCAGCCAGTGAAATTCAACCTACTGCAATAGCTGGCAGAGTGCATGTCACGTCCAGCCAGATCAGAGCCGTGAAGAGGCAACAACCTTTAACAAGTTCTTATCGTTACACAGAACACCAGTCAACAGAAGTGGATATCAGATCTATGAGCACAATGCTGTAAATTAACAGAAAAATAGACTTCTCTTTGAGAGATCAATGTCTTGTTCTTGGAAGTGCAATCAGAGCTCCTTGGTGAGCAGGCACAGAGACTGATGCAGCTCCTCAATCATATAGTCGTAATCAACAACGCCTTCGTTTTCCATTCAATTATACACTAACGACTCATGCCAAGTGGAAAGCTTTAAATACTAATGCTGTGTTAATGTCGAATGAAAGTGGCAACAACCTCTTTGAATACTTGAAAATCCATGATCATGAGCGAACATGCTCCTGGTATACCTTATTCTTTTTCAAAAGAGTTTTGCTCAGCTCCATGGTCAATGTCTTTTTCACCTCTAGAGCAAAGTATTTCTTTGTGAACACCATCCAAACGAAATGCAAATATTGACTTAGCATTTATAAAATTAGTTTATGTTCAATCATAGTTGTTGAAAAAATGCTTGACTCCTAGATACCTATCGACTATACTCTCAGAAAGCCATTGTATGTTTAATATTTTACTCAATTATTTTACTATATCTCACATTATTGTTACAGTGTACAGCAAAGTCCAAGGTGACAGCAGTCTCTTTTGAGGGAGAGCTTAGTAATTCTAATTCAATATAAAGGGCTAAGTTATAGCTTAGTTTTCCTACACTTTTTAAATATAGCACATTAAAGTAAAGTAGTATAGTGCATAAAATGTATGTCAATTATTTAAATGGGAGTATTTGCTACACAATATTTACTATATTACCATTCTAATAAAAAACTAAAAACATATTACTTAAATCATTAAGTTCAACTAAAAAGTTTGATATGTTAATTGTTGGTTCTTGGTGAAAGTCTTCCAAAACAAAATATATTTATCTTAGAACTGACACTGAAATGCAGATTTGACCAACATGCCTGAAACCTGTTTCCCCTTGCTTAGAGGAAGCAGAAATACAGCCAGATAGTAATAATTTAACACAAACACAAAATGTTGTTTAGCATCTTTATTGCAAATATATGACAACATTGGCAGATGTAGAAAAGTATACATGGGCGATCAGCTGAGTGGCAAGAGGTCCAGGCAGGGTGGAAATGCTGGACTTCTGGAATGCTGTGAAAATTCACTATATTATATACAATTCTATATATTGGTGAATTATCATTGATATTGAAGGCTATAAGAGACAAAGTGATTTGCAGTAGTTTGGATATAAAATGTTTTTTGGGGGGGCAAAGCTCTAAAGCAGGGGGACAGCTGCCCATGTGTAGATCCGCCCGGATGACAATAAGCTTTTGAATATATAATCCTTTTGATTAAACCATTTACTGCATGTTGATAATCATTTTTTTTGCACAATATTCTTTGTGTGTCAGTGAGTGCGCTAAACGCAAAAGACTAGCTAATGGCCTTTTATTTTGAAAAACCCAGTGCGGATGTTGATTCGGAAACGCCGTTTTCTCCTAACTAGCTGTACGGCTAATTTTCTCAGGTAGAATTGTGTAAAACTTTGCCATAGAGAGCGAGCGAGCACAGCTTTCAATTTAAGGCAAATGTTTAATGAGCCTATGATGTGACTCGGGTGTTGGCAGCGACTGACCGCAAATGTTTTTCATGTTTTAAAATCTCCGCGTCTCAACATTACAGCGCCGTTGAGCAGGATGCTAGCATGTGCCGTTAGCAAACCAGTGCAGGAAATAAGCTAGTTTAGCTAGCTCAGGCAACCAGCTACGTGCTATTATGAGGCTTATTTTTTCCTCTTTATGCTGATTCTCGATTTAAAAACGTCTGCGGGAATGGACACCGAGGCCATAGTGATCCGTATAAAAACGCCGTCAGGGGACATGGACTCACCTGTCACCTGTCCATTGCTTCTAAACTTCAGTGACCTGCTGGTAAGTCAAAAAGCTACACAGCTAGCTGTAGATAACTGACACCGTGAAAACCACCCGATGCAGTTTTTATTTAAGTGACAGTAGTGTCAGCTATAAGACTTTCGGTTTCCAAACTGAACTGTCTGTCTTCCTGGGTTATACTCTGGGTCCATTTAACTTTACCAAGCCAAGTTTAGAGCCTCGCTTTTCATAATAAAAGAATTGGTTCGCATTTTTTAAAAGGACGTCTTAAAATAAAAGTCTGGTCCTCATTTGAACCCGGACCAAACCTCAAACTGCCCATAAACAGATTAATTGCTAAAGCTTTGTAAGAGCATGAGAACAAAATCCACAGTCATGAGAAAAACAATTCTGGTGTATACATCACCACTTAATCACTTATAAATGTAAAAAAGCATTGAAAGCTTAAAAACTTATTTTGTCCTCAGACAAACTATTTACTATTTTCCCCAATTGCTTACATTAGAACAATGCAAGGATGAAGCCTGTACCATATCACATTACTGACATGCTTGGTTAATAGTAGATGACCAGGCTAGTTCTAAATTAGCGCTACACCATTTCATTTTGACATGTTGACATTGGTGGATGGCATTAGTAGTAACTGTTATAAATCATGCAGATGAATTATTGCACAATAAACGCTTTCCTGGAAGCTGGAATCATTAGAGCAAATCAAAACATGAAAACCTGATTTAATACAGACACAGAAAACCGTAAATGTTTTTTGTTTTATTTTTTACTTTTTATTCTTTCAGCTTGCAATCAGAGATGTCATGCCAGAAGCCACAGTTACAGCCTTTGAATGTAAGTATGTGTTGCACATGGAAACGGGGACGATTTACTTAAATGACATCTAATCCCTTTGCATTCATGACATCTAAAATCTTTTAGCTGTGTCGTTGATTTTTATTATTTTATTATCATATTATTCTTCAAAATGGTTATTACTTTGCTGTTTCAATTTCAAAATTAGTAACTTAGTATGAATGTGCCATTAAGGTTTTCAAAAGAGAGTTACATCACTGATTTCACTAATAGCTTGGGCACCTGGAAACTAGCAAAATCTTATCATGTCTTATTCTTTTTCATATTGAGACTGCAACTGACTGCCCCGTAGCCTAGAACAGGGCTTCCCAGCCCTGGTCATATCGGTACCTGCTCCAGGTAGCTGTGGGTCAGACAGAGGGGCAGTGAGGCACTAGGCCTTGATTGCCAGGTTTGGAAACACCTGAAATAGAGCAACTAGAAGTTTGAATATATAGACAAATGATTAGCCCAGTGGTTCCCAAACCCATTCCGCAGCCCCCCTTGCCCTGCTTGTTTTTAGGGCTGAAACAATTCCTCGAATTATTTGAATAACTCAATTATAAAAATTAATCTAGGAATTATTTTAGAATCGAGGCTTCGTTTTCGTCATTTAACTCGCGTTAAACAGCAATTTCCATCTGTATTTCATACAGACTGTTATAATTGAGGCACATTCAACAAAGATGTTTAAGCAGGACAACGTGGTTCAGTGTTTACATTGTAAAACTGAGCTGGCGTAACCGAAAAAACATACAGACTTGGCAACTTTACTTTCCGCACGTAGCCTCTGCAAGGTAATGTTAGACACAATGATACACCATTCGCTCAGGGTGACAGTAAGTTATTGTGAAGCTTTCACATGCTTTGCTTTGTCAACCCCGCCCCCGGGGAAACCTACGGGATGTTTATTTAGAATTGCTAACTAATTTAAACACTAGCTATAGCTAGTTATAACGCACGGTATTTCTGAATATTGGTTTATCAAGGTTTATCAATAACAGCTAATTGCTTGCTTATATAAACATGTCTTTCATTTGATATAATGCACAATCAATATTGTTTATAACGCAAAATACGTTTTATCTGATTACTCGAATAATCAAAAATCAACGGAATACTCGTTTCCAAAAATACTCTGAGTGGCGGCCCTACTTGTTTTCTGGCCACCCCTTCCGCCACCGCTGTTGTGCATCAGGTGTATGTTTATCTTCTGATTGAATTAACACACCTTATCCAGGTAATCAGCAGTGGGTGGGGCAGGGATGGCTGGAAAACAAGCGGGGCAGGGGGGCAGGGGGGCAGGGGGGCCCGAGGGCCGAGTTTTGGAATCACTGGAAAAGCCCAAACAGTTCGCATTGTATCACTTCACACTACACTAACAGCTGGCAAGTGTTTTGCACATCTGAGACGTGACAGAATTACATGACAAGTTATTCTGAAAAGCTCATCTACAATTTTAAAATGAGTCAGTAGAGCCCACAGTATGTGTGTGTGTGGTCTATAGTGAAAGCTGCATTTAAAAACTTTTGTTAAAATATTTAACATTTTAAAAGTCTATTGTTTTTGTTTGTTTTTTAAGATGAAGATGAGGTTGGAGACAGAATCACTGTAAGAAGTGATGAGGAACTCAAAGCCATGTTGTCCTATGTGAGTATGTTAATAAATAATCATTGCACAATTTGCATAATCCTATTGTATTTTCTGCATTATATTTTTATTTAAATATATTTATTATTTTTAGAATTATGTAGAAAACCCCAAAATCCTATTTGACCAAACACTAGGAGTCAGTGGAGATGAAAAACTCCTTTTACCGGAAGAAAGCTCTAGCAAGACCAACCTGGGGGTGGGGTGGGGGGTGGGAGGCATCTGCCTCAGCTGGTGGGGTCGAGGCACACACAAAGACACAGTGCATAGACTGCCACTATTCATTCAGTGCTGCACCTAGTCTAGCACATTTTTGTTTTCCACCATACTTACTGTTCGTGCAAGGGACAGTAAGAGTAATGATGTGTAATAGGTTTCTGTACAAGGTACAGTGAAAGCTAAATGAACTGTCATTTTTTATTATTTATTATTCAGTACTTAAAGTTTTGCCTCATTAAAGAGCAACCCCCCTGGGCTGCAGAATTGTTCAAAATCTACTTTCATCTGTGGATGTCTTTTACCCCCCATCAGCTCACAATGATACTGTTGGAGCCACAGGCACAATTTACTCTTCTTGTTTTTTGTCCATTTTCATCAAGCATTCACTTGTGGTTGCTTTTTAATCATTAAGTAGCATAGGGTAGCAAGGTGATTAAGCAAAAGAAATACATCAGTTTTGCCGATGAGTGTTGTATAACAGGAAAGGAAAAGACAGTGACGCCAGCCAGCTTCACTATTTAAAAATCCAAATGAAATATTTACAGGGCTCTTCAGCAGTTTTTGTCTCGCTGAGTTCTGTGACCTGTTTGAATGGGAATAGCGTTTATTATGGTTTTGCTAACATTTTTTTGTTTGTTTATGTATTGCATCATGCATCGATATAAATTAATTATATGCACTGTATATTGCATTGATCTGTCAGGAAGGACATGTACTGTATAGCTATTTAATTTTGATATGGCAACCTATTGTCCAAATGCTTTTTTCGCCATCACTCAGATGGTGAGAAATGTCTTAACTGCATATTCATATTCATGACCCTGACCTGCGCCTCACACTACCAAGCAAAATATTCAGAATCCACGACCCCACACTGCTTCGTCCACATAATTCAAAAGCCATTTGTACACTAAATTTTTGGCAAACAAACCAGGAGCCCTGTAATGGCTTTGGACTCCTCATGGGACAGCCAAGTGTGCAAAAGCTGCTGATCACCTGGAAAATACTGGACTCACTAAAATATAATTTTCACTAGCCTAGTACTTTAAATGTCTTATACAAGGGTTGTGCATTTCAGCAGTCATTTGCATTTGTATTTAGGGGATTTTTTTTATGTTGTGGTTTGCTGTGGTTGCCATTTGTTCTCCATTGAGACCCCAGTGGATTGTTGCCTCAGTGTTATTAATTCCAGGTGAGCAGACAGCCATTATGTGAAATTAATTGGAATTAAGGGAGACCAGCATGTTAGGTGAAAGGTTGGACAATTCATTAGTGTCTTATGTTTGCTTTGTGTGTGTGCCTGCGTTCAGTGTGTAGATGTTTGTGATAATTGGGGGGAAAGAAGTAGCTAGACTTAAGTATGCTTTCACTACAGTAAACTAAGAATTCAGTCCTCATTGCTGATCAAAATTAATGCTCACATTCAGAGCTTAATTAACATCATTTTGCAGAGGGCACTTGTTGTGAAAAGTATCGTACATCACTTAGAACATTGATTGTTACATGCTCCTGTGAGACCCACTAGTCTTCCAGGCATCTCTAATCATTGTTCGACACCTTGAAAGACAGACGCCTCTGTTCAAAGTTAAAGACTGGACTGTGTCAGGTGCTAAAAAAAACATGTGACCTCATCTGTTCCTTGCTCAGCTCCCCCTGGAGGTAGTGGCTCTAACTCCGCTATTCTTGCTCCCATTTCCCCTTAGTCTGCTAATGATGATGAGCCCCAGTCTCTGCTCCCGCTCCCACACATGTCCCTTAAGGCTGAGCGATGGTATTTGGGATCAGACACTGTTTAGTTATTGGCCAACAATGGAGAATGTCTTTTAATAACACACCTACTACAGATTAGGTGGTAATTGCAGCCTTAATCAATAAGCTAGCTGAGCGGAAAATTAAAGGTACATGAAACCCGACCCCCTCCACCCACAAACACACACAACATGTTTTTTGGTATTAGGCCCATTGTTCAGATGTGGCCTAGTGAAAATGCTGGAGGGCGAAAGCAGAGGGCTAGGAGCGAGGAGGGATCTGACAGTGATAAATAGGCCTTTTAATAACAGCTGTGCCACTTGGGTAGCCATTCTGATCTGTTCCCATCCAAGCCAGTCCTATCGTCCTCCCTCCCGTCCCCTCTATGAGAGAGCAAATTTACATATCACTGTGATGACTTGGTAGTTCATACTGGGTTTTCAAAGGAACATGTATTCATGCACTACAGGGTGACATGCAAGTATCTGACTTTGTGTCCAGTAAGGTCTTAATAGGAAATTTAGTTGGTCTAAACTCTCAAAAAAGAGGGGACAAAAATAAAACACATGCGCACAGACATACACATGCAGTTTAACAGATGGTTTGGTTAACTGAAACATCAATTATTACATTGCCTTGGCAAGCATTGAGGGGCTCCAGTGTGTGTGAGCACGTGTTGGTGTGTGAGTGTGGGTGAGCTGTTGACCTGCAGGAGAAAAGGGTTAATGCTACACTCCTTCTGAACAAGCCCACAGGGCATTGGTCCTCATCGGCAACAGATTTCCACACAGCATGCTCACATTTTTTTGTAGCACTGTGGATTAATTCTCATTTAAATAAACATTTTGTGTGTGTGATTTTCTAAAATCTTCCATTTAACAAGACCTTTGTGGAACATGTTTTTTAATGCGTAAACATTTACGTACAGGTTATAAGTTTGTCAGATTTCAGTTGCAGGATGTTTAAAAGTCACTTCAATCCATCACCTTTCTTATCTATTTCTTATTTCTTTTAGTACTACAACATAATGAATGAACAACGCATGAATGGATTTCTGCCAGACCCTTTGCAGATTTTTCCAAGAGGTAAAGAGTGGCATTCTTTAAGGATTTTTTTAGTCATGAAGTGAAATTTGTGTTCAAACATTATGAAAATGGCAGCGTTTTGTGGATAGAAGTAAGAATGCAGCCCGTGGACACCATTAAAAATCATTGACTCATTCTGTTATTATTTTGACAGCCCTGTATACATCTGCATTTCTGTTCCATCAAGGAGATTGAAAGTGCCTTCTTCGATTTCTGCGATTGTGTCCGTTTTCTTTAGCTCGTTTTCACTAAGAGTAACTTTATGACACATCCCCTTTCTGTATCTTTCTATAGTTTTCTCACCATTTGAAGTCATACATAAGCACCAACAGGCCCCAAGGACAAAGTGACAGAACATTGTTGCATCTCTTTCTTACACTGTACCTGACTCTCATCATTCTCTTTCCCTTATCTCTATGATTCTGTTTTTCCTTCCTACCTTCTACCAGCTGTCTCAAGAGCCCAACATCTCAATCACACTCTTGTCTACAACTAATTTCAGAGTAACCCTCATTTCATTTTTTTTTTCTCTATAAAGAACTGATTCCTTTTCAGCACATTTGTAAATGGCCTAGTGATGTGTTCTACAATCTAGTCAATTACTGTTTCAGCCGGCAAGACTCCAGGGATCCGGAACATACATGGCCTGAAGGTACCTATCTCAATAATTGTTTCAGCTGCCGTACACAGAGAACAAGGGGAGGGAAGGGAGGGAGGGAAGTTGAAGCAAATGGATTGGTAACGCTGTGTTCCACTTCTTGAAATGTCAATTGAAGTCAAGGTTCTCCTTTTCTTTCACTCCTGCTCCTCTCATCTATGCTCGTGTATGGAGATGGCTGGCTGTGGCACTAGTGGGGCTCCTCTCTTTCCTTTTCAGCCTCTCTATTGTGTGTTATGCTGAGATAATCATTTAAGTGCACAGTGTTATGTTGAAACTCTGATCCCTCTCGATAAAATGATCCTCTCATTCCGTTTGACAGCAAGAACGTCAGCACTGGTTAAAGTGACCCACTTGCCACACCCAGGCCTGGGTGTGGCAAGTGAAATTGAACCCTGTGGTTAATGTGTGGTTAATCACAGTTCATTCATGATTTGATTGGGAGGTTTTATTAAGTGAGGTTTTCCCTTAATAAACAAAATCATCATTTAAAAACGGCATATTTACTGAGGTTCAGATATTAAAATTTGTGTGACAAATATCCGAAATAAAATCAGGAAGAGACAAATGCTTTTTACAGCACTTCAGGCATATGCTGCTGAACTGTGGCAGTTTTGTGGTCAGGGGTCTGTTTTAAGAAGATGTTTTCCAAAAAACTATAGGCCTGTGCCAATCTTTTCCCTCTTTTCTTCTGTTTTAATGTAGAAGTAATTGGCTGAGGGGAGTCTTGTGTGTTGTTTAAATGAGGTCTTCCTGGGTACTAATTAAAGAGAGAATCCCTGTGCTTTAGAGGACCCAACTCATCTGCCTTTTGACCTCAATTAAATGGGTTATTTTTAGTAGTGCCATTGCAGGGTCTTGTCTCTTCCATTGTGTTTGATATCTGGGTCTTTAGTACAGAGGTTTTTGGAGTAAGCATAGATGCAGATAAATAGATGTAGAGAAAAATGTCTCGATCAGGCATTGAATGTTTAATGTCTTTCTTATTTTCCTCCCGCTTTTCACCAAATTTGTTTTTATTATATATCTGGCTCTCCTCTTCTCTCGCGTACCTTCTGCTGCCTTCCATCCTTTCCCCTCCTTTACACCTCTTTCTCATTCCTTTGCTTGTCTCCGCTCATTCTTACGAAAGCTACTTAACTTCCAGGCTGAACTGACAGCCTGTCTTTTGTCCTTTTCATTAGGGGGTCTGCCCATATGTTTGTCTGTCTTTGGCCTTGACCACTAAGTCTGTGTGCACATGTGTAGGTGTGTGTCTTCTCACATCATTGTGTGGCTTTGCCCATCCTCAGGTTAATACAAGACCTAACTCAGCCAATGACTGCACTCATGTAGTCCCAGACTCCATGACCAACAACAGGTGAGTTTTCTGAAGCATTTTAAATTCATTTTCATAGAAAGGTGTTTGTAATTTGTCAGTGAATCTGCAATGTTTCTTTTCCCAGTTTAAAAAAATCTTCTGCTGAGCTGAAAAGAATCTTATCAAATGGGCAGGTGAGTGTGTGTTTACACTAGAAGTGGGCTCTTTTATGCATTTTCTTTGATGGGAAATGTGGGCATGTTATGTAGTGTCTGTGTATTTAGTTGTGCTGTTTTACCTGGGCCACACTAGAAGAAGGGCGTCTGTGAGTTCAGAGGAACAAGTCTGGTACAGTCATGTCACCTCTTTCCTGTAAAAACACACTTTCTCTTATACACACAGACAGTGGCTAGTGTGTCAGGAGACAATTAAGCCAGTGCCCTCTCAGGTTTTAGCTGTGACACAGTGAACTAATAGAGCTGTTCTCTCCATTCTCCTCCACCCATTCATCCATCTCTTTTCATTGTCTTCACCTCCCTCCGCGCGTCATGTTATCAAATCAATTGAGGTGAATTGGGGGAGGTGTGTATGTGCTTGCAGGAGCGTGTGTGTACTTTCATGGACAGTATGTTGAGATGCTTGTCTTTCTGTCTGTATAAAATTACCTGTTTTGACAGGGCGATGTTATTCTGCAACCCCAGTGAGAGCCCCACACTTAAACAGTTCATACAGGTTTTGATTCCTAAAATCTTTTGGTTATATATATTTCTGCATATATAAGTTAGATATTTTGTTATATGATAACTTATATAATTTATTACCCACATAATATTGGCAGTGTAGTTCCTGTTTCAATTTTAGAAAAGAGGAAAACAGATTAAATGCTTCTTACTTTTTGCACGTTGTTCACACACCTATCGTATCTTATATTTTTATCTTATTTTAGATATTTTTTTATGTTATGGTACTGTGTTGCTGTATTCTTGTACTGTCTGGAGCTGTGGTTATACACCAATTTCCCCAATTTGGGATCAATAAAGTCGTATAAAGTCTAGTCACTAAGCTAGTAGTTACTTTTGAAATAGAGTCACGTGTGCGTTAACTAAATCACCGAATCACTAAAACTGAAACACGATGTGTGAACTCTGTTTAGAGAAGGTTCATTAAGGAAAATGCTTATTTGAAAATAGGCAAGGAGAGGAAACTTTTGCACATGCCCGCAATGTAGGGTGAGAGTAGAATGACGACAGCGAAAATATTTTCATTAAACTCTACATCAGTCACCCCCCCTCCCCCCCCCCCCGCTAACCGTAGCACAATGTCCTTTTGTAAATTGGACAGTAAATGTTTTATTGATCTCTTCCCCTCCCTCTCCCTCTGTTTTCACTCTTTATGTTGTGAACTTAGAGTGACCTGAATGCTTGTGCTGTATATAGCCTCCAGTGACAACGTGGTCCTCCTCTCCCTCGCTGTCTCTCTCACCTGTTTAGTTACACATATCATCCACTGGTTGGTGGTTTTCTCATGTTGTAACATCTAAGTACTACTATTGTTTATGCGTGTGTTTGTTCTCCTGCAGATAAATGCACAAGATATCCACTATCAAGAGCAGCTGGGTCATGGAAACGGAGGAACTGTTTACAAGTAAGCGTTTTCCGTTTCTCACACTGAGGCAACTTTATAAATCCGCAGCACTATAAAAGATGGTCACACCGAAGCAATATAGTCTGAGTGATGTTGAAGCCTCTAGCATGCACCTAGAAAGGAAGTATGTCTCAATTAGTGGCTGGTATTAGATTGATGAATGTGACTTTTTTTTTTTTTGCTCAGTTTTTGAAAAACATGCACACATCACTCTGCACGGGTTCGGGTTCATTCTTCACCACCCTTCCTCATTTTTTTCTGAGATCTATCAGGCTGGTTTGTGTCCAAGCCTTAATTTATATATTCTGGTTTGAAGGTTGCAAACATATGTTATATTGATTTTTAGCTGTAAGATATGATGGCAGAATGACTTAATCGGTCTATAGTACAGCAGATTACCTGCCACGATAGAAGAGCTTTGTCCTTTCTTGGTAGACAAATGTGTCACTGTTGTGCTAACGTTATGACAAAGGTTGCCATTTGACTTGGTCCTTCTATCTTTCTTTTCCCCTCCTTGTGTTTCCTCTTTCCCATCAATTTTTAGCTATTGAGCTGCTTTATTGAGATTGAAGTATTGATCACTGCTCAGACTAACCTTGACTTGACAGATTGGATTGTTTCACAGTTTTAAAAAAACGCCATATATTTTCTTTTGGACAAATCGACATGACATTTTTTATATCTTTCTTCCAACCACCTTTTACTGTTTATGAGTTGGGCTCTTACTGAATGTATCTTACACTGCCATAGTTCTAGGAAAATACAATTGCTGATCAGTTTGGCACTAGAAATTGTTACACTACACCTTGGAAGGCCAATTTTGCAAGCCCAACGCCCTCTGTCAATTTAGCTGAGGAAGAAATCCAGGCTGAATTTCTTATGGGTAAAAGGAGAAGATAAAAATAAATGTGTTCATATAAAACAATTGCCAATACACATGTGCTGTTGCTCAGTGGCATAAGCATCAGACTGGGATGCAGGAGGTGGCAGGATCACATCCCAGCTCAGACTCCCAGCCCATTCCCCTTACCAGGTGTGTCCTTGAGCAAGAAACTGTGCGAGCTAATGTGCTTTGGATAGAAGCGCCTTTCAAGTAGTTTCTTATTCGGGGCAAACAGAGGAGCCAAACATTACTTTTAAACCATTTGAAATTGTTATACCCTTTAACACATCATGTGCCCTAAATGTATACTACACACTCATTCTAATGAATGTATCTATCTACTATAATAACTAACTTGATTTGTAGTTTTTAAGGTATAGGCCCTGATTTACCAAGATTGCAAACAGCGCAATGGGCAGGATCATTAAACCACTATTGAAATTTTAATTCAACTTTTCAACTTAATCTCAGGGCACTTTACACTGTAAGGTTTAAGACCCTTCTCATTATTTAAATACATAGAGAGTAATGGAGAAAAGGAAGTATTGAGGAGGACACTCTACTTACACTCTTGATATTTTAGAAAACCATCATCATATGTTAATATTCTACATCATTTCACCCTCCAGTCAGTACCGGTTTGAAACTTAAACACCGCTTGCCTTGCTTCTCACTTTTCTCACTTGCTAACAGGAAGCAAATCTTTTTGTTTATTTTGAATATGCAAAGCTCAGTATGCAAGATGTATACATGTACCAATGTGCCTACACGTTTCTCATTTTCTATCCTTTTAAGCCTCTACGCTATGATCCCGATTATATTAGGTTTATCATGTTTGGAAAGCACTACCTAAGGACCCCGCCTTTTAACCTCTCAGCCCATTTATGACCCAGGGCCATTTAGACTCAATTGGATGTTACCAGCACCTTAACTCTCTATAGCTGCACGCTGACCTAGGCATCCATCACTGTCGGCCTTTATTTTTTATTACACACTCTCTCAGAGCTCCACCAATCTAACTGAGTCTATGGCTTATAAATACAATAACAAGGACACCCAAGCTATTTTCGTGACTCATGGAACCAGCAGTCCAGTTAAAACAAGCACATTTGCTTGCCTGTGATTGTGGTGACATCTACTTAGACACCCACTGCATTCTCTCAGCCTATTTTCTTCATTGATTTTTTTTCTTTACACCTCATTGATTAGAGTGAAACCTGTTTAGTTAATTGCCGGTAACCTAGCGTCTTGAATCTAGATATTTCCGTATTGTGTTTATGTGCTACTAGCATCACAATGCCCTGAAAAAGGAACAATATACTTTTCTTTTGCCAAAAACAAATATAAAATGAAACTATCCAGATGTGCAATGTACACCGTCTGCTTTTATTGAAGTGTGAAAATGATTGAACCCTGTTGGAATTACAGCTATTTTTATTCACAGAGCCAATTTTTTAGTGACTCAGAAGTATTTCGACAAAGTTACCTAATCCTAACAGTCGGTCAGTGTTAATTATTGGTTGCAAGGCCATAAATATCTAATGATGCTGTTTTCAGATTCTCTTTTTTGGGCACTTGCAGTTAAATTTTGACTTCAGCAAGTGAAACGCATGCATTGCAGAACACTAAACTGACATTTTTTGGCTTGGGTCTGGGGTTACTTGTCTCAGCAAAAGGTGCCAGTATCTGTGTTGGCATGGGAGTGCATCTTTTTGTGGGCTTAGTGCTTTTTCTTTTATTATAGAAAGAGCACAGTTTTTTTCTGGAAATGAGGTTTGTACACACACCTAGAGAAATCAACTCCAGACTTTTGATCTGATATCATATTATTTTACTTTACTTTACTTTTGATCTGCTTACTTATATCATATTACTTTACTTTGCTTGGCAGACGCTTTTATCCAAAGCGACTTACAGGGAGCTGGCGCTGGGTGTCTGGCTCAGCGACACATAGAGGATAGATTAGGAGTCAGACGGGGTTTGAACCTGCGAACTTAAACATCACAGTCTGACTCTTAACCCATTGAGCCACCAGGCCGCACACACATATTCCCGACAGTGGAACAACCAAGCATCAACTTCCTGTAAATATCTATGAGGCATCAAAATGAAGTCTGTGAATACAAATGGCAGTAATTCTCACTCAGTTTACTCAGTATATATGTTATAGCTGTCCTGTATTTTGCATTGGGAAACTTGATGTAGTGGTTTTTGGGATAGGTCAATCTTTTGTTTTTTTTCTTTTCTTTTCTGGAGTTGACTTGATGTGGTGTGTGTAGAATGCTTCTGCCCAATGAGTCTACGCTATTGGATTAACTTCTGAAAATGCAGCAATATTTTTCATTATAAACATATTCATAATGAAAGCTATCTGCCATTCAGCCTACTTGGCCAGAAACGCAGATCTGCGGTTTGATTCAAAATGGATAAAAGGTAGCATTGGAGAAGGCACTGCCAACAGTAAACCAACAGTGATTGTGTTGTTGCAGTTTCTTTTCCAGCCACAAGAGGCCCATTTTTTAAAGGTGTTGCCAAGGTCCATTGATGGAATTAAGAAATAGTGGATTTATTTTTTTTTCTTTCTTTCCACATGAAAAAATATAATAAAACTTGTTTCAAATTAGCTTACACTGTGACCATATTTATTATTTAAATAATTCCGATGTACTAGTTAATTTTTTATTTTGTGTGAACATGCATGTCTCTCTCTGGATGTTTATGTTTAGGTTTCTGCCTGTGTCACTTACCGTAGGAGACTCACTATGGCTATATCAGGGGAGACAGCCAGGGAGAAAGAAGCCCGTCAGCTTGTCATCCATGTGGCAATGTAAATTTACCATGTTAGCCCTGATCCACAAGACTGGTCTCTCTAACCCATAGCCTCGGCTCCAGAGACATGGAGAGAGGCCCTATGAATACTGCATGATGGAGCTTTTATTACACAGAGAGCTGGAGTGTAAATAAGATCCAGGCAATGGGGCATGTTTACTGGGGTCAGATCAGGGGGAAGTGACGCGGGGTGGCTATGTAACCTTGTCCCCATGTCTCCTGCTGTCACAAGCCTGTCACTGTAACTCATACAGGGATGCTCAGCCCTGAGCTGGTCAAGGACAGTCTGTGCTTTAACAAAGCAGGTGTCACATTATGTCTCTATTTTCTAAAACCTACCTGCTCATAAAACACAATTATGGCATTTTTTAACTTTTATCTGGACCTATGGTGTGTTTATCTTTTAATTATTAAAATGTACTGTTAATTGTAAACACCTAGTAATATTGATCCGGTTGTACTTAACATATTATGAAGATGTTGCCCTTCAACCTTATGTAACACGCTAAAGAAACAAACCCATAAAGATAGATATGATGTATGTGGAAATTATAGATAGCATTTAACAAGCAACACCAACTTCAATAAGCCATACATTTGTATGCACACAATCATCACGCACATGAGACTTGTGCACGAAAGTTGTGATTCTTGTATTTTAAAGAGAAGTTATGGGTCTGTCCTTCACCATGTGTAGACTTCTCATTGAGAACTACTTGTTGTTTTCACACACACGCGCACACAGCCTGCCCAGTCAGTATTTAACATGTCTACCCCTGCGATCTTGCCTCAATTAACATTTTCATCTTAATTAAGATGCAGCAGTCATGCTTTAATGATATTGATTGCAGCTTAAAGGAAGACACAGACATCAGCATGGAAACAAGACCATCAGCCTCATATGCACCAAGTTCTTATTTTCTGTGAAAAGAAAAATGTGCGCTCTTGACCAAATGTGTTGAGAATGTGATGAAATAGAAAAGTATATATGAATAGTTAAATATTTGGTATTACTGTGGATTCTGTAGACAAGTTAAAGTGCAGACGTCATACCAAAGGTTTTTTTTGTTTCTCTCCAAATGTCTGTGCCTTTGTTTTTTGACCACCATTGCCATGAGGCTGTTATCAAAGATTTTGTCAAATACAGCTCACCTGGCTGTCAAAGAACAGTGTTTTTTCCAACTGTGGGTAAATACCTGACATGGCTCTAATAGGTGCCATTAATTAAAGGCCTGGGCCAGTTTAGAAGCGTCGGGCCGAAGAGGAATGCGATACCACAATCTAAGATGCATTAATCACACCTTGTACCATACACGTTCTCTCTGAATTAGCCAATGACAGGCGAGTAGTCGGGTATCACGATCACTGAGCCTGCTTGCGAAGTAGCCATTCTGTATGACGTACACAGCCCCCAGCTCATCCCAATCAGCTGACAGCTGCTGGACAGTATTCGTCCTTGAGGATTGTATGTTGAGAGGTCCTGAGGTATTGCCACTGGCGTTGTAAAGTAACCTCCAAGGGTTGTAACTAAAGCCCATGTTTGGCATTAGGGCGTTTGATAATTAAATCATTACGAGGGCAGTCTGTGGCTGCTCCTTTACTTGCAATTCAAAACTCTGTCTGGAACAGCTACTTGGGCTGAGTGGTGATCTGGTTTTGGTGCCATCTGACCTTTAAGAGAAGTGACATGGCATTATGTGGCATTTTGTTTACAGTCTTGTTTCTTTATTGTCATATCTGTAATGTCTCTACCTGTTACTTCTTGAACAGTTCTTGTATGTTATATTCCTTTATTTAATTTGTTCTTCTTTTTACTTTACTTTACTTTACTTACTGAACAAGTGAGTTTTTAAATGTTTTTTAAAGGTGGTGATACGGTCTGTCAGTCGAATGTGGCAGGGCAAGTTATTCCACCAGCCAGGGACCACAAAGGAGAAAAGACTAGATTGTGATCTGAGACCCTGTGAAGATGGAATTTTTAGCCTCATTTAATTTGCAGATCTGAGAGAGCATGTAGGAGTGTATCTTACCAATAGTGTGTCAAAGTAAGATGGAGTAGATCCATTGAGAGTCCTGTAGGCAAGCATCAAGGATTTAAACTCAATGCGAGCAGCAACTGAAAGCTAGTGAAGAGAGGCAAGAAGAGGTGTGACATGGGTGTATTTTGGCTGGTTGAAAATAAGACGGGCCGCTGCATTTTGGATCATCTGAAGGGGTTTGATGGTAACTGCAAAACCTCCGGCCGGGAGAGAGTTGCAATAGTCAAGTTTAGATATGACCATTGCCTGGACAAGGAGCTGCGTAGCCTGTTGGGTAAGAAAAGGCCTGATTTTTCTGATGTGAAGAGTAAATCTACAGGACCTGGAGGTCGCTGTGACATGCTCATTCAGGCTCAGCTTGTCATCTATCCAAACC
>JAUMTR010000017.1:12322305-12357735 GCA_032270685.1 Microctenopoma stevenorrisi
ACACACACACACACACACACACACACACACACACACACACACACACACACACACACACACACACACACACACTCCTTGTCTCCTTGTCTTACTCCTGTTCCACTGTGACTTTTGAACAGCCCAAAAGTATCATTCGGGTCTTTTGTACACCCCATTATATCACATTGAAGTAATTTTAAATAGTTGTCATTGTTACCGTGGTCTCTGCAGAATCTGAATTTATGTTGATATGCAGCATTCGCATTTGCTTATCCACTGTTCATTGCACTTGCAGTTGGTGAATTCCATTGCCAAAACATATGTGGGAACTAATGCATATATGGCGGTGAGTGACCCCTTTTAGTTTCATGTAAACTAATTTTAGTTATGTTAGTGAAGATATGAGTTAGCAGAGGAGGCTCAGAGCCTCCCACATTGTTCTTACATTTTTTGATACTTGTCTGTGCCCCACAGCCAGAGAGGATATCAGGAGAACAGTATGGTATCCACGCAGATGTCTGGAGTGTGGGAATTTCATTTATGGAGGTATGACGATGTTTAAATGGCCTCATGTTCTGGCTATAACACATTAAACTCCGTTGACATTGTCATGCAGTTACAGTTTATTTTTATTCTTAAGACTGTGTCGTGCTCATTGACTGAACAGGTATTTGTTTGGGCAGCAGTATCATTGCTCATCTTGCCCCATGGGGTTGATTGAGGATTTGACTGGCAGCCAGCACTTTCAAAAACATTTTAATTTCAGAATTGTACATCCCTAGTCTCCTCTCCTCCCACTGACACTATTGATTCTCCATCTGTTTCTGTCTATTGTTGTACTAATGATTGGGCTTCTGCCACACCTTTCCTGGTCAATAATGCTTAATATCTTTACAATTATAACAATAATGGATGAGTTCACATAGGAGTCCTGTCAAAAGTATCGACATCATGCCTGTGTGATAAAGATAGAGCATTATAGCAACGTCCTGTCCTCTTTATTTCTGGCTGTGGTTGTTTGCATTACACTAAACGAAATGGCTTGTAGTCTCACTGCAGATTGATTTAACCTGCGAGTTGTCTGTTTATGTTCAAGGAAAAACTGTGAGCATTTGATGCTTTAATAATGTTGCCAATAAGCTGCCCTTGACCATGATGAAAAATGCCCACTCTAAGTGAACTGCCAAATGTCAGGGAGAGCTGTCACCCAACGCTCCTCAGTCAAATTGAGACACATACACACGATGTACAACCATCCCTCTATCCCATCCTCCTTCTCTTTATCTCATTATTTTGTTCTCTGCAGGTGGTAGTCGTGGGGGGTTATTAACTAATAGCTGATGTTGTTTGATGAGGGAGTGTTATCAGCGGGTGGACACTAAGCTTACCTCAGAGACTGAAAGTCTCAAGTTCTGCTTGCTGAAGTGGCTTTAGCAGCATTAAAGTTTCTTGACTTAAAGACACTGTCAATGGAGAGACATGTGCAGTATATATTATTGCATGTGCATATAAGAGTACTGTATTCATGTATAAATATACTGTAAGCTGCTGTGTAATTGGATTCAAACCAGTGGTTGTAAAAAAAAAAAGTGCCTTTCATGGTACGGATCATTTGTATTGTTGTGCATTTTATCGTCAGGGTTAAATATACTGTAAACTATATACACACAAATACCTGTTGGTGCGTGTGTAAAATATTAGGCATGATTTAATAATAAACATTTTGATGTGCAATGTGTTATAAGTTTGACCAATGTAAGCATCATGGGTTGGTTGCTTGATTGAATTACATTGTAATACATGTGTAAAGGTGTTTACAGATATTGTCTTAAGTCTAACTCTGTACTTTTTATTGTTTAAAATGTCTTAAAAAGACAAAAGCACTAATTTCCTTTTCTTTTCCACAGTTGGCTCTCGGCATGTTCCCATATCCACAGGTGAGTTACGTCATTTTTGGGTTTGTTTTGGTGGTATCAAATCAGGAATCTAATCTAGCTTTAACTTTAAGTATTGTTGTCTAGAATCAGACAAAAATGTCTTTTGACTTCAAAATACATGTAGATGCTATCGTTAATACTATCTTTTCTATCAGTGAATAATAGTTAACCGTAAGCATATAAATGGTTCATTCGGGTTCATTTCTTTCTTTCCTTACACTAAGTTAAATCCTGCTCAAATGTAATTGCCGACCACAGAACTGACTTCACAATCTCATCAAGCCTTAATTAGCCTTTAAGATGGACTTATCCCAATAATCCCTAGTTGAGCAATCTGAATCTGGTTGCCTCAGGTTACCTCCTGGTTACTTGCCATTGTATAATGTGGAGAAACAGATTTTAGAGATTGTTATTAAAACCACTTTGTGTCTGGGCAGAAATTGCACTTTGCAACCTTATTTATGTCATATAAAAGTGATGATTTTTCATTTCTGCTAGCTATGGATGAATGTGTTGAGTTTGTATACTTTGAATGTGGTGTATTTAACAAGCTGAATCATTGAAGTCGTCCCAGTGTTGCATGTATTGTGGGTACATTTGATCATTTTCCTGCAGACCTTAATTCAACAAACAACACTTCATTGCAGTTGATTAAAGAAGCAGTGTGTGATGCAACCACAGTAGTGTCTTCCCAGGAATTGCCTACAAGCCTCTATGTAAATTGTCCATCTTGATAAAGGGGGAATCAGTTTTATTTAATGCTGGAGTTGTATGTCGGGTCAGTTCTGTTAATGTTACCAGAGAGAAACTCTTCAATGTTTCTACAAGACTTGATTAATTAATTCAGCACCACGCTTCATGAACAGACCATTTAATTGTTGGTCTACGTTTTAAAATCTGTAGTATACAGTAGTTTTTATATGAAAATGGGCTGGACAAAATATCCGAACACCTCTCCGTGTGTAGTTTAGACCCTTTACTTTAGTGCAGATTTTCTCTTCTCAGTGTTAAATTTCCCCTAACTCCATATGGTACTGCAGAGTTCACCTGCAGGCTGTGACAGAGCAGTGTGTTGAGAGCGCTCGGATCCAGCTCGTGAGGCGCAGCCAGCCAAAGTCCTCGGGCCTAAACTGTCATTTTTGCAGACGCTGGCACAGCTGTCTGTGCAAAACCCCTGCTACACTTCACAGAGATATCTTAGTACACACTGAGGGACAAGTTGGACAAGATGAGCGAGAGATTGGAGGAGATTCAGTTGCCTCCCCAAGATTTCACTGTAGACTAGACGAAGATAAGGGGCGAGTTGTTAAAAGTTGAATTTGGCTTTGGTTTTTGGCGGGGGTTTTTATAAAGGAGCTAATTTTAGCATTGTTTAAGGTGTTTTATTCACCCTTTACATTTTGAGGAAGTGAGTCTGCCTTCCAGTGTCTTTCATTTGTGAATGTAGTTCAGTTGATGCTCCATCTCTCATTTATTCTTTTTGTGTGTGTGTGTGTGTGTGTGTGTGTGTGTGTGTGTGTGTGTGTGTGTGTGTGTGTGTGTGTGTGTGTGTGTGTGTGGAGTCATCACCTCATGTTTGTCATGATTAGAAATGGTCTCTTTAATTCCATTTCACCACATGTCGGGATTCATTTGCATTCTTTGTCAGGAGTTAATGGAGTTTTTTCACGGCTCGCTCTGAAAGTCTTTGAAGACACCAGACCTGATGTGTATACAGCCGCCAGCACAATTTCTTCTGATTGATTTGTTGTCTTTTTGTTTGCTCTATGGCTGTTTTTGTTTCTCTCCATATTGTCATATTTCCTCAAATTTGAATGAATTTCTGGATGAAAATGTCAGTTTTTTTGTGAGTAGGTTTCAGGAGTTTCCATTACACATCACTGCATCCATCAAACAGCTTACATGCTTTCCCTTTCTTATTACATCTCTTCATTTCAAATGAAATGAATTGGGGATTGTTTAGCGCTACTATGTATTTTATGTATATTGTAAAGTTTCTTTTAACACTTTTTATGGAGTTGGCTAGATATCACTTCATTATATTAGACTTTCTTTTTAGCTTTTAGTAATCAGGTAATGCTACACTGCATCTGCCACTATTTATCACCATTCAAATTGTTGGGTATTTATTGGTTACTAAACCACAATTGAACCATTCAAAATGTCTGCACACCTTTGCACACCTTACTTTCCTACCACCACATATGTTTAGTAAATAATTTTAAAATATTTTTTTTATTATAATGCAAGAGCAAATCTAAATTTACCACTTAGTGAATCGACGTTAATGCGTTTGACTTTTGAAACATTGTGAGGAAAGGTTCTCTTGTGATTTTCTTTCTTATGGGGCTACCTTTGCCCATAAGCAAAACATGCTTGTCAGCCTCTGGTAAAGTTGAAGGTTTTGATAAAAAGAGACTTTTAAAAGTGTTTCTGAATCCTTACCCTTGAACAAATATCTTGTGAAATCCTTAAGACGGGAAGAAGTCATCTGATCCTTATGAAGTGTTTATTGAGTTGCGCTTGGAATAAAAGGAAAATCATTTCACATCTAAAAATGGATTTTCTGAAATATTTTCTCACAGGGCGCACTTATATTATCCAACAATGAGGAAAATGAGCTGTATGTGGCTCACAAATGATCATAGAATCACTGAAGTGGTGGTAACGGAACCTTTGTAACCGGGATCTCAGAGGAGCAGGAATTTGATGTTTTACACTTTTGTGTAACACAAATTCGCACACAGTTATTACACAAACCAAACAGGGCAAGATTAGTAAACCTATTTTTTGATATATGGTCGGGCTACATAATAGTAGAATAAGTGCTCAATTATGCTTGAATAAGTTAGTCTCCCACTATCCAATTTCAACCTCTGGAGCAGCAGGCAATTTTGTCCTCGTAATTATTTCTGAACACATTCGTTTTCCATAGTTGCCTTTAATGTCTCTGAATGAGGCAAAACTGAATGCAGAGGCAGTTTAAGAGTCTCTTGGTATTTACAGAGTGTGAAAACCTGTATTTAATTGAATGAATCAATAAGTGGTCTAATGCGCTGTCAAAAAAGAAATGAAGAATTTATTTACCAAACATTATACGCTGAGGCTGGTGTTTGGCCTTATATCAGTCTGTCTGTGGTTATAAAATTGAGTTTTCAGATATTTCGACATAACGACCTTGAGATTGTATATTCCGCTATATATGTGGGAATTTAAGTTTTCTTTTGCAGACATAATTTTTTGGTTGAAAAGTTCTGTTTCAAGTTCTCAGTCTTCTCATTAGAGCTTTAACTCTGTTGTCATCGGGTGTTTATGCAGGTTACCAAGTCCAGGTTATTTTGACACCATGAGCTTGCTTTTTGCAACCCTTACTCATACTGTCCGTGGCAGTAATTCTACCCTGTCTTACCCTAACTAAGAAATTAGCATTAGTAAATCTTTTACCCCCATTCTACAGAAATGAGAGCAAGGCCATTAACATTTGTGTGTTTTCATTATGTAAATGGTGTTAACACATACTCACAAATTGCCAACAGGAAAGCAATAATTTTCTTCTAGTGATCATAATGTGTCCAAGTGCATCGTGTTGATTATGACACGCTAATTACATATTGCCTCGTCTCTTCCCCTCTGTCTTGCCCTACAGATTCAGAAAAACCAAGGATCTTTAATGGTAAGTTTTATTGCATGAGAAGAGGATGAAATAAAATTGAGGTCTCCAACGCTATATAGTGTTACTCTTGGTTGGCTCTTTCATTTAGGAAGAACACATTCAAATTGCATTTTGCAATACGAGATCATGCTTAAACTGCTGATATTACATTAGGTTCCATTATGGAATAATAAAAACATGCCGCAGCTGAAGGATGGCTTTTCCTTAGCCTGCTGCATACGATTAATCCTTTTTTTATAACACTACTGATTGTCTCTATTGCCAAGAAATTCCATGTAGACCAACATGTTTCTCCCCGTGTCTCTTCTATTCCAGCCTCTCCAGTTACTGCAATGCATCGTTGATGAGGTGAGTCGTCGTCTTATGTGCTTTTGCATCTAAAGTCAGTCTTAATGGCCCGGAAAGCTTATATTTTGTTTCCTAATGAAGCAAACCACTCAAACAGCTTTGCTCCCCATTCACTCAACCCCTTCACCCTATGCAACTGCCTTAGGCAATACACATATGCATACTCACATTACTGTAGAGGTTGGACCTGTCATGAGTGACACACACACACAAAACACAGCTTGGAAATCTGCATATTACAGAGCCATTGCCAAAGCAGACAAAATTTGTTTAACCAGAATTATTTTGAAGACGGTTCTAAGTGTGGCATAACACCCACAGAAACACAGAACAATGGTACATTATAACGGTATGTGATCAGTTTTAGATCAAATATATCTGTTTTACCATAGAATTCTGAAATGCTCTCATGTTATCATTTACACATATCTATACAGTTCATAAGAAAACTGAGGCTGCGCTACACAACCGGAGCCTAACCTGGGCAGTTGGCATTTCTTTACGGTCATTCACAATCGATTCCTTCACTCGTTTTTCTTTCCTTTTTTTTCGTGTTTTTGTGCTGACAAACACTAATAGCAAAAATGCTACAGCACTGCTATAAACCAGCCTCCCATCGCCCCCATCACACATTAAACATACAATGTCACTTGTCCTTAACTGCCTATAGATTGGCCGTAATTAATAATTAAATGCTTTTGGTTGTAATGGATTGACCCAGGCTGAACTGTTCATTAGTCACCTAGATGTAGGCATCACTCAAACTATTTTTCCTGTGCCCTTTGCCGTCTCCCCTTGAGGCGGGAGAACACTCCCTGTTGTCCCTAGCGAGCCAGCGCCGCCTTGCTGTCCCAGCTAATGCAGTGTTTTGGAGGAATAGACAAGAGGATAAGCACTCTTTGGAAAGATGATCATGGAGAATGTAACGGTTGAGTACTGCACTTAAGTGAGGAAGATTATATATGCAGCGAAATATCAAGAAAAGTGATCCTAGTGTTTCTTAGTAGATCAGTACCTGGTATTCAACTGTGTCTTTTTGAGAAGTAACAACACTGGTCTAGTTGAGTAATCATTTAATGCTAAGGTATTTGTTTTAGTCAAAGTACGTATTAGTCAAAGTACGTATTGTCCATCAGTATGCACTTTCGATGTAGTTCAAGCATGTTGATATTGCCTGTGATTTATCTGGTTTGAAAGTTGCTGCAATGGCTGAGTGAGTAATAAGGTCCTGCAAAGGAGTCACTCCTGTTACTGTAGTTAGAGGTATATATGTGGTGGAGGGCTGTGAGGTTGAAGTGTGACAGTCTCCCGTTTTTACTTATTTTCCTGTCACAAACGCATAATGAGACAGAAAGGTTTAACTAAAAACTAAATAAATACATAGATGAACTTAATCTTCAACGGCTAGAAGGTGGATAGATATTTCCCCCAGAGAGTATATCATATAAAAATGAACACCGTAGAGATTCTGAAATTATTTTTATTTCACAACACCAAGTTATGTTGAGGCCAAAGAGAGTGTGTCCCAATGTGTGTCGTCAATTTAAGCATATGGAAGTGTGTTTAAACAGCAAGAGTGCTTTTTAATGTTGGTGTGATTGTATGGCAGAGTAACATACTCAATCTTTTCAGCCCCGGTCTTGAACAAGTTCTACCATCTGTCCCCCCTCATTAATGTTCCTCTCTTCTGTTTGTTGAATAGCAAGTGGCTCCACTAATAAAGAACTCCTACTTTAATTTCAAGCCTGTAATTACTGATCTAATTTTGCCTAATAATCGCTTCACAGCAATGACATGTATATTTACTCGTACCCTTGTACCCTCGTAGTGTGTGTTCTGTCTCATAGTGGAGCGCTTTGACAACTGGAGGAATAATTCACACAGACTAGCCACTTTCATCAGCCTGCTTGTCTTTTGTGCTATCGCCTGCTGCCACATCAAAGCTGCAGCGGTGTTCCTCTTAGCTGGAGACATGAATACATGCATAAATGTGGGTGTTTGTGTTTGCAGAAAGGTGCAAATATGAGGGGGAAAGTGCAGAGAGAGATTTGTTGCATCAGATTTAGCCTACACAACACATAAATAATTTGTGTAGTCAACACTTTGCACCAACTGTGGGTTCAATTGATTGTGTTTGTGCGTGCATGCATGCGCACCGAATTACAGTGGTTGCAAATTATTTGGCACTCTCCCTCTAAACGGAGTTTACACTCAGGCTTGTGGTGTGCTATGCTCAAGGGCATTTGTTTGTGCATGTGTATGTCTGCATGTGCTATGATATATTGCTCATCCGAGCAGCGGCAGCACTGTGAAGTGCAGTGAGATTAGAAGGAACCCATTCCTTTGTTAATTTAAATGGGTTCATGCATCATGCTTTGCAGGAGACTGTCGATCAGAGTGTTAAGGAATGGCGAACACTGCCCAGAGGTGTTTTAATGTCACAGCAGGACTTCAAATGTAAAGAGCTTTAATTCCCTGCATATAAATAAATGTGAGGTTGTGGACCCAGGCTTTATGTTTCTTTTGTAGTAGAATATTTTTATTTATTTTGTTGCTCATATTTCCGGTGTTGTATTTGCCTTTCAGATGGCATGTCTTCCGTGTCCGCCGTGAACATATGTGCATTCTGCACTTGCTGGCGTGTCGGCACACAACGTTTTACTGTAAATTTCAGCAACCCTAATGCTCTTAATGTCATACTTCTTTCTTCTTTTTGTTTTATTTTTATGCTTATTTTACATTGAGAGAGAGAAACATACTTTTAGACACTAGGTACACATTCAACATTGTCTCCCTCTCACTCTCTTCCAATCTACAACTGGAAGACCCCTATGTGGAGCCAAGCTATCTGCAAGATTCCTCCGCAAAGGTCCCATTGTTAAACAAATGGGACTGAGACAGCATTTTGTGGCCCCTGAGTGCAAGGTTGTTCTTTTGGGTCACAGGCTGCAGACCCTTTGTCAAATAACCTACAACCACTGACTTCAAGCTAGAGTGAAGACACAGTGAAGATCGTCATGAGTATGTTTATCATACTCTGGTGTTGAGTCTGTTTAGTTCATATCAGGGATCATGGATCTGTCATCTGCAAACCTACATGGTGTTTCACTTATTTCTCTAACTCTGTTAAACCAAAATAACCTGGTGTATTTGAGGACTATTCATGTTGAAAGCTCAGATGGCAACGACTTGGAGGATTAGATAAACAAGAAAAGACTCAACCCAAAGTTTTATTATAGTTTGAATTTTAAAGCATCATAAATTCATCAAAAATACATATGATGTAACTTAAACTAAAGGCTGTCATATTAGTTTATTTTATGTCACAGTGTGCAAGGTGGACCTAATAAAATGAGACTGGAAAGAAATCACTTTACATAGCAAGGTTTAGGACCTTGCAAAAATATAAGTGTATATATAAACAAAATAATGCAGAAAACCGAACAGTTCCATTTGAGCAGCACTAGGCAACAGTGGAGAGAAAAAAACTTCCTTTAAGAGGAAGAAACCTCCAGCAGAACCAGGCTTAGGGTGGGCGGCCATCTGCCTCGACCGGTTGGTGTTAGTAAACAGAGATAAGAGAAAAGAACAACAGGTAACATAGATCATAACAACAATGAGGAGCAGCAGACGAAGCACTGGGCAGGTTGGTAGGACCAGCAACCACAAGGTGAAATCACACAACTCTAAGGTCAGGGACACCTGCAGAAAGGTACAGAGAGAAAGAGAGACAGAAGGACGAAGCAAAACTAGGGGAGAGAGGAGACACAATGTTAACAACATGTAATGATGTCATGATGAGACAGAGAGACAGAGGGAGAGAAAGAGGAGAAGCAGCTCAGAGTGTCAGGAAAGTCCCCCAGCAGACTAAATCTATAGCAGCTTAACTAAGAGATGGTTCAGAGTCACCTGATCCATCTCTAACTATAAGATTTTTTTAAAAAGGAAAGTTTTAAGTCTAATCCTGAATGTAGCGAGGGTGTTGTTTGTAAAGATTCTTTTCATGATAATGTAAAGCTGGAGTTTTGGCCTTTATTTTGTGGTTTCATCTAATTTTCAACTTAAAAATAAAAAAACCTAAATAACCTAATCTTAGTTTAAACAAAATTGTGTAGATCAGAACTATCTTTTTTTGTAGTTACAGTGGACCCTCGCTATAATACGAATTACCTTTTGCGACCTTGCAGTTTAGCTTTTTTTTTTTTTCAACAGCGCATTTCGTTCTGCGTCCTGATTGACTGTAGACCACTGTCAATCTATCTCCTCCGTGCCGTGTCTCTTGTACATTACAGAATGCGTCCAGCTTGCCAAATCTACCTAAATCGTCAATCTAATATACATCAGGATGTCGATGCCTGTCTGAGAAGTGAATAAATGTAAAAAATAAAGCTGACTACTTTGCGGATTTTGTCTATGGCTGATTAGTGCAACTCTTAAACCACTGTATTTGTGTAAGTGTATTGTATACCCAGTTTAAAATGTGTTGTTCCTCCTCACAGGATCCTCCAGTTCTTCCCATCGGCCAGTTCAGTGAGAAGTTTGTTCACTTCATCACTCAGTGGTGAGTCAGTTGCAGTTTAATACACTTACAGACCAAATTACTTAAATTAATTAGGAAGTCCCGTTTCTATTTTCAGTGGCTGTTGAATGTGTAGTGCATTTGATTCTTGTTTGCACTAGCTTAATATGTTTGGCAAGGTCAACCAACTGAGCCCCACACGACCACAGGGAACAAGTACAAAGGCCGCAAACTGCTCGTGACATATGTGAGCCAAATGATTGTAGATGATTTAAGGCATTAGTGGTATACAATGGGATAAAAGTAAATTTGCGTTCTTGCTTTGTGTGTTCTAATGGTTTTAGCTATAACATTTGGTCCTACCAATGCAGAATGAAAAGCTATTCTGTTTTTTTACAAGGGGTGATTGATTAATCTGATGCCACAGGACAAAAGATGATGTTTAACCTCCATTTGTCTCTGATTCATTAGCCTCTTATAACCTTTACAGTTGCACAAATATACACCCAAACCACATGCAGGCGGCATGTGTGTGTTTAGTACTCATTAGCTGGCTATAACAGCTGTTGTTTGTCCCACGTGTCAGCTTTATTTACTCAAAAAGGGCACCTCTCTCTCAGGAAGGACTGAGGAATGAGTGTCCTGCCCTGTCTTCTCCCAGGCTTATGGCTTATTCATGACTAACTGCAGAGAGCTCCCTACAATAATTTCTTAAAAGCAGTGATTTTCTAATATAGACAACAAAACTGTGTACACCCCTGGCTATTGTCTCAAACATTTCAAATAATTACAAATCTGTAATACAGAAAACAACAGATATGTTTGACTAATTCACCTATAATCAAAGGTTAATACTGAGGTGTATGAGAAAACATGCAAAATAAATTATTTTGGTTATATGCAATCATGAAATGTACAATATTTGCTTATAGAAAAAATGTGTGCAGTTAATCAAAACATAACATTGTGCACTTGGAAACACATGAATCGTGGCTGGATATAAACTTTTTTTTTTTCTTGTCAGTATGAGGCGTCAACCCAAAGAGAGACCTGCCCCTAATAACCTCATGGTGAGTTAACCAAGTCTTTCATTTAACAGTCCCAAGGACCACGAATTTTAAGTCTCGAATAACTAAGGGTGATCATATTCATGCATTCCAATAAAAATTCAATTAAACATAATTCCATTATCTCTGTACCTTTTGGAATATACAATTGTGTTTTTGCAGTGATTGGGGTGTTGTGGATCAAGGACCCTTGATGTTGGTATTGCTGTATAGGAACAACAGTAATGAACTGTGCTACCAATAAAATATGTCGCAGAGAGTTCAGTGCAAAACCTTGAGATAGGATTAAGACCTTTTTCAGAAATTATTAATTCAATTCAGTGCATTGGATCTAACCTGAATGAATAGGTCCCAGCGGTATACAAGAGTCAAATAATTCTGGTTTGCAAAATTAAGTTATATAGCCTAATTTGAACAAAGGACAAAAGGATCACACACACACATGCGTCAATGGAAAGGTATCCCTCACACCATGTAGAAATAACTATACAAAACATAATTAATTCTGAATATCTGTAATGTTTGCAGCTATCAAAATGACCCCATGTCCCTTCTGAAAATTGAAATTGGAGAGACCATGACTGCTTTATTACATTCATAAATATAACTCACCAGGTCAGTTCATTGGGTCAGTCAGGACGTATTTTGCATTGTGCAACAGTCCATGCACCTCTTTCCTGTAGATGGTAAACTATTTAGTGTATACTGGTATATTAAGTGATTGAACCAGCAAGTTCATAAATATTCAAATGTCAGAGCCATAAGTTCTGTGACTCTGCTACTGTTGAGGTTTATAATTAAGGGAGTAGACAAGTTCTAGACTTACCGGTCAGTACTGACCAAAGCCTGTGCGTCCCACCCAATGTGGACTTGCTGTTCTGACATTAGCACACGAGTTTGTACAAACTGCCTTTTAAGAGTTGCAACACGCTCTGGTTGCTGTGTTAAGACCAAGGACAGTGACTGTTAAGTCCACAGAGAGAAGCCGGTGAAGGCCTGGAGGGTGTAAATGCAGAGCTGCTAACAGATTGTATGTTCACAGTCTAGCACCAGAAAGGAGGGTTAAAGGGAAATGTTGTCTAGACACTCACTGGGAATTCTTGCCTCCAGTACAAAGTGGTTTTTCGCAAGGGAGAGACGGTGTTCTTCTCCTGTGGATGAAGTTTAGCTTGTTGAGTTTGCAGTATGCTGATCAGTTTTTATGTTCACATCTGTTTGAACACAGCTTAAATCATTAGCGTTGAGTGACATCTTTGACTCCAATTATTTAGAAGTGTGTGTGTGTGTGTGTGTGTGTGTGTGTGTTTACCTGCGCCTGGTGTGTTTTTTACTTGATAGGAATACCAATCATCTTATTTTGTCTTCAGCTAGGCATGTGCTTGTTGTTGGCCAACACATATTTATAGATAACGGATGCATCATTTGTAAGAAAATTTCAATAAATGGAACGACTCAGTGAGTTAGAAGCAGTGTTAATGTGTAGACTCTTCACAGTGCAGAGCAGCTGGTCATCTCTCTCTTCTTTGTGGTATTTGAATTTTCCTCCACACTCCTAGTCTGTCCCACATTTTTCATATTCATTGTAATGTCTCTACGTGTTCCAAATGTCTCAGTTCCCCCCATCCTGTGTTTCTTTTACCTATATTTTTGTCCTCCTGTAGGCCTCACATCTCTTCCTCTGCCCACGGTGAACTAAGATATGAGGTCATGGATGCCTGCCTTTGCAGCACCACTCTGCTGATTGTCTTTTTTCCTCTATTCCTCCTCATTCCCATGTTTCTCCCCACCTCTCACTTTACCTCCTCATTCCCCCAGCCTCCTGAGTACATTAAAACTCTTTACCTATTCTATCTGTATGTTAATGCATCCAGCCACAGCTTCCCTTTTCTCCTCTCCGTCTGCTGTACAGAAGTATTACCATTTGCTCTCAGTTGTTTTCTATGCAACTCATTTCTCCTGGAAGATAATGTGGAAAATCACACAATGGTGTAGACACTGAGCAAATAATGTTGTTTTATGACCATACAAACTCACCTACTAGCTCTGGTTTTCTCATCAGGTTTCGGCATGTGGTTTCTCTAATCACTGGTATAGCTTTTATTGATGTCATTATTGTCACTGGGATTTTATCCTATTAGACGTTCTTTAAAGGGTTGCTGTTTGATTGCATGCCTGCTCTTGATGGGTTCGGTCCCTGAAGCTTGACACAGTCTGTTACAACTAGTATACTGGATTCTTTTCTCATACTATTAATATTTATATTCTGTTCACTTCAAATTTGTTGGCTTTTGACACAGCTTAGTCGTAAAATGATATTTTTAGTCCAGCTATATTCCCAGCATTTAAAACCCAAAGGTAGAGGTAATAAGGACAGTACAAAACTAAATAGTGACGGCAGAAACAAAGTTAATGAGAACAGAAGAAGCTTGACTAAGCAGTCATTTAGTCCACAACAGCACTTGGTTTTAAATGTCTATGCAAAGGGCCACATTTTTGCACATGAATGAATGAATGATATATAATATTGTGTTGTATATAGCTTCTTTATTCTCTAACTCCGTGCCCTGTGGAGTTTTCCTGTGCAATGCAATGACTATGCAATGCTGTGGGATTATAGGAGTGTACCGTATTTACCATGTAAATAGGTGGCTTGTGATTTGATACTTGACCAAAAAGCTTTACCGCCAGTGGAAATCTTAAGTTGATCTGAGTCCAGATGGTTTACACCGTGACTCATAACCTGTTTGTCATTTTGTTGGTCACTAATTAATGGAGAAGAAATCTCTAACTGGGCTTTGTCTGTTTGTGTCACACTCAACACTTGTGTAGGTAAGAGATCCATCTTCTTTCATTTCTTCTAAGTCCCTTTGTTTGTAAAGACACATGATGAGCCATAAGAGAGGAAAGTGAGTGTGTTTTTCTCTCCTTATACTGATGCATCTTTCATTGAAGACACCCTATCCTGTCATCATAAGCTAATGGCGTCAGTAGAGGAGACTTTCCACTGGCCTGCTCCCAGGACATTAGCTGCAGGTATTTGGTGATGACCTGTCCTGTCTGAGGTTTCTTGCTTTTGGTTTGAATCCGGCTGTCTCTCTCCTCACTCTTCTCCTTCAGTGCAGGGCCTCATCCATGTGTTATTTTATTTTTTATTCATTTACCAAGGACAAGGAATACAAATGTAGCATCTTATTTGTTATTTGTAGCATTTTTGCTTTGTGAACGTGTGTGCTTGTTTTACGTGTGTTAATTTGTGTGCGAGAGAGAGAGAGAAAACGGAAAACGAGTAATGATCCCCATACCCTTATATTCTTTGTCATTTGACGAACATTTCCCTCCCCCCATCTCCTTCATCGTCCCTCATTCCCCAGCCAGCAGCCTTCACACAGCCTTTTAGCACCCTTGTCAATGCTGCCCTCTTATTCTGCTTCTCTATTCATAGACGTGCACACACATACACACACAAATTTCATCGCCCCCTTTCAACCCTGGAGACACCAGATGAGCCCCTCAGTCTTTCACAAAAGATCCCCTCCAGTCTCTGACTGTTACCAAATCTAGTGTAGTCTTTCCTAAACACAAAGAAGCATCACACATATTAGAGAACTGGAACTGCATGAAACTGTTATATCACGACTGTAACACCCGTAAATATTAATGATTAATGATTATTAGATTGTTAAAAAGTTCTAAAATAGTTATAAAAGTACTAGCCAAGTCTGTAGTCCTTGCACCTGAGAGACTTTGGTTGATTCTGTACTATATCTTATTATAGCAGAGGAGTTTTCCAAGCACTTTTATCCACCACGATTTTAATAAGCTTTAAAAAGTGAAGCGGTACTACTTACTGCTAAACGTTGTTCCAGAGACCACTGAATCATTCTGTACCAGTAGCAAAAAGTGTAGATGCAGTTGAATTAACAAACGTAATACCAAGCAACTATTAGTAAGAGCAGTCATAGAGCTTGTTGTCCTTCTCAACTTTTACGTCTTTACTTGAGCTTTACACGCATTGTTTTTCATGAATTCTAGTTGCTTGATGCTTGGAACCAGCCGTTTTAGGTAGCCAAGTCAGAGAGGTCTCTTAATGTTTACATCACAATATGTGCAAAAAGGATTTTCACAAGCTTGCTTATGTATGATTGCACCTCTTAGGGGTCCTGCTGTCACTTCTAGCAGTGCCAGATTACTGGTGTCTGACCCTTCGCTCTCTAATGTCTTGGGTTTTGATATAAGCTTCATGTAATTTTGAATAATAGGTGGCATCAAAATTACTTACTTCAAATCAATGTTTATGCTGCACAACATATAAGAACATCTTAGGTTTTTTGCTCAGGTGTTTGAAGAGATTAGACGGTTAATTGTTTGTCGATTTTCTGTCAAGTAAAAAATTAGTTAATTTAATAGTAAATACAAGGTAGCATTGGATTGTTTTCTTATAAGGTTTATTATAGATGATATGGTTAACGCCATCCTTTTATATTATACATAATCATTAATTGTTAATCCCGTTACAAACAACAAATAACACGTTTGCTATAATCATGGTCATGGCTTACTACCTGGTTTGCCTGCAACATGTGTCTCCCAACAAAACAAACCCTCTTCCCACTTCTCTCCATGACCAGATAGTAGGTTTGTTACTTCAGCATACACATGCAAACCAAAAGCTTCCCACCTTTATGAAAGTCAAGCTATGCAACTGCTGCAGTGCACTGTTTTCTCTCTTGCACAGTTAGTTGGCTAATACCATCAGGCCCTTACCGTGATGGTGCTTTCCAGGACACGTTATGGTCTGTTAGAACTAGCTCAGTCACATCGAGTGAAAAGCCGGCTGTATGGGGATAATTGTGCACATTGTCAGACAGCCTTAAGAAAGTCTTTGGATGCACTACTGGCAGGAAGTGGTTTTGAATGTCACATTAGCTGTTTTAAAAATGTCACAGAAAGCTATACATGCCTAGGGCCTTCATGGTTCTTCTTAGTCTTCCTCTTTTACATATCTTCCTGCCTTTTTCTATTTCAGTAGCTACCCGCTAACATTTTGGCTTCCTTATAGATGGGTACCTGGAAAATGCCCTTCATCACTATGCAGTGTTAAATGTTTTGCCCCATGTATCACAGTGCACACCCACACACACATGCACACATTTATTCATTCATACACACATCAATGCCAGGCAGTTTCCAGAGGGAGCTAGTGATTAGCATGTAAATCTGTAAAGACCTAGTTATTCCATCTACCTCTTCACCCTTCTCTCTTTCTCACACACACATCCACACACTGACACACACACCATCCTTCTAATGAGGTGATGACCATTCTCTTGTTATAATTGCCTCAAACTCCTTTTTAATTTCTTCTGAGGGTATTAATCATACATAGAGTTATTTAAAATCGCATAAATTAATCTTGGATTAAACCGACCTTTCAAAAGCTTCTAACAATTAAAGAGTTAGGTAGAATTCCCCCTGGATTTAGGCCATGTTATTTGAGCAGAGCAGTTGCAGGTGATTATACCCCTTTTGATGTGGCCAGACGGTGATTAATACAACTTTTAAATGAGTCCTTCCTCCGTCTCACCTCTGTCCTCCTGCTTCTACAGCAGAAAGTCAGAACACCTTCAATGACACAACTACAACTACAGTACAGTGTACCTGCATGTGTCTGTAATAAAGTATCTTGAGGCAGCTGAACTATACAAAGTTTTGAAAAGTGTCAAACAGTTTTCCGCTCTTGGGACCCTTGTGTGAGAGGTTGCAAGAAGGACTGATACTCGGCTTCAGAGAAAAATGTTGTGTGTGCTCGTCCTGGGTTAATATAGTGTTTGCGCTGTGCCGTTGGTGTGTGACGAGATACGAAAAAGCCGCGTACCTTCATCCAGGTCAAATTCCAGCAGATGTCTCCGGGCTGTCAGGGTTAATTTCTGCAGCAGAGGTGGAGAGCTGGATTTTTAAAAACATCACTCAGGACTTCCTTATTTATTTCTGTATCACTCCCTCTCTGCTGAGCCAAGGAAGAATGATGGATGAGATGGGTATTCGGTACATAGGGGCACCCAGGAGCGTCCACTCCACTCGTCTCATACTGACACACACACACGTTCACACTGATATGAGAGTAATTAACCTCAGACTGTGTTAACCCCAGCTGCCCATTAGAAGGACAACAGGATTGATGGGGCTCCCCCCAGTCCTTCACAATCTCTACAGTTTCTGCATGATTAGTGCACACTAAAGTGTGTTACAACTTTCCTTTAAAATATACAACGACACCAGACTGAACACACGGTGATTGAACGCTCACAGTTAAAAGTGATGGAGTAGTAGGCGGAGGTGTAAAGGAATCCTAATACTTCAAATACCATCAGTGTATGTTCATCGTTTATTGTTTATACGTAGATTACCATATTTCCAGTGCAACCACAAATAGATGAGAATGATCTCGGGAGATAAAAAGTGGACCATCATGTCAGAATGTCCTACTTTGTAGCTAATCTTACATTGTCTGCACCAGTTTGGGTCTTGCTTGGGGGTATTCAACATTGTGCCGCTCCAGAAGAAGAAAAAAACGACAACATCGCTGCTCACCTTGCAGTCACTTTCTGCGTCCAACTGGTGAAGTCACTGCTTGTTTGATATTAACTTTTAAAAAAAGAATAGAAAACACAGTAAAAGCATTTTGGCAATGTTCACATATAAGCATATGTTATAATACGGCCTGACCCCGGTAAAGTGGAGTGAAAGAGTTGGCCATTATAGACGGAGGGAGTTGACTGTGGGAAGATCAGCAAAGTCAGCAGGCTTTGTCCTGTCTTTGTCTCTCAGAGTGTCTCTGAATGTGTGGATGAATAAAAAATGGCTAAAACTTAAGATTCAGACTATTTATTAGTGGCGCTTTGTAGATTACTTCAAATGTGTTTTTTTATATTTTCTGCTATGGTTACTTATCAACTTGCATTAATACATCTGTAGTTGACCGTATTGTCTGATATACTGCATAAGCCTGCTCAATTTATTGGTTGAGTTCCAATTGTGACCTTAAATGCTCAAGCGAGCAAGTCTTTATCCACCAATCTCTTGTTGAGACTGATCGTCTTACTTAGACCTGAACTCCTATTAATGGTGTACAACAGCGACGGTCTGTTGTTGTTAAGGACAGCTATCATTGAAATCAGTGTTGACACATTCATTTAGTCTGGCAGGCTATCTAATTGGATACCTAGACACCACAAATAAAATTCATGGCCTCAGTTGACTTGTCTCATTTACAACCTCTTCCCCTCTCACCTCTGATCCTGCTGTGCCCTCTGCGACCCCTGGCTCTGGTCCGGTGAGTCTCCCAGATGAGGCTGGTGATTGTGACTGTTGTCATTGAGAGATCACATGTGACATCTCTGTTTCACTCCTGCAGCAGTATCAAGTGAACAGTGACAGCGTTTAACAAAATTGATGAGCTGCCAATCAACAGACGCGTCACGTTTGTCGACTTTCTAGATTTCCTTTACTGACACTACTGAAGAAAACTTGAAATAATAGGTATCATTTTTTATTAAATAGTCGTTTTTCAAAGATCAACAGACGGTTGTTATGGCTACTGTTGAATTTTATGATCCTGTTATCACTCATATAGATCATTAAACTCCAAAGATATTTCTTTCACACGCCCTATCAAGCCATTACTTAAACATTTCGCTTTTAAAACCAAATCTGTTGGACATTAATGTTTAAGACTGTTTAACGACGTGCCTGTTTATTTGTGCTTCATTATTATTATTATCTTGAATTGTGTTAAGAATAATTGTTCAAATAGACCTAAACAACATGCTTCAGATAAAGATGTAATAATGTTTGTGGCTTCAGTCTGTCTGATAATAAAAATAATGCACAACAGGTATAAAATGTCACTTTCATAGCTGTCAGAAGAGAGATTTTATGGGAAAGCTCATTACTTGTGTTTGTAAGGACATTAGTGGTAGCAGATATTTATTCAAAATGTTTATTGTAATATGAAACTTAATTTTGAAAGGAAACTAAGAAGTGAAAAGAATACATTTAAATTCCCCGAACATTTGCAAATATTCTCAAGTGAAGATGTTTATCTTCACATATGTTTTTTACAGTGTAATGGCCTCATTTAACACCATTTTGTCTGCATATAATTTGAGGATTTTCAAATAATTTGCATAAACCTGACTTTAATAGGCATACCCTTTTAAAGCAATTACAAATGCATTTGTCATTTGTTGTTGCAAGTTTAAGTTTTTCGAACAAAACTTGTAAATATGCTAATGTTTTTCTGAAGATGATTTGTTGTGCATCAAACCCAAACAGACACTGTCAGAGGTTTCCTAACTAAAAATGATTTACCGCTTGCGTGTTTCTCTTCATTTTTAGGATCATTCCTTTATCGTACAGTATAATGATGGTAATGCAGAGGTTGTATCGATGTGGGTTTGTTGCTGTCTCGAGGAGAGGCGAGCTCAGCAGGCCCAAGGATGCATCTGACGTCCACCTGTGATGGACCAGGATGTTTAATCCCAACCCGTGGACCCCTATGAAAGGCTTCAGGGTTAAGTATGTCCAAATGCACAGTACAAATGACTTCATATAAACTGACTCAAATCACTAGATGTTCCATACTTTGAGGAGGGAGTTCTTTCTTCAGCAACACTCGTGCGCCGTGACAGTGAGACGCTCACATTCTTTGCAGTGAAGATTACTCCCTGCAGCCGGTCCAGGTCTCCGCTCAGCAGCTTCGTCCTAACATTTTTCTGGAGCGTCCAGAGGCGCAGTGAGAAACGGAGATAAATGTTCCTGTTTTGACAGATCAGTGACAACAAACTTCAAAGCATAAAGTTGGAGGACGCTGTCAGAATTGTGCCGTTTGTAGGATGGCATCTGGGAGAACTGTCGTTGCAGTTGACAGACGTCTGGTGAATGTTACGCTTTTTGTCTGCAAGTAACTGCCCATATTTGTGTCTGTTTCTCCACTGGTGTCATGTATTACCTCAGCAAAGTTAGATTGTTGCTTGTAGCTGCAAGATTATCCTAAAATAAAGACCTGTGGATCAGAACATTTGAATCAAATGATTGCAAAACTTTGTGAGGGACAAATTGGACATGTCCGTGGACGACAACAAACCAGAAGCACCAGTGAGTCTGCGGCAGCCCTTCAGCAGTGCATAGCGGAAATTAAATATTGAATTATTTTGTTAATTCTCAAGCTCATTGACCAAATAACCTTTTGTTCACACTCATCTGCTCCTAACTTGATCACGTCTGCAGAGACCATGATACTCTTGGAGAGGAAGCAGATTTTAGCTTTATTCTGTAGAATTTAAGAAATCAGTTTTCAGAAAACAACCGTTATGAGCCAATATTTTTTATTTTAACTATGTTTTATCTACATTGTGACCAGTAAAAAACATACTGAATGTATGTTCGCTTTCTATATAGAAATTATGCTCTTATTGTATTTTTATAATTACTGGATTGCCAAACAGGTAGAGAGAGAAAAATATTATTGCAGTGCCATACAGACCAAAGTCCATTGACCCATATGGTGAATTGTATGATGAAGGCAAAGATAATGGGTTTAGTCAAATGAATTGCTTTGACAAGCTCTGTGTGTGCAGCCGAAAAAAATGTTTAGTCTTTAAGTGTATTGAACTGTTGTGACTTAACAGCAGCCTACAGTGTGACAGGTACAGTACGACCATCTCTGGAAACAGGTAACTGCAGTATATCTGTCGCTGAAAAGACTTAAAGCACCAGTTTATTATTTTTCAGTGTCTTGTTTGGTGTGGAGGGGGTTTTCTGTTACAATAAGGAGACACATGGATGGTGGAGAGTAATCACTGGCCTTCAGCTGTAAAAATGAAAATCTGAACCTGAGAATACATTTGTTGTTTTTTAGAACAACTGAAGTGCTCCATCAGGTTATTACATGTACATATATAACATGTTGTTTTATCTTTTTTTCCTAAATGCACTATTCATATATTTTTTTCTTACTTAACACAACATTGACTTTGCATAGGAAGTAGAAGTAATATTTTTTGTATGTGTTGGGAATCTCCAGTTGTCCCTCCACATACTAATTATGATTCTATTCTCTAATATATAAAATTATGCATATTTAGTTTAAAACACTGTTTGAGTGTTTAAAAAACGGTCAAAGTGCTCACCAAATGGACTCATCATTCATGGTAGCTGGTGTAGCACATGTGTCTCTGTCCTTACTGTCTCTGTTCACATTGTCAAAGACAAAAATGCCAAAAATGTTTAGCAAGCTAATTCAGTTGTTTAAAACCAGCTCTAGCACAAGGTAATTACACCTGTGTCATTAAGTTGGCCTAAATGGAACAAAAGCTAAAATGAAATAGTGTGGAATAAGTGCCCATTGGCTGCTGAAGGCTTTGTTTGTATATTCACATATATGATGATTTTTACATATTTATCTGCTGTATTCGTTTTTTTTCTTTTCATCCTGCCTCTTTTGACTCTTGCCCAGTTATGTTTTTTCTGCTTTCTTCCTGAACCACAAAGCATTATGTTAGCAGTGGGACTCCGCATTACAAATTGTACTGTGGTGTGGCTAATTATCACTTTTACTGTGTTGGCACATATTCCAAACATAATGTGCAAATAAAATGTATTTAAAGTTTGGGATTTTTGTATTTCTTCATGATGTAGTTCCCGTTTGTGCATGCGCAGTGGACTTCCCTCCAATACAAAAGATAGGAGAACTCAAGGGCACACACGGGAGTATTGGTGGAGGGTATTTTCTGGTTGTTATCAGGAAGTCTCCCTGATGCACGTGACAGCAGTCTACAGCAGCAGAAGGCCGAAAGATGTCGCACAGGAGATGAAAGATGGACACAGGTGAACTTCAGAAGATATCTACGGAGGTGAGACAGAAGCTCTTGTTCACCAAAATCTTGTTTTTTCTCAATATTGTTTAATATTTTACATATATAAAAATACCTGCACTATTTTTTTCTAAATATATTTTCGGGGGCGCAGTATGCAAGTCAGTTTTTAAGTATTAAGTTTTTCAAGTTGCGCAGATTTGTTGAAGTATTTGATAAAGTTCACCTCCATACTTTGTAATGTAACCTTGGCTGGCTGTGACAGCGGTCAAACATTTCGTGTAGGTCTTCACCAAGTGTGCACAGGAAGCCACTCCTTTGTTGGGGTTTTAACTAGCCACTGGCTTGACTTTGTTTGGATTCAGATTAGAATGACGAGACTTGAACCACCTTTAGGACATGTACCTAAATCTTCACAGTATCAAAGTGAAGGTCTCTTCATTAATACCCTGACATTTTCATTTCTTGACATTAAGTGACCCAAACCTATGAGCACCATGCCGTCTGAAGTTCAGTTACAATTTGCATTTCATATTTATTCATAGTCAACCTTTAATTAACATTGGCCTTATTCATGGTTAATTTCTTTATTATTTTTGCATTAACCTCTGGAAAACAGTTGACATGAATATAATCCAACAACAGGCCTCGGTTCTTTCTTTCAATTAAAAAAATGATCAGGTGTGGTCCATGTTTGTATGTTTGTTTCCTTTAGGTTTGCAGGTTTGTTGCTTCTGTCACCACAAGATGACCACAAGCTTTACATAGGGTCTTGATAATGTCCCCCAGATTTCTTTGTGTTATTAATCCCTGAAAATACAGAAATGATGCTGATGCAGTGTTGTATGAAGACCAGAACTTCTGTCTTGGACAGAATGTGTTGAAGATGTCTTTCTCTTATCCAAGCTGATAGATGCATGATGACAAACTTTTTTGGAAAGGGCAGGAAGAGCTGTGTGTCTTTGGAGGAGCAATGATGGGAAAAGCTCTGTGAGCAGATGATAAACCCAGTGATGAGGTAAAGATGTAGAATAGGAGGGGACCCAGAGCAGGGCCCTGAGGCGCATCTGTGGCGAGCCACTGAGAGTAGGAGATTTGCCCCACTCTGACAGAGTTAGCAGAGCTGTAGCAGACCGCTACATCATCTTTCTGAATCATGCTAAATTATTTTTTACCACCCAGAGGACCCTGTTCCACAGCTGGCCATACGTGCTTTCATAATTTTGACATGGGCAGATTTATTTTTTTTATTCTACTGAAACCTACTCTTCTAGCATTCATGTTCCTGAAGTGTGTTTCTAAACAGTGCATTATGATTAGTCTTAAATTAGTATGTTAGCAGGTAACATGAACCCAAAAGGACTTAACACAGAATAGAACTGAGACATACATAATATTAACTTGAAAGTTTGTACCAAATTTTATGGCTCGATGGTTGTTGAGACATTTCATTCAAAGCACCAAACGTGGAGTTATACTAGATATACTCTATACACTGGAGAAAAAGTCAGGAAATCTCCAAAGTTATTGAGCTCTATGCTGCCAGTCCATCAGGCCAACTTAGCTTCACTAGATTCAGGCATCTATTATCCCTAAACCATCTTTAGATTCAAAACAAAGGTTAAATCAAATTGACAGGTTCATTAATTTCTCTGCTGCACTTGTTTGCTAGAAGTGAACCCTGTTTGTAATCCAGGCTGTTAGATGTCTCATGTAGGTTTAATAAAACGTTGACACAGAATGAAAGGAGGGATGGAAGAAAGACGGAGCGAGGTTCTGACTCAGCCTGATAACTTGACTGTTAACACACCTGCCGCTCACATGGCTTCAGTGCGCAGTCTCCGCCTGCCGCACCGCGCATGTAAATGTTAGCGTCAGATGATCTATGACTGCGCCAGAGTTGACCTATAGTGATAATATGTCTGAAATTAATATTGGGATGCTTCATGATCTCATCTGGCGAGCCTCTCTCCTGGGATATTGACCGTGCATTGTTTGCAGATGCGTCTTCATTTCTGGCAGTCAGACCCTCATATTCCCAAATTCCCACCGAGCGGCGTCCCTGCTTTGTATCGGCCGATGACCTTCTTCCACAGCGGTCCGACTTGATTAGCACATCGGGCGGGACAATGAGTGGCCGCCCTGTACACTGCCATTACCCCGATCCCTTTATCAATGTCCTGTAATTAAAATGTCACCGTTTAATTTTCGAGGCATGGCTTTCCTCTGAGCGCATTCTTTCCTCCAATAAAAGTGCAATCGAAATGCTCTTTTCACTGGAAACAAAAAAAGGATGCGGAGAAAGCGTTTAAGTGAGCCGAGCAGCCAGAGATCAATAGGCCCTTCAGCCCAACGGGAGGCGTGATTGATCTCTAAAATGGGATTTATAGGGGTCATGGTTTTATAGGGTGCTGATACAACTGTTAATTAGAAAACATTTGGCCCCAATTGCTGCTGTTATTAAACCTGTCCTGACTGCAGCGATTTTGATTTTTGTTTTTACATCGTATGACAATAAAACACACCAGCGACATCAATCCCACACCCGCGTTGTTTTCAGGTTTTATTTCTCTTTCAGTTTTAGATACATTAGTTGCCCCCTGTGCTGATGGATGTCTATGTTTTGGCAAATGACCCATTGTGAAGTGATGTTACAATAATTGTTTGACAGGTTCGATCTTGTTAAGGTTTTAAATCAATCAAATAAATGACATAGGCATAAATCTGAAATATTTTAATGAGCAAGCTGTTTGTGGAATATGTAAAGAAACACAAGATTCTTTATATAAAACGTTTTTAGAAAGCATTTTTAAAATAAATTTAAAGTAAAGAAAGTTAAAGAAAAAATAGGAAACAACGGGAAAGAGACTTGACTCAAAGTAAAAAATTATTAAGTCAAATATCTACTTAACAAAGTAATAAACACGTTCATGCTTTAATAAATGGAAAAGGATACAGATGATAAAGGGCAGGGGGCATGAACAGCAGATTATAGTGTCTCCAGAAATAAAAAGCATCAGTGCACGTGTAAACATTAGTGTTTCTCATAGTTAGTCGTGTTATCACACGTGTTTAGTCACTCTTTGCACTAACCTGAGACGTAAACGCACCTGCCTCCAGACGTACGCTACGCCCTGTGAAGTGGAGATTAAACACGTAGTAAACGTTTCTTCCAAAAACCAAACAAAAGCCACAGTCGTGTTAAATAATCCAGAAGGTCTGGGTTCACCTGGTGAGTTGGACACATTAATATTTCAGCTTAAAGGTTTGTTTAAACAATTGGGCGCATATCAATGAGGCAGGGGTAATTTGTATCCAACAGTAATAATAAAGAGCTCGCCTAAAATTACCGCTGAAATGTCTAATTAAAAACTCCTCGCTGCTGATCCAGCACGTCAGCTCACGTTTCCCCCGGAATACGCGGCGACAATGGCTGCATTCAGGTCGGCGGTCTAAATAATTAAAAAGAGAGGAATAATTACAGTATAAAATTGTAATTATTGGCGAGGGCTGCAGGGGAAGCCTCTTGATGCTGAAAGAGGAGAGGATGCGCTTAGGATCAGGTTCGGCATCAATATTGCAGAGAAGTAAAACTGGCGAGCTCGGGCTGCACGCGGGCTGATGATGATGATGATGATGATGATGATTCACACTCGAGTGCGTGGAGTGTGCTCTGCTCAGTTCAGCTCAGCTCGTCTGCTGTAGTGTCACTTCAACAGTGATGACACGCATTTAGTCTTCCTTCACACACACTGTTTGATTTACTGTAATATTATTATTATTATTAAATGATGGGAATCTATTCACGTCACCTGCTAAAACCAAGCTGATCCTGTTCTGCTCATTTACAGTCACCAAACAGCATGAAAACACTAAACCCAACAACGCTCTCCGTCCTCTGTCCATACTTTCAGACCTCCCCGGGTCACTCCGAGACACGCGCATGTAAATCTTTAATAACCAGTCACGTGACTGGATCGGCGATGGCCCACGACAGCTGTGCGCTGCGCTATTCAGCGAGCATCACTCCGACCCAGCGAGCTGTGCGTGTGTCGGGGACTATTTCCAGCAGCGGATGAACATAGGCATAATGTGCCTTAATTTTTAGAACCCGGAAGATGTTTGTGGGGTCAACAAAACGAAAAACAATGTGACACGAAAAACACGCGTGATGGAGAGTTGACTGCGATTTGATTAGGTCTTGACTGCGCAGGAAAAAAAACGTATAGGCTCAAATAATTGTTGTTTTTTTTGGGCCAGAAATAGAAATGTAGCACGCGCCAGCATTAGGTTGTATGTTTTAGATATTTTACCTCTTAGTAGGATTTTTAAAAGCAGCACTAAGCAATAAAGCTTCAGAGGGCATTTCACTGGTGGTGTTAATGGTCAGACATGAAGGTGCTGACTCATCTGATCGTTGCTGCCTTGAGTTGGAGTAGTTGGCCTTTTCTATTTCATATTGTCTGACTGGTATGTTGCTTTAAACTTCCGGTGTATGCAGTCATTTTTTACGTGGCAAATGAAATTAAAAGCGTGCATATAATATATTGTGTTTTATGGCTTTTTAAAATTTGACATTTTTGTCTAATTTTTTACACGTCTTACATGTCTGTGCAATCCATTAGAGTTTTCACAATCAAACAAACAGGACCATTATTCTCCTTAATAAATGACCAATGAGTCAGTGAACAGTCAGAAAATATGACAGAGACCCATTATTGGCAGATTTCTTTTGTTGTCGGGTCAACACTTAAGATGCTGACTTTAATATGATGTAAGTCACGAGTTTGAGGTCTGCAATGCTGATTGTATGATTCAGGGTCAGGATGGGTTAGATTATGGGATAAATGTCCCACTGAAATGATGCAGACGTGTATATTAGACAGTCTGGCCTCAGCAGGAGCAAATAATGTGAACAGAAACGTTTCCAGATCCTTTGATGCACGAACAAAAGGGCTGCAGATCCCTTTTTTTCCCATTTTTTGTTCTTCATTTCTTCCTTCTGGTTTATCGCTGCGGCCTCAGATTGATTTGTGTGGCCCATGTGAAGCCCAACAGATGGTGGTGTAACTTGATAAATGAGCCCGGTCTCTCCGTCGTTCTTGTTGCCCTCCAAAGTGCCGCTCGCGCTGCGGCGGAAATAACGTTTAATACACAGCGTGCGTGATCAGTCGGGGCAGCAGCGGCTCCCACTGCTGGTTCCGAGGGCCCCCTGGAGGGTCGTTGACGGGTCCTGAACGCTCACACTTATCATAATACCACCTCATGTCGGTATCTCTTCACGGATCTTTCACAGACTGTGTTACGTTGCTCCTTTCTTAATTATATGTATTAACAAATACACTCATGTAGGCGGAACTAGGGCCAAGAGTTTTCTCCATTTGGGGTCAGCAGGAGCCTAATTGGGCGTGATATATTTTTTTGTGTTTGTTTCTGATCATGTTTGTGCGTCAAAGCTGCGTAAGTGTAAATTAAAACTGGTGTGTTGAAGCGCAGCCGGTATGTATGTGTGTGTGTGTGTGTGTGTGTGTGTGCGTGTGTGTGGGGGGAAAGAGAGAGAGAGAGAGAGAGAGATGCCATGTGCTTCCTGTCTACACGCCATTCACCTCCCAGAGCTCCAACAGGATGGAGGAGCTGGCTGCTGCTGCTGCTGCTGCTGCTGCTGTGTGTGCGCTGAAATAAAGTGAAACAAAGAGTCCAGCTCGTAGCTGCTGCTGTCAGACCGTCGTCTCTCTCCGGACGCCTTGGGCCTGAATTTACTGTTTAATCCGTTTCATTTACATCTTCCCACCCTACATCTGACTGGAGTGCGTCGTCGTTTCCGGAGAGAAAGGTGCGTATTTTTCTTCATGAGTCGCGCTGATCGTTGTCTTTGGGCTTCTGGGACTGCGTGAATGAAGTACTATCGGCTTTCAGGCGCCCAGGATGTGTCGTGTTCACAGCACATCTTAGCTCAGGCGTCATACTGCTGCGGGCTGTGTGCATGAAGTCCACTTTGAGTTGAGCGCTGCCAGTGACCGGAGGCAAAAAGTAAATACGCGCAGGTGAACGTGAGATAGGCCTCCTTCAACCTCATTTCCAGCCGCTGCGCAAAGCTTTAATTATATATAGGCCTGGTCTTTTATTACCAATGCGAAGACGCACTCTTGGATCTGTGTAATTACCTGCAAAGCAGCTTAAAGTTGTTCTTTTTTCTCCGCTAAGCGCATTGGCGCAGCTCAGGCTGCAATTTCCTTCTGTCCTTATCCGGGTATAAAGATCTTATGTGACTCTTAAGTAGTTGGCCCATAAAGGCTGAGCCGATTTGAGGATAAGAGGAGCAGAAGATCCATCTCCGTACAGGAAACCGGATAACCTTAAAGAGGAGCAATACATCAAATGCACCGAGAAATAAGATGATACGAGAAATAATTCACCAGACTTCTGCCTAGTTTCACTTTTCTATTGTCACCTCATGTTAGTTATATTTTCTCATTTTGAAATTCTTCCTATTATTACTATTATTATTTTTATTATTATTATTATATTAAGCCATCTTTGGATATATATAATAATTATTGTCATTAATAAATTAATTCGGTGGATTTAAATACAACATTCCTGTATTTTTATTTCTGTGCTTATTTCACAGATTATTTTTGTCTCTTTTCAGTTGTATTTTTTAGATATTCGTCTAAAGGTGCCTGCTCAGAAACAGGTCTCCAGTTTAATTTTTCTTTCCTTTTTCTTTGATTGACAGGCGTCCAGGAATGGAGTCGATGCCCGGACAGCTTCGAGACGCGGGACGAGAAGCCAGCTCTTCTCCGCCTTTAAAGCAGGACTCACAGAGTTTCTCAAGTTCCCTTAAACCAAACCAAGTGAGCGAGACCTCCCTGTACGGGGTACCCATCGTTTCTCTGGTCATAGACGGCAGAGAGAGACTCTGCCTGGCGCAGATTTCCAACACCCTGCTAAAAAACTACAGCTACAACGAGATCCACAACCGCCGCGTTGCTTTGGGAATCACTTGTGTACAGTGCACCCCGGTCCAGCTGGAGCTCCTGCGGCGCGCGGGTGCCATGCCCATCTCCTCCAGGCGCTGCGGCATGATCACCAAACGGGAGGCCGAGAGGCTGTGCAAGTCCTTCCTGGGAGCGCACAGCCCCCCGAAGCTACCAGAGAATTTCGCATTTGACGTGTCCCACGAGTGCGCCTGGGGCTGCAGAGGCAGTTTCATACCCGCCAGATACAACAGCTCCAGAGCAAAGTGCATCAAATGCAGCCTCTGCAACATGTATTTCTCCCCGAATAAATTCATTTTCCACTCCCATCGCACCCCGGAGTCCAAGTATCTGCAGCCGGACGCGGCCAACTTCAATTCGTGGAGACGCCACCTGAAACTGACGGAGAAAAAACCGTCTGAGGACATTAACCACGCGTGGGAGGACGTAAAAGCCATGTTTAACGGGGGCAGCAGAAAGAGGACTCTGCCTCTGAGCGGCTCGGGAATGTCCTCTCCGATGAAACCACAGGCCCCGTCCAGCCTGGCTCGGACCAGCTCGCCTGAAGTCCCTCGCAAAACTTTACGGTGCGAAGAGGATCAGGGGAATAATAACCTGGGCCTGACGAACGGCGCGCGGAGCTACCCGGTCATCCCCGTGCCCAGCAAGCGCTTTGGCATGCTGCAGAAAATCCCCCCGCCTCTGTTTCCCCACCACCCGTACGGCTTCCCCAGCTACGGCCTGTGTCAGAAGAAGAGCGACGGCGTGGCGGAGGCGAACAAAGCCAATGTCCCCGGGGTGTTTTGGCCTGGATCAAAGGACACCCTCTACCCTGCTTTCCCCATGTTTTGGCCCGCTGCTGGCGGCCTCCCCATCCCCCCCTACCCGGGATCTCCACCCAAACTTCCCCCAGAGCTGCCGGGCATCAGGCAGGGCGAGCTCGACTATTCAGACCAAAGTGACCGGGGCACGAACACACCCAAAGACGCCCTCCACCACCCCCACCATCAGCAGGAGGGCGGAGAGCGCTGTCCCAGCTCCCAGTCCTCCACCAGGAACGACGAGGACAAGTCTGGGGACGAGACCCCCCAAAGGAAAATAAGCTACATCTCGGCCTTTAGACCCGTGGTCAAAGACGCAGAGTCCATCGCCAAACTCTACGGTAGCCGGGACAGTTACGGCGTGCGCCCCGGCTACATGTCCCCGGATTTTATCAGCGAAAGTTCGAGTTACAGATCGATATCACCGGACAGGGACAGTGAGGTGGACGATGACGACCCGGACGTGGATGTGGAGTCCAACAGGGGACAAGACGAGGAGGAGTCTATTCGGATCTCACCGGGAGGGGACCACCGTGACTCCCCTGTGCCGGACCGGGTCTGCTCAGGTGCTGAGGAGAGCCAGACTCCAGAGCAGCCGGACTCCAACAGCCCCGAAGCTGCGGCAGCATCACCGGAGGACTCCGCGCACACTGGGCCATGCGACGAGGACAGACAGATGCATAATGGCTCCCCTCTTCATGGAGTAAGATTAGATTAAATGAAACTTTAATGATCCCCGCGGGGGAAGTTGGATTGTCGCAGTAGTGGAGAATATGATCAGAGTTTAGAGAGGAGAGGAGCCCGATAAAAATGTAATCAAGATCAACTGGCCTGGAATTTACAAAATAAGGAAATATATAAATATATGAAAGGCACAATTCACAGATATGAAAGAGAATAGGAGGGAGGCCTAGTGTTGGTAAAGATATCACTTAGCTGCTCGGCTGAGGTGCTGCTGAGCAAGGCATCAAGGCACAAAGATCAGTCATGTGTTGAGTTTTCACTCGGAGAAATTAAAGCACAATACCCTCATTTGTGCAGATAATATTTTTATCCATTCACATTAAAAGAATCTCACATTTTAAAACCACATCAGAGATTTTAAATGCAAAAACCATTCTGTGTTTGAATGTCTCGTTTTAGCCTCAATTAGGTGAAGAACTGCAGCAAATGACAAATAATTGCTCTGTGTTATTAGACACGAGTGCTTCCTCTTACAGGTGTACGGCCATGACAAGGACCGCAACGCGCTCCTCAGCGAGCCTCCTCCGTTTGGATCCAAACAACCCAGCAGCAGATCCAGCAGTAATTAGTTCACCCATTTCTGATGAATAATGTAAACTGACGCGTGTGTGTGTGTGTGTTTAAGCTGTACAAATGTTTGTCGCTTGCTTGTGTTCAGGTGCTCATCGCGTGTCTGACGCGCAGAACCAGCCCAGTGCGGCGTCCTACCAGGAGCACAAGGACAGACAAGGTCTCACTGTTCTTACACATGCTCTTCTACGAATTCTGCCACTCTCAGATGCTTTGGTGTATTTTCAGAAGCCTTTTTGTGCAGCATTGTAAACACGAATAGAACTTAATTGTGGGTTTGGTATTTTTTGTGCGCAGCCGATGGGTCTTTGCGCATCGATATCAGCGTGCGTGAGAGAGATCTGGAGAACATGGCTAAAGGTAAGAGGCTCTTTTCAGGCTCAAAGGGGAAACATAGGGAGGTGAAAGTGTCGCAGGTGATCCTGATTATTCTCAGAAACGATTGATTGTACTGTGATACGCACCTTCAGCCTACAAATACCTGTGTGCGTACAGGATAGTTACACAGCCAGTGAACGGCTCGCAGGGCCTCTTCACCACCTTTAACCAAGACGTTTATTCATTAGTTTTTAATGCAAGAAATTAAATGCTTTGAAATACACATATTGTTTTACAATTTATAAATCCCAAAATGTTTTCCAGGGTTATTATAATATGTATAAAATGGGCCCTATGCGTATTATATAATTATTCATTTTTGTTTTGCCCACGGCCTGTTGGAGATGACGCCAAAATCTAAATGTGAATTTACATTTGTAAGCCTAAAGTGTTTCCATAGTTGTTAACCACTTAATCACGAGATGTGGGAGTTTTGACTTATTATTGTAAGAGGAAATCGTTTAGAGGCTATTAATATTTTAACGAACAGAGCCATAACCCCGAGGCACGGCAGCTAATTATTTTACAACGCTTGGAAAAACCCAGGGACTCCATTATTATCGTCTCATCCTCCAGGCAATGCATGGCAATTACTGTGGCAACGAGCGAGAGGAAAGCACAGAAACGGTTGTTATCAAGGATGTAAACGCACCTGAAGTCGGTTAACTGGCCTGACATAAATCTTTATGTGCAGAAATGCAAGATATATCATAATAAGTGAAAGCAAATTGATGTGAGGTAGATGAGCATAGAGAAAAATAATGATTTTTTCGGTTTTATGGAGATTTGAGTTGATACTGCTGGTAATTTGCATGTGCATTATGCTGCCTTTATTCTCGTCCCTGCTGGTTTTCAGAAGCGCCTTATGTTTTAGATGAGGGATGTTTCAGGGTTAATTAGGATATTTCCTTGTAGCATATGAGAGGAATTTTGTGTTGACACATTTTGGCGTTGGTTTGTTCTCAGAGGAACTGCAAAAGCAGCTCGCAGAACAAGTGGAACTGAGGAAAAAGTTGGAGAGAGAATTTCAGCATTTAAAAGGTAGGACAAACGTGAGTCAAACCTACAGAGATGTAGCTTTTACTTTTAACATCTGTCAAACACGTAGAGTCCCTGGATCTAAGAAGAAGAGCAAGTTATCTTGTCCTTTGAATCCAGGAATGTGCCTTTAAATGTGTCCCCACCATGTTTCCGTCTGATGTGGCTTTCGGTACTCTTCAGATAATTTTCAGGATCAAATGAAGCGCGAGCTGTCCTACAGAGAGGAAATGGTTCAGCAGCTGCAGATTGTTCGAGGTTGGTGTCTCTCACTCTGAACTTGGTGCCTCCATAGATTTTGACTGTAAAGCAGATGTAGATCAATGCTCTTCAAGTCTACTGGACATAAATAGGGTAGAAATCAAACTCAAACAAGAAGCCTTTATACAAAAACAAAGGAAAAGTGACACTTGCATATTGAAATATTGACAATTAGTGTGCAGCCTGTTTCCTGTAAGCTTCGTTTTTTTCTCCTGCAGTTGAGTGAATTATTAGATACGAAAAGGTGAATCTGAAACCACATTGTTTTTCTTGCAAACGTTATTTTCTCCCAAATCATGCTCTGGAAAATTGCATAGACAGACCATTATGTAGTGCTGTATCAGTTACATGCAGTAGACAGCAACTAATGCCAGCCGCTAAAGGATTGGTGTAATGTTACAGTAGTTTAAATACAGGGTTCAAGTACACAGAGGGGTCACTCTAAATACCATAAGGGCAAACAGCATACATTACACTTCTCCACTTCAGATGCTATGTTGCGGCTCAGACGTTCTTTTTTTTATTCCTTTTTGACCATTTTTTATTTTTATTAATTTTATTTTTTTGCTAGACACTTTGTGCAGCGAGTTGGACCAAGAGAGAAAGGCTCGTTATGCAATACAGCAGAAGCTAAAAGGTAATTTTATCTGGTCCAAAGAGGAACACAAACATGTCTTTTGTTCTTTAATACAAACATAAATATGCAAGTGCTACTTTTTTTAGGAAACCAGTGTAAGACTCTGTTGATAGGTTTAAGTCGGTTCCAAACTACCTCTATGCACGTAATTGACGGTCACTCTAATTGTTCCTCTTGAATGTACTGCAATAGAAAGAAGTTAGAGAGATCCCCGTAAATTCCACAGTGCTTGTTGAGCAAAAGCTCAGCTGAGGCTTCAGCTTTTCAGTTTTCTTTGTTACAAACCCTTTATGTAATTCAGCAAGGAGGGTCTGCACATATTAGAATCAGGTCAGTGAGGTGAAAAGAAAACCACCGTATCAATAAAGCAAGATACAGAAACGCTATCATCACCTATGCTAAAGAATTAGCGTGTAGGTGAAGCGGTGTAACTGACACTTTTTTATTACAACATCTTCTTGCTTCCTTTTTCTCTGCAACTCTTCCACCAACTGTTGATCTCAATGAACCAGCTCCTAATATTCAGTGATCAGTAGAAAGGATTTGGTACCAAATAGACTTATTTGCACAGCTGAAGCCTCCAACCAGTTTCAGCTGAAGTCTGTTTTTACATTCTGTTGATTATGTTCATCATTTACACTGAAACTTTGTGAGAAACAGATTTTTATTTGTATGAACTGGACAAGAGGGCAAAGGCATCAGGGTCCATAGGAGCCCTCATGTTAATTTCATATTATTTCTAATTTGATTAGTTTATTTAAAAAAGTCCATTTTTTTTTTCAATTTATTGTTTTAAATGAACACATTCACTTTTATTCTGGAGAAATCATAATGCTGCAGATTGAGAAGTCTGAGACATATTTGTAGCATGTTCCCTTACGGATGAATCCAGCCATAGGAACAATTACAACTACGTGTGTTCAATGAACATAACAGCATGTGGGGATAGTTGTGAGAGATGAATTATCAAACGGAGCATTCACTTATGAGACTGTTTGCTGTGTTTGTCTGCATGTTCTCGCTGATGGACCCGTTCCTCCCCAGAAGCTCACGACGCTCTTCACCATTTCTCCTGCAAGATGCTCACCCCTCGTCAGTGTGCTGGAGCCTGCAACTTCAAACCCCCTCTGCTGCCTCCTTAGTCCTCAGCACCACCCTGCACCTGAACTCAGCACAGCCAAAAAACACACACACACACACACAAACATAGACGTGTTCGCCTTGAGAGCTCTGATGTTCACCCCCCGCCTGTAACCCCAGGATTACCTACCTTCTGTATACACACACTACTGATTTTAGCACTTGAGTGAATGCATCGAAGCTCGGCGAAGAACGTTCTGGCAACTAACACCTGAACTCTCAAGCGAAAGTTTTACCTAAACGCTGAGTTTATTCTATGCTGTAACTCAGAGGATTGTTGAGTCAAACCAAGGAGTCTCTGTGAAGCAAAGCTGTCTGCTCTTTAGCTATTCTGAAAAAACAAACAAAAACTAACACTATATACATACATACATATAAATATATATATATATATATATATATATATATATATTTATATGTATATATATATATCTCACGTGACGATGTGCAATGGCTTTTGTAAC
>JAUMTR010000017.1:12357835-12370503 GCA_032270685.1 Microctenopoma stevenorrisi
AAACAAACAAAAACTAACACTATATACATACATACATTTAAATATATATATATATATATATATATATATTTATATATATATATATATATATATCTCACGTGACGATGTGCAATGGCTTGTGTAACTGTAATATTAAGTTCAAACTCTATCTCATTATTTAGTTTTTGTTCCTTTTTGGAACATCCTGAGTTTTTACACGTATTTGTTATTTATCTGTCGCTGTTTTTTTTTTTTTTATTGTTTAAATTATTTCTGACATTGTATATGCACTTTAAAAGGGCAACATTTCTGAATTTAACCACGCCGTCTTATACCAAATTCTTTTATTAAAAATATGAGGATCTTTATGTTTGAATGGATCACGTCATTATGAGCACTTACTTTAGCAGACATCAGACAATAAACGTTTTTCTTTCACCACTTTGTGTGTCCTGTAAACTGTAAAGTGATCATTAATAAGCAGTTTCGAGCCAGTTATAGGTATCATGTACAGTTTAGAGTATTTTAACACAAATGTTTTCTCACACTTTTCTCTGTTTCAGGGTATTTTCTATCATCACACGATCACAAAACCAAAACATTTTCCATCTGAAGGTATTTTTTAATGAGGAGAAGACTGTTGAAGACTGAAATGTGTGTAAACTGCCACCCACACATTCATTTTTCTCTCATTCGTTTAGTCATAATAAACAACAAAGAGCAGTCCTTGAGTTGTTTCTGACACAGTCTAACCACCATTTATGTACGTATCCATGTCAATATTAATAAACAGTGAAAACCAGTTTCCAGACTTGCCTTCTGTTTCATTAACTGGCTTGAGTCTGACACCTACAGGCCGCCGCTCAGAGTAACTCCTCATGAAGTGGATCATATTTCCTCTTTTTGTATTTGAGTTCAACATGATCTCTTTCATTAGGCAGCTACATCAGTGCATGACATGTCCAGTCAACTTATAATGTTTGACGTGGAGTCAGGGGAGCAGCCTGATCTAATAGTGAAATCTAATTCTTCTGATGGGAGGACTAATAGATATTGATTACACGGATCTCGGTCCCTGGATGCTTCATACTGAGACAGATACTCGCATAATGTCACTGACACGCGATGAATGTTAATTTTCTCTGAATGTAATTGCCCTTTATGACAGAGCTGGTTCTCTCTGAATGCTAACAAGCCCACAAAGCTCAAGTGAACTGTCGTGGGGATGACTGGCTGCTTTACTTTATCTTTATTTTGCAGTTTAACAATGCACAAAACATTATGCTGTGACAAGCGACTGTGGGCGCAGACATGTAAAACCAACCCCCTCACCCACTCACACACTGGAACAGATGCAAAGGGATGCGTGCTGCTTTAGGGTCACATTGCATCAGTTTTTCTGTTGTTTTCCTTCTTTATGTGATTCTTTTGCTCTTGTTTGTAGTCTGTATGTATCTCTGTGGTGCTTCTTCTATCTTTGAATCCAGCATTTGGCTCTTGTGTCCATTATTGTCCATTTCTGCGTTGATTTCCTACCTCATGACATGGATGTTGTTTATTTATATATTAATATCACAATATAAAATGACATGGACAGTACTGCGGTATTTTATCCACCTTTGTCCCAGTGGTGTTGTTTTACATGCAGTTCAGTATTTAGACAAGGTTTCAAACATTTTAAAAGAAGAATAGTGTTTTATGTTCCTGTTGGACATATTGTCTCACAGTATTTGCAGTCTGTGCTGGCGATTAATTATAGGCTTGTATAAACATGTGTGGTCAGCAGACACCTGTCCCCTCGCTGGCCATCAACAACACAACAGATGGCAGTGATAGATAACGATATAATAAAACCTCAGTGTGAAACAGGCAGCGGAACTAGTTTGTCAATAGATTCTTTGTATGAACCTTGAGGGAACAAACATTTTGTGATAATGGATTTGGGCATCAAGCCTAATGTGGTGTAATAGTGACTTTTTTGTTCAGTAAAGAAGTATAAACCCATTATACTGAGCAGAGACGTTGTCTATAAATAAATCAACTGTAATTCAGGACAAAACACTGAGGATCCAATTCATTTGAAACGTAAGGCTGCCACCTACTGGCTCTATCCCTGCAGAACGCTTTCCTTTATTTTGTTGACAGGACAGAGAAGTGGTTGTATAGAGAAGACGCCACGTTCCAGTAAAAACTGTTTTAAATCAGTCAGCCAACATTATTATTCTGAATGGTTTAAGACTTCTTAAACTGGGTGTATTACGTTAGTGTGGATTATGTTATATGCATTTAATTTAACAACATGAACATATGAGTGATGTTCCATTGTGCCAGGACAAAAATATCCTGAAATCTTACTTTTTCATTTATCAAATGTTCTCAAACAACCTTATTCTTAGTTAAAGTCATCGTCTCTACTCTATACCAGAGGATTTTGTTTTCAGACTTTGTCAAGCTCCCTCCAGAGACATAAAAAAACCTCATGTGACCCTTCCCTGTGCTAATAGATAAACTCAAGGTCAGTTTATCTATCAGCACAGGGAAGGGTCATGTTTAAAGTTAAAAGAAAGAAAAACCTCCACAGAGCCGATCAAGATCCGCTCAGTACTCCTCAGAGTCCAGACCCATCATGTGCAGGCTGATGCAATGTGTTTGATCGCCGTGCTCTTTCAGTTTTGATGAGAAGAATAATCTCTCCATGAACCTCACAGGAACACATGTTTTATTAGGACCACATTTCAGCTCACGACAATATTTGGAAAATCATGCACTCTGATGTAATAATGATGATAATCTTGGAGGTATCAGATTTTTCAGCTTTACAGCTTTTTCATGAGAATCATTTAAGAAGAAAAATAAGGGTGAGGTTGAATTTGTAAGTTATGATTCACCCAGAAATGTGAGTCATCGGTTTGGTGTCTGATAATATGATTTGTGTTCCCATTAAACCACAGTTTTTGAATTTGTAAGCTTCAGTGGAGTCAGCTGTTCTTACACAACATCAAAATATGACCCACACAGGAAAAGGAAGCAAACATGTACTGTGTGTGTGTCGAACAGTGTTTGCTGCATCTGGAAAATTCTTCTTTGACCTGTGGGAGGATCAGACTTCAGCGTTCAAGCACAGCACGTTTAAAACTAGTGATGATTCTCGTCTCTCTCTTCTCTGCAGGTCTGAAACTGCCTGATTCTGGAGTTTGAAGTTTATTCTCATCGTGTAGTCAGGTAGAGCCTTAGTCTATGATCCCCGTGATCAGTTGTTCTACTGGCCACATGTCGAGGGGTCCTTGGACAAGACACTGAAATCCCACAGTGGTGTCACCATCTACTGCAGCTGTCCAAACAACTCCTTACCCAGGAGGATCAATAAAATATGTCATTGTTACGTTTTTTAAGTCTGTGCTATATTTGAGTCATTCAGTACCACATGCTCGCACCATCTTCAGACAATGGAAGTGAAACATGCTCTTTGTTGAAAGAGCGGTTCTTTGAACCAAACAGTCATTCTGAAAAGTGTTTTGATGCAGCTTGATCACGTGAATTCGTGTTTTTACATCCATGCATTTGTCTTACTCCTATATACCCGGTTGACCTCTCAAGGGACGCGGGTGTGCTGCAGCATATCTCAGCTCCAGCATTAAAGTGGAGTTCTAGCACAGGGCTGAGCTATAGAGACAGACAAGGACTCACACCTCAGGCTAATTTAGAGCTTAATTAACCTAACATGCAGGTCTTTGGATGGATGGATAAAGCCAGAGTACCTGGGGAGAACCCACACAGGACCTGGGTAAATCTTGGTGTGAGGGGACCGTGTTAACCACTACACAGAGTCAACTCAGGTTTTTTACAGTAAATAAATAAATAATTTGTTTTTGTGTGGGTGAAATGATCTACTACTGTAGCATGCACAAGGAATGATTGTCTGTATTAAGTACTGAAGGTACATTTAATTTATACTTTATGTGAAGTAACAATTTTAGTGGGAATGGAGCATTGTACATTGTGACATTAGTACTTAGGATATGAGTACTTCTCCCAGCAGTGCAAATGTGTTCTTCATTGCTGTGACTGAAATGCATCATGTGTGGTGCTACGATTTGCTCTCTGGGCACTAGAAGCTGTGAAAACCATACAATGTGGCTATTCCCTTCAAACGAGGTTGTCTGCATCCTAAGTTCAAAAGATAGACACATAGGAATGTGGCGCAGCAGATCAGTTAATGGGCCGGATTCCAAACATTTTATTACTCAGCTCTAATGGGATTGCATGTACATTGTTTTTGTTTTGTTCTGCAGGTGACTAGAGAGTTCACAGCACTGTAAAATAATTCCAGGAATAATATCACCTCCTAACAAAAGGTTTTAACTGCTCGTTTCTTCAGATAACCAATTAATCACAGCCTCAGCCTTAATCTATATATATTATACTATACTATATTATATATTATACTGTGGGATATATAATATTTCCACAGAAAACTGCCCACTGAGGGCTTCCGGTTTCTGTTTCTGCAATGAGATGTTGCTCTCAAAGTTATGTTTTTATTGCTCTGAGCAGCACAATATAATTTATAATTTCAGTACCAGTGTTTAATGTGAGCAGCACATTAAATTTTTAATAGAGATTTAGATTGCTGTTATAGCCAAAGATGACCTCAGTTATCATTTTGAAACTTTTACATGAAAACAAATTATTGTGTCAAGAAAAAAAGTATAATAACATCCTCTCAAACACAAAGAATAGTGTTAATTTAGTATTTTTTAGCTAATTTATTATTATTGTCATTATTATTATCTATTTGTGTATTTAGTTTATCTTACTTCTTAAACTTTATAATAGACATATGAAATATGTTTACACTGTGCTTAAACGACACATATTCTACAACTTTCTGTGGCTGTTCTTTCCGTCCTTTGTTTGTGCTCCTGAACGCACCAATATCCCTGTGCGCGCGTTCACGCAGCGCTCTGCGCGTCCCAGTCATGTGACTACTCCTCGCCACGCCTGCGCAAAAAAATACAAGATGGCGGAGAGTGCGGAACTGAAGGTAAGGCGCAGCCTGAAATCATTGTAAATTTATTCGGTTGTTGCGCGTTTAATTGTTCAGTCACACAGTGCTCGGGCGATTTAAGCCTCGGGGGCTAAGATGCTGTCAGGTCTGGCGTTTGTAGGTGTAGCTCGGCAGGAACTTTAATGAATCCGCTTGATCCTGCAGCAGCATGTTTATGTTGATATTGAAACGCGCTGGTTGGTGTGAGCGGAGCGTTTTCCCCAGCCGCTCCGCGCGGGGCGGTTTTTCACTTTATCACCATCCTCCGCGTCCTGTTTCAAAGCGAAGCCGGCGGGACGTTTCCTATCTTCGCGAAACCTGTCTCTGCCTTGTTTGCTGGCTGATATCTCGGGAGGAGCAGCGCCGAGGCTTGGCAGCGTGTGGCGCGCCGACAGCTCCAGACTGTCAGGCGGGTTCGGATGTGACAGCAGCTCCGGCGCGTTGCTCGCTCCGTGTTGGAAAACGCGCGCGCGGCTCATTCTTCACACGCTCGTGATCACAAAGTTCGAGACGGTGTCGCCCGTCGCGTCCGAGCAGGGAGCGGGTCTCTCCGCTGCCGGAGCGACGTTACCTGTTGATGCCTGCGTAATAAAACCCCGCCGCGCATGTAACGGAGCTGCTTCACCGTTATACCGGAGAGGTGTTCACGGGTTTCCCTCCGACTCTGCGCGGCCAGATGGGCAGAGAGGGGAACCACCTGAGACCCCCCAAACCCCAGATTTTACTCTGATTCATTTTGTTCCGCAAACGCGCAGCTGTAAAGACAAAGCGGGGACCAACATCCATCCATCTCCGCTGCTTTCTGTTTTCCTACGTATTATTTTTAACTTACCTGTTTCATCTTCCCAAATAAAATGATGTGTAAACTATTTTTTACAAAAATTAAACACATTAAGTATAGTTTCAGCAAAGGATGCGTGCTTGGACTTAATGGGAACTTCACAAATAATTAGGTTCTCACCTAGCATATGAGGAATTTATTTAATGAGTTGGTTCATAATATACAAAACGAGAAGGTCTTAATATAAACACAGCCGCAAGTTATGAGCAGGAAAATGGTCAAATTGTAAAACTTCTTTTTAAGAGCAGGTCACAGAAGTTCCTTCCATCTTTGTTCTGCACTGTGCACTTAGTTCCACCGGAGTCTAACTTGTAATGTTACACATTATATATGGTCTTATTCTCAGTTTAATTGCCCATCCTTCTCGGCAGCTTGTGTTTTTTTACTTGCACTGTCTTTGTTCACATTTACTGAAAGGAAAATGTTTTGTTAAAGTGCAGTATCGACTTGAAAACGTATTTATTTTCCGCCCTGATGTTCAGAGTGCAGCAGATGCTGGTAAGTGGGGGTCCACGGGGAAGTTTTGCCCATGGGCCCCTCAAGAGATTAATCAGATTCCTGTGAGAATTACCAGCCATCAGATGTGCACCTTGATGCTCCAGCCTTTACCTCAAAGCACAGTGTTTGCTCGGTGTGTGAATGTAACTTTGTAAAGCAGAGTTGGAATCATATCTAGTAGTTATTGATCAAAGTCTTGAGCTATTTTTAGAGTTCCCCCCACCGTGTCTTTCCACTGCCTGCCCAGGATCTGTGGATCTATACTTGCTGCTCCGTGCCAGCTGCTGTTGAGCTGCACGGTCTCCGTTAGAGAAGTCAGATGTGCTCGTACCATATAACCTACCAGTGCCTGTATATTATGGGCTTACACTAAATAATTATAATTGCATACAGGGAAGCTGGGAAGCTTCACAACCTCCAGTACTCGTGTGAATATTTCAGTGCTTGGGGAGCAGGTCTGCAACTTGTGATTAATTTTAATCATCCTAAAATAAAACTCCACATCTAGAAAATGTCAGAGAAACGGAGACATACCCATCACAACGTGCTAAAACCAAAGTAAACGTCTGCAAAGGAGTTGTGCTGAAAGACTGACAGACGCCCAGAATCTTTTCAGTTTACTGCTAAATAGAAATAAGAGAAACAGCTAATATGGAATCATTACTGAAACAAAGCAAACTCAATTATCAGTTAATTGAAAAAATAGACTGGTCAAAGTAATTCATTGTGTGTCTGATGAGTGTCAGATGAAAAGGTGTCGACCATGGTGTTGTACTGAATAGTGCAGTTAGACCATTGAACAGTTTTTCATCATGTGTGGTCAGACGTTTGATCGCGCTGGAGACTACTGAAAACCCAACTAAAAATCTATAAACTATAACCGCAGCCTTGAAGCGGCGCATTTTCTAAAGTATATTGTGTAACTTACTTTGTGAGTTGGTGCGATGTTTTTGAAAAACAGTGTAATGTTGTTGTTTATCCCGTGTTTAGCTTTATTTCCCATGAGCTCTACGCGTTCTCAGGCTAACGCTGTGTTCACGCCATGTTGTTTAGACTGTTAACGCTGCGAACAGCAATGCGGGAAAACCATTCATGTCAACTAGTGATGGCCAGATGAAGCCTTGTGAAGCTTCGAATGCTCGCAGCCAATTGGTTCTCGAAATGGTTCCTTCCTCGAGGCCTCATTTCTGGCTTCATGTTCTTACAGACCCCCTGCTGGTCGAAGACAGTAAGGCAGGCAGATGAGTTCCTGTTCTTGAAATCCTGCTGCTGTCAGCTGCTTCAGCGTATGGACGCTAGCGTTTCAGAGCAATAGTATCATTTGGTTGTGATTCTCAAACCTTATTTTATGAACCTACCAACTTATTAAATGATGGTTAAAAACATTTCATTGTGGTTTCAACCAACTCAGAACGTACAGTGCTGAGCAGAAAGTTAGTTGTTGAGGTAGTGCTGGTATTACCACATTTTATAGAAACATGTTTGTATATATTTATTTGTATATATGTCTTCATTCTGTTTGTGTTGTTGACTGTACAGTAATGGACACAATGATAGTTTATATTCGATGTCTGATATTCAGTAGGAAATACCAGGCACGATCAGAATTGAGGTTCGGATGTGATTTAGTACGAATCACAACTACTAAAAACAAAAACACCAGAACAATTTCCCTCTTTCTGTCATGGATATGTTCTACACATGCTGCTTTGTGGGGTTCAGGTTTCTGTCTGTCTTGAAAAGAGAAGATATTTATGTTAAAGATTCATAGAAATAGTTAGTTGTTAGTTACTGATTGGGGACAATAATCAAGCAGATCTTTATTGAGCATATTTACAAAATAAAAGACATCTGTATCAAAAAATCTGTTTTTGGCTCCAAGAGCCTGAATCTTGCACACGTGTTGTCAAACTGATGATGTTTTCTTTTTTGCTTGTGTTGTGTCTACTTGCTTGTGGCGCGTTGTGCTCTCAGGGCCACTGTTACAAACCCCAGTTTAAACCTCCCCACAAGCTATTTTTACATTTCTGGAGTAGGACAAGGACGTGTTTTAAGACTTGTCAGCTTTTTCAGGCAGCAGTTTAGACCTCTGACAGATGACAGTGTTGGTGATGGTTTGTCTTGAAGCCATAAATACATTCTCTAATTGCCATAACTGATCAGTTCATATAAACAAGTTTGGCGCTGTGCTGTGTTATGATACATTTTGATTTTGTTTGTATAGAAAACATAATCATATAATATTTATGTTGTGATGCAATATATTTTTATTGATGTTAAGTCATGTTGTGAGGAGGTGGTTGGGCTGGATGGAGGGCATTTAATGTGCAGGACATGAGTTTGAGTCCAGAGTCCTGTGTGAAGTTGGGTTTAGTCAATAGCAGCACTTTGGTTCGGGTTAGAGCGAGATCTGTTGTTCTGTACTTTTTAACGAAGACGCTGAGCTGGCGTCACGTGGGAGTGCAGCAGCTCGTAGCGCTCCTTAGTGTGTGTGTGTGTGTGTGTGTGTGTGTTAATGTGGGGGCTCTTACTGATGGATCAATATCAGGCACGATGGCATACTTTGTACACACAATGTGTGCTGTGCTGCTGATTGCATCATATAGGAGGAGTACTCCTAATTCCACTGTACTACGTGTTTGTTGAGGCTTTGGATCTTGAATCTTGAGTCTTGAAATGACTGAGCGCGTCTGAACGCAACCATAAATAACTTTAATAACGCTGAAGACATGTCGGCTGTGTATATTTCATTGATATGTAAAGTATGACCGTATTTGCAAACCTGACACCGACATTAATGGTAAACATATGATGTTTATAGAAAACAGAAACAGGATGGCAATTTAATTTCGTGGTGGAATTTCAGGGAGGCAGCGTTTACAAGAGAACCAAACTCAACTAAAACTGTGGAGCTGACGTGATCGGTTGCTTGCACCGTTTATTGTTTTAATAACCATAGTATATTGTATTTTATCTCGCACTGCTGCGTGTTTTCATAGCTGAATTGGTGCAAAACTGTGTGTGACGCAGCTGCCCAAGAAAAAAAAATCTGTGCTTGTGAAAACCACTGATGCCAGGCCCCCACATGTGTGCCTTTACATTGCATTTTATTTCTAAGGAGTCCCGATCCGCTGCACCTTCTTTGAACTCATCTTCTCTCTTCTCTAGAGCTGCTGCAGCAACAACCTGGCAATACAAATAACTGTCTGTGCGCTGGCAGCTTATAGGTGGAGACAGTCTATTTGTAGAGCCTGTGGCTGGGCTAATCCCTAATGATACAGGTCCTCCTCTCTGCTCTCCTACCTCCTTTCAGCACCTGCCTATTTCTCTTATCGTCATTGTCATTATCGCTGCAGATAATTTTCAGTTCAAGGAGAATTACACCTTCACGTGGAAATCACCAAGTGACTGTCCTCGTCTGTTGGTGTGTTTAGAGGTCACGTGCATGTGCAGATGTTGCCGTGCCGCTCCTGATCTTACAGTGGGATTAAGAGTTACATTTCATGGCATTTTACAGCATCATCTTAGACAAAAAAACCTACAAAAATGCAAAAGTCAAGTTGGTGACAGGCGGCTTTGACTTGTAAAGCTGCAGATGTTTGATGTCTCGCCTGTTTTGTGGATGTCGGAGGTGTTTCGTGTCGAACCAGCTGGAACTAATTGCTTGAGACTTTCCTGCCTTTTCCCCTAATTCATCAGTTTGGTTATGATAAAGACATGTATATACAAAGTTATAGGATATATGTTTTATATCTTCAGCCCAGTCCAACCAGCATTTAGACTCCTGTCAGTGAATGTTGTCCCGCGAGAACACGTCGCCTGCAGACACCGACGCATGTGTGGCTTCAGCGAGATGGAGCTTTTCTCGACTCCCGTGGTGATTGTGTTACACAGTCCCGTTGCCGTGGAAACGTGTCACGTTTGAGATGGACATGGGTAGGTAGCTGTTTGAAACTCAATTGTGTGTTTCCAACTGGAAAATGAAGACAGGCTGATTTCACTGGCCGCCCCCTTGGCACAGATCTAAGGTTTTTAAAACACTGGAACATCAAAGAAATGTTGGTGTGACTAAAGAAGGAGAAGTTAATAAAAATGTCTTGTGAGAAGCCTGTCATCATAAAATATTTCTTTATCGCTGCTGCAGGCTTCAGGAGTCTGCAGTGTTTGTCAGAACCTCCCCTTGAAGTTCGTAAATCTCTCCACCCGAGGCACCGCTTTTGTGCAACTCGTGTGTGGAGTTTAGTTATTCTGTCACTTCTTAATTTGCAACTTCTGATTCACGCATGATTTGTAGCAGTGTGGCACAAGTCTTGTTTGCGACATGCATCAAGATTAGCTCCCTTTTACCAATGAATTTCAATCCTCCGTTTGTGGCTCTTTACAAAATTGCGGCATGTGTCAGTAACGCCCGACAGCTCCCACACCACAGGCTACTCTCACATGTGGGGGGATGTGGGGTCCTCGCATCAGGTGAAGCTGGTCAATGTAATGTCATGTTTCATCACCTGTTTCAATATCGACAAGCGGAATAAGATGATAAACTACAGGATAAATGTCTTTAGACTCCCCTTTTTTCTTCTTACATCCAAACATGAATAAAAATTACATGAAAAATATTTTCATTTGATGCAGTGAGGTGGAAAGAAAGACAAATACAAGCAAATCCTTTTAACGTCACATCACGACACCTGCAGCATTTTATCTCCGATGATGAAATGATTGAATCAAGCGATGTTTCTGTCGAGTCCCGGACAGTCAGCTTGAAGGGTTAACGGCTAATTATAGAGGTGGGCACGTGCTGTACGTCTCCAGTAACCTGTAACCGGAGGGACCGCAGCTTAAGACACTGAGTCACCAAACACTCTTCATTCTTTAGGGTGTAGCCTGCTGTGACGGGGGAAAACAGTTTTGCTCGTCCAGTGAGTGACCTCTGTTTAATGATGGCCTTGGTGGTTGATTGTTCATTTAGTACATTCCCGTGTTTACTCTGCAGTAAACACACTTTGGGGAAGTCATCGACTCTTTGTTCTATCAGCACGTCTCTGTAGGGCACAAAACTAAGAGCAGCAATGGAAGCTAGTTATTATCATGATTTATCCACCTTTCAATTTGCTAAATGTAAGTTTGTCTGTAAAATTACAGAAACTATGACAGATATTCAGCGTAGCTTAAAACAGATTATTGGAGAAAGACCCGGCTCAAACTCAGAGGTGTTAGCAACATCAGCTGTCACGCCACGATCTAAACATTATTATTATTATTATTAACTGTGCAATGTTACTTAGCGATGATGGAGTTTCACTTCCTTGTCGTTCCTTAGCCTTAATCAAACCCGCCATCATGCTAACGGACTGTAACAAGTCTGCCAGCAACATGTTTGCTGCACAGCCTGCAGTCTCAGGCTACTCTCTCTGCTATTCCCCTTCATCTCGCTGTCTGCAGACCTTTGCCGGCTCCGCAGGATTAAAAAGAGGCAGAGGGTGAGTGCTATTCGTCTGTTCCTTCCTACTCTTCCTCATTTTCTTGCCGTACCAGCACAGCGGGACTTTGGGGCTCTCTTTGGTGTTCTCAGCCTTTCATTCTTCAGCGCAGGGGCGAGGTCGGTGAGAAGCTAACTGATAATCTAACTCCGCTTTTCCATAAATCTTTATCCAAGTTTCTCCACCTGGCAGCAAAACTGCATTGTTTGGTAGCGACCAGGAGTTCACACCTGCACCGTCTCGTCACCAGACCACAAACCCTCTCTCTCATCGTTTGAAGACTAGAGGTTTCAGAGATTGTATCTGGCCGTGGCAAGCTGAGACGAGACCCCAGCATCCTCAGGTGGACGAGGAAAGCATTTAATGTACTAATGATTAAAAGAGAATCATTTTGAAGTCCGTCCAGCTGGGTTACACGCACTGCCCGCTCTAGGGGAGAGAAGTCTGATCCATATTCCATAGTCTTTTGTTTGATTCACAATGCACACTGTGATTTTGATACCATAGAGGCAGGAGGGAGAGAAAACAACAGGCGGAGGTATTTCAGAGTTAAGCTTGAGTCAGAGAAGCTGGAAGGCTAAGAGGTGGGGGATGGGAGGACAGAGCGGGGCGGGGAGGAGGATGGGGAGGGAGCTGGCACTCAGTACAGAGCCCTCTAGCCGAGAGTGGGAGCTTTATATAATGGCCAGGTAGTGTGCATGCTCCCCCCCTATCCGCCTACGCAACCTCCACACACCCACACACAAACACACACACACACACTGCAGAACCTTTGCAGAAACTGCTTGGCGCAACATTATTAGCCCCACCATCTCTCGGCCTC
>JAUMTR010000017.1:12370603-12383468 GCA_032270685.1 Microctenopoma stevenorrisi
ACACACACACACACACTGCAGAACCTTTGCAGAAACTGCTTGGCGCAACATTATTAGCCCCACCATCTCTCGGCCTCCTGAGAGTCAGAAGAACTACTTTACTGTTCACCAGCACAATTATTTTTACGGGATCTCAACAGGAAATGCTGCTGAAAACCTCTGTTTTGGTATTGTAAGGTGTAACAACAAGCTGCCTGCATCACACTAAAGTCCCAGTTAGACCCACAACAGTGGTCGTCAGCTGACCTTTGTTTGTGACTCTGTGTTTTAAATGTCACTTAATCAAATTCGTAGCGAGGAGAGAAGCGCGCGTCTCTGGAACGTTCTGCTCCTAACAGAGACGATGAGACTAAGGCTTGATAAAACCTAGAAGTGGGAACATTTGTTTACTAAAGATTTTCCTCCGTTCATGAGTTGAGCCTGATGAAAATGCGTGTACACTATTGAAACCGATCACGTACTAAACAAAAGCTGGCACAAGACCAGGCGATCAGTTTCTGATGTGAGTACGAGTCATGGTGCACAGGTAGAGTGGCTGTGTTGGAGAAGTGCTTGGCTGCAGATTAATCCCTGGAGCCCATCGGCATCCTCAGTCGGGAAGCGTTGATATAATGACGGGGGTTCGAGTGCGCCTCAGGACGGTGCCTGGTGTGTGAAGTGTAAGGCTGCAAGTTCAGGTTCAGGGTTGAGGTGCGGTCTGGAGACTCCTGTTTCACCACATTACTTCTCAGTGTCGTCATCAGAGGAGGGAAATATCGACGGTGTACCGTGTCACCTCAGGCGATGGAAAAAAATTGTCTTCCTATGCAGGCTAAATTTGTACCAGGACATCAGTCGTGCAGCTGAGGAAGCCCAAAAAGGGAGTTAATCATCATCATCATCATCATCATCATTATAGTTTTTCATCCCTGATCTCTCTCTGTGAGCTAGTTGGGGCTTTGCAGCTTCGATGTAGATTTGTTCACATCAGCATACAGTAAATGTTGCTGTGGTCGTGTGACTGAGGCTGTGCACACACACATTCACCAGCACACGCGCTGGCTGTGAGGTTAGTGATCTTTTATGTTGTGTGTAGGTCTTGATGACTTGTTTGTTTGTGTGTTCACCCTCGCATGCTAACTCTGCTCTGTGTGTCAGGTCGGCGCTGTGACTGCCGGCTGACCATTTTCTCCTAGAAGTGAAATGTTTACTGTGCTTGTGTGTGTGTGAATTTCCTGTCTGCACTTGTTTGTGGTCAACGACACATATACCAGTGTTTCCTCTACCATTATATAAGAGGGGGCTTCCCGGCGACACTCCCTGCCACCCCTTGAAGGTCAGGTTAGTTTCTTTTAGTTTTATTTTCTATGCAGCGGCAGACCAGAACAGAAACAGGTGAACAACTTGTCCTTTTATTAAGCTAACTGAACGGCATCATGTTATCCGTCTTATTTACACGAGGGCGTCGTTTGTGTCTCTACATGGCCGCACGTCCACAGTGCTCCTCTGCTCTCCGTGTGACATATGGTGGAGTTCCACCCCGACGCGCACAAGCACGTAACGGGCTGCAAGAAGATCATGTTCAATGTCCAGTTTAAATAATTATTCAGTTGTTACAGGTTTGTGTAAACTTACACTTTATACACAAACAATATATATCATTAGTATAATGACTTCATGCTTGTAAAATCATGAATTCCTGTATGTAATGAACCATCAGGACGGACTTAATAGCATTTCATCCATATCATAATGTAAAAACAACCTAACGCAGCAACAAACTTATTTAGGTCATTATCAATTTTGAGAAATTAATGATTTTAATGTAAAGTCTGCAGTAAAACAAACAGGTAAAAAAACATTTGTTCTGTCGAATTCATTTAGTTGTAATTGTAATTTGATAAGCTTTATGTTTTCATTAGTTTATTTGAATGTGTGTGGTTCTCTTATAACAGACAGGATGTCATAAGACAGTAAATAGAGGAAAACATTTACATAAAGGCAACTAGAAAAAGAGGGACGTTTGTTTGTTCCTTAATAAATCAAATCATGACTTAAAAACTCCATTTACTGTTTATGGGATATCTTTGTCAGATTATCTGAACCTTGTAAGTGTAAAAAACCTTTTCAAACCACTGTTTCTGTCTGAAGTTACACATAAGTTATAAAACTTTGCATAAAGTGTTATTAAATTCATGTTTAAAAATTCAGGCTTTCAGCAAAAGTAAAAACTAAAGAAAACCAATAAACTATTCAAATGTCAACACACTCCAATTAAAAGTATTTCAAGTTGGTACAAGCAGGCCAGAAAGCAACAGTAGATGACAGTAGGAAGACAATGAGTCATTGTTACCGTTTCTACAGCGCAGAACTGAAAATAAATCAGTTCTAGAAAGTTCAGAAACTAGAGCCAGGCTGCAGTTCTGGAGGCCCGGTTCTCCTGACAGAGAAACGGGCCATTCAGGGAGGCTCAACCAGGCCCGAACCTGCCTCTCCTCATCCGCCGGGCCTCCGCGCCGCCTGCTCCCTTTCATTATGGCTCCACCGCAATCAGCTGCTCTGAGCTGCGGCGCGGCGGTGCGAACAGGTGTGTGTTTAGAGGTGAGAGCCACCTGGAGAGTGTGTGTTTGTGTGAGGAAGTTTCAGTGTTTCAGCAGAGGGAGTATATACAAGCGTTATACATTTTACACACATCGGTGTTTTAACAACATCTAAGCCTCTGACTGACGCAGCGGTGTCACCTCTCTCTGCTAACACACGAGATCTCAGCTTCAGTGTAGCGCTCTGTCTTTAAAGTATTACTCTAATAGCGTGGGAGGCGTTATTTTGGTCCATCCTCGAACCTTAAACCTACGTTTTTAATGTCCAGATTAACGTGTAAGCGACTCGAGCGTGGTGACTCATCCGTGTGCCTGTGGTTATTTCGGAGGCCGTTGCTGGTTCTGCTTCGTAGTCGACGTCAGCATTCCCAGTTTCCAGTCAGCAGAACCCAACATGACCACGCATGCAGCACCACAGACGATTCCCGATGTGTGTACAGGCGTCAATAAGCTAAGAGAAAGTTATGTGAGTGAGTGTAGACGCATGTTTTACTCCTCAGATAACGGGTCCGTCTAAGCTGCCACCTTCTGCCTTCCCTCCCCCCTCCCTCCTGTGTTCTCATTGGAGCTGTGGACAATTTCATTTGGTTTGGAGGCTCAGCTGCTCCCTCTCTCTCCATCCCCCATCTTCTCGTGCCTCCATCCATCTTCTTCAGCGGCTCTGGACACGGTAAATAATTACCCTACACACCGCTCTCCAGTCTGACAAGGATCTGCCAGGCATGTTGGGAGAGGACGGACTGTAGCTGCCATCATTTATGTCGAGCCCAAACCCAACACCTGATTTCTTTTTTAACTCATCAGAATTGTACAATTATGATTAGCAATTTGTTATTTTTATCCAAAGCAACTTACAAGCGAGGAACAGAACTAGAAACTGTCTGATATTACACACACACAGTGGTGCGTGAAACGAAACAATCCCACCACCGCTGTCTGAACACCGCCTTACACTACACAGTAGTAGCAGGTGGTCGTAGACGGGTTCTTATGACACCGCGTTTGTAGTTTATGTTCACCGCTGAACTCTGATACAGAACATTTGCATAAAGTTGAGCTTCACATTTTCCCACCAGTTATTTGAAGTCCTGATGAACAGCTACACTTCACACATCATGTCGCACTGGAATAATATGATTGCTATTTTAAAGCAAATACTTATTTACAGCACTTGATTGATTGTGTTTTAATAGATAGTGAGAGAGAGAATAATACATATTTCAGTAGTCTTACTCATCAATCAATGAGGGAGATTTTAGCAAACCATGAAGTTTTATTAAAGGTAGAGTTTGACATCAGGGAGTGGTGCATCAGTGGGGAATTTATTTAGGGAAGAAACAAAAGCAGTAACTTGACTCCTGTGATCGAAAGTTACCCAAATGTTTACTGGACAACATCCTACAGGGAATCAATGTCATTGCTGGTGAAGATAGACGGAGGATTGCTGGATAATCGTATTCACTCGCTGAGTTTTAATTCATTGAAGAACCCAGCTTCATTTTTTTCCATTACTGTTTCCGTTGGTGTCGTCCACCTCGTTTAAGCTACTAGCTCGGCTGTAAGAGGTGAGAGTACCCTTTTTTTTTTGCAGGTTTTTCTAGATGAAATTTGCTGCAGTGGTTTATGCGCCTGGAGGCGTTTCATCATTCTGGGTTTTTGTGGGTTTTAGGTGTGTGTGTCAGATCCTGGTCAAAATGTTGTTTTAAGGTCTGTTATAAAACCAGCGCGGTGAACACAGTGAATCTTTCTTTCATGCTCAGTGCAAAATGTCACCGGCTGCTCAACTTAAAGCAGAAATCCCTCATTTGGCCGCACTGGTCTGCATGCTGTGTGTGTTTGTGTGTGTTACCACCAGCTATTCTCTTTGTGTTGTATCCTCTCTCCCTCTTTCACCCTCCTTCCTTTGTTGCAGCTTCCCTTTGCGCCGACATGTCAAGTTGTTTCAGTTAAACAACACAATAGGGCACATTCTCACACAAACGTGCTTTGTTCAAACCTGGCTTTTCAGCGCAGCCGGATGATGTTGATTCTTCTGTTTCAGAATTATTCCGTAAATTTATATTACAGATTTTCACTGTAATATCGTTCACAAGCAACATCTGTCCAGCTGTGACACTTATTCAGAATGTGTGTCAGAATGTCAATTAAATGAAGTTTATTTGATGTTAATTTTCTAATTTTCTTTAGTATTTTTCCATTTTTTGATAAATTGCTTAAAATATAAAATGAAACAAAGAAAAACACCAAATTCTGAGATTGGAGTCGTTGACCTCAGAGAATGTTTTGTGTTAATACACATTAATTAGTTCTCAATCAGTCTATTGATTAATCAACTAACTGGTGGCCTGGTAGCTCAATGGGTTAGGCGTCAGACTGGGGTGAAGAAGGTCACAGGTTCGAACGAATACGGACTTTGCGTCCAGCTGTGCAGCAGTCGGGAATATTTGACACAGTTTCTGTCACCTTTCCTATGAAGTGCATGAATGTCTTCCAGAAGAAACTAATTAAACACAACAGAGTGATTTTGGTTATTTCTCTTTCGTCTTATCTTTTGACTGGTCCGTCGTTCCGTACTGTAAGAAACTCTCGACAGTGAGTTGTGAGTCGGAAGGATGACGCCATCTGCTTGGAGCCATAAACTGGTGCAGTAGATTTATAAAATTTGGTGACAGACAGTAAATTCTGCAGTGAATAAAATATCGTGTCATATAAATCACTCTGTAAACAAAGCTGCAAGCAACATGTTATCCAGAGAAATAAAGGAGTTTGGACCCCACGTGTCCTGGGATGGAGACTGCTGCTGATGTCTCTGCTTCACCACCACTCGCTCCACTGTTTTCCCTCCTCTTTTTTTTTTGGAAGCCAGAGGAATGTTACACATCCGCAGTGTGTGTGTGTGTGTGTGTGTGTGTGTGTGTGTGTGTGTGTGTGTGTGTGTGTGTGTGTGTTTGTTTCATATGTGTCAGGTTGACATGAGCCAGTGTTTGTGTTTGCGTAGATTTGTCTCTCTTTTGTGTGTGTTTGCTCTGTAGAGAGTGTGGGTGTGTGTGTTTGTGTGTGTGTGTGTTACTGAAATGGTGGCCAGCCAGTGTCATCAGTTTTTCACATCCCACTCTTCTCTACCACATGCATATTTCATGGAACTGGTCATTTATGTCGCCAGCAGGAACCAGTGCAGTGCGGCACCAGTACGCTGCGTGTTTGTGTCTGTGTGTGTTACTGTGTGCTGCACAAGTCTGCGGATGCCAACGGAAAATCATCTCTGTTAAATACTGTATGTCTCTAAATGTCATGCTGCTGTCCGTGTGCTGCACCTGTGACTGCGCTTCGTCGTGCTGCAGGAGCTGTCCGCGCTTGGCTGATGTGATTTTATAACTGTTCTTCAAATTAGCGTTAAGTCAGAATTACATTCACATATGGATGTCTGCCTTCTCAGTTTTCCCTCCCTGGACATGCCTTTACCTTGTGTCAACAAGAACGGCTATGTCCTGACTCCTAATTATGTCTCTTACGTTGTATACATTAAGCACTTTGTCTGCGATTTTATGTGTGTTTGTGGTTGTGTGTATGTTGCAGCTGTACACAAGAAGCAGTGTTTGGTCTGTAAACAGTAGCCTCTGCTCTGTCACTGTGTGTGTGTGCATGTGTGTGTGTGTGTGTGTGTGGAGCTTGGTTGGAGGCCAGTCTGTCTGAAAGGCTCCTTCCTGTGCATGAGCGTGACGATCTGAGCCTTTACATAACCCAAATGTAAATCAATTCATCATATATAAGCTGTTTTTAAAGAAAACTATCGACTGGTTAATCAACACTGCACACAAACATTTTCATGAACTTCTCATGTTGTTCCATACGTAACAGCCTTGCACACAAATGCACTCTGACGTGGTTGAAGTGGCTGCGTAACACCGGTACACAAAGACAGAGTTCAGGGGAGCGGATGCTTGCTTTTGCCCAATGTGTTACCTGAGCCTGTTTTGCATCGCTTCAGGTGTTGTGCTGTTATTTAAAGCACATATCGATTTGCTGCACTTGCAGGCTCTGAAAGCCACATGTGCAAAAGCGGAACACGTTTTACTTGCAGTACTTTTGGGTTTCAGTTCCTTTCAAAACTATCATTGGTACGTGGTTGAACCAGGGGGAAAGGTTACATCTGGGCCACTGGGCTGAAAATGAAAGTAGTGGTAGTTATTTTTTTACATTTAGATAATAGTCAAATAGCCAAACAGGACGACAGCAGCATCGTTGTTTCTTTTCGAGTGTTACAGATGTTCGTTTAGTGACTTGGCCTTATTCCTGGTAACAAGACCGTGAAAGAAAAGCTAATGAGTGAGGTAAGAGGCCGATGTATAAACACTGGAGCAGTTATTAAAACAGAATGACAGGGTGGAATCAGTATAAAGACAATTACGTATAATATATATCATACTAAATCTGTCCAAGTAATAAAAAACAAACAAGTATTGGTGCATTTTTGGCGTTCGTTTTTGTTTTCAAGTCTAAAAAGTCACTGCTGTGCTTAGGTCAAACAACTGCCTGCAGCAGTCATATAAGTCATTTTAAATGTCAATTAAATGCTGGACCCCAGAGTAACACAAGAAGAATGGGCATCATTATAAGAAACCAAATAAAACAATTTGGATCCTTAGAGACACGACAGCATACATATTCTGTGCAATAATAACCACTGTGTGTTTATTTATTATTGATTTACTGAAACAAAAAGCTGTGTGTGTGTGTGTGTGTGTGTGTGTGTGTGTGCGTGTGTGTGTGTGTGTGTCGCTGCTCTGTGTTGAAAGTAGATGGATGGATGGGAGGTTTGTTGAAGATATTCTTCCAAGTCTACCCCGTTTGTGTGTGTGTGTGTGTGTGTGTGTGTGTGTGTGAGGTTAGTAGTTAGCTTTTAGGGATGAATTACGTCATTAAAAGTTTTGTAAGGGATTTGAAACAGGGTGGCTGTAAAGAAGGCGCAGTGTGAGCTGTCTTTCCAGCTGTTATAATGTATTGCATGCGAGAGATTCAGGGACAGTGCAGAGTGTAGGACATCTGTATACTGGAAGCACTCAGATCAATAGCATACAGCGCTACCCTGAAGCGACTTTCTTATGGGTGGAATGTCTGTTAATGAGCTTTTATTATGTCACTAATGTAACATATTTTGTGTTACATGGTAAATGAGGTAAAGTTTCAACTGTGAAACGAAAAATGAGCTTTTATTATGTCACTAATGTAACAAAGCTCATTTTTCGTTTCACAGTTGAAACTTTACCTCATTTACCATGTAACACAAAATAATTTAGTTATAAGTTACAGCAAGCTTTTTATTTCCTGAGCAACATGGGTTTATTGATTTTCTGTGCTTATCTAAACCCTACAAAGCCATAGCAGCGCTTCTGATTTGATTCTAAGGAAGTTGTGCTGATTTTAACATGTTTTCAAGAAAGTTATCTAAAAATATTTAGGATCTTTCCTGCATTGAGCGTCTTCTCATCCATGAGCCCCAATTGTTTTTTTCAGGGAAGGTTTTCACTGCATTAAAAATAAACCTGAACTGCTTGTTAAGGAGCTAATGGTTTTTGCTGCACTCGTCTTAGTTACATTTACAACTGGTTTCTCTGCCAGATACAACCAAATACAAGCTTCCCACTAGCTACAGAAAGTGAAGTACTGCACAGTCACACTGCTGCAGATAATTAATTCTTCACACGCAGGAGAGAGGAGGTAGCAAAGCAACAGATATGTTCTGTTCCATGGTAACATTTCTATGGTGAAAGAAAAGCTAAGTTCCTGTAACTTGAGCTGAAACAATTGCCCCAACTGCAGACCTGCCTTTGTAGGCCATCAGAGCAGCATTGTCCCTCCTGCGTGTTCTGGTGGGACTGGTATTTATAGCAGGCCGTACCCAGTTGTGTCGACATTGGTGTTGATGTTAGTCGTAATGTTTTTCCCTCTTCTTATCTTCTAGCAAATGGTGATGAGCCTGCGCGTGTCGGAGCTGCAGGTGCTGCTGGGCTACGCTGGGCGCAACAAGCACGGACGCAAGCACGAGCTGCTGACCAAGGCACTGCACCTGCTGAAGGCCGACTGCAGCCCCGCTGTGCACATGAAGATCAAAGAGCTCTACAGACGACGCTTCCCTGCCAAAATGGTATCCCACACAGAGCTGGCCCTGCCTGGGCCGCATCACCCAGCCACAGCTGGAGTGGTTGGCGGAGGCGGTGCTGCGCTCCCCGCCGGCCTGACGCAGCTGGCCTACGAGGGTCACGCTGGTCACGGCGGAGCCCCGTCGCCTGCTGCCTTACTGCCCCTCTCGCTGCTCGGCCCCGGGAAACATGAGCTGACCGGGCTGACGCACCACCTGCCCACCTCAGCCACGCTGCATCCAGTCCACCCAGACGTCAAGCTCCAGAGGCTACCCTTCTACGACATGCTCGATGAACTCATCAAGCCCACCAGTCTAGGTGAGGAAAGTGTGTGACCCTGGGTTTTACGTGAGAAAGGTCGGCTTTAATGGCTCATCACTACACGCGGTGACACAGTGGACATCTGAACACATCTGAAGCAGTTCATATTTAACATAATTTAAAAGGAAACATTTTAAAATAACTCCTTTAGTTCGCTGTGTGAAGTGTGAAGTAATTAGCTTGCAGAGAATCTACATTATAGAGCTTCACAGCGAGCTGCAGTTTATCATTAAGCTGTCCAGCCCACATATTTTCTGTTTTGGTTCAGTTTCATAGTGCTGTGTTAGGCCACAGCTGTACACTGTCTGTGCCGCACTAAACAACATCAGACAGTCTGTGAGAAGATGGTGAGTATGGTGCAGCAAATTATGAAACACACGTACACTACAGATATGTATCTGTGTGTCAGTTACACCTTTAATCGTTATTTAGAATCAAACTCCACATCGTCTAATTCCTGAATGAGTCTGATTCGCATTAGAGCCAAAACCATGCATTCATACATCTCTTCTACAAACTGGAAGAATTCCTCCACAGTGCTATTTAATCAGAAATGTGTTGTAGCTCCTTCACCTGCAACCAGGTAATCGGAGTATCTATGCGTTCCAGTCTAACATATGCATATGCCGGAACATTTTGAGCTTTAATTCACTCTTTAAAGAGACTTTTCCTCTTGGTCAGTTGTGCAGCCAGCAGCAGCCCGTGTTGAGCACAAACTCTCTGGGCTTTGGGATATATTGCAAATATATGGAAATGTCTACATTTTCCTGTATTAGCATTTTAATAGAGTAAGAGGTGAACTTGTGATTAATTTGCCTGCAGATGGTGTATAAACACATCACCTGCAGCGTTGTCATCAAACCATTTCCTGCCTTTTCCCACTCTTATCCATTTCCTGCACACGTCCATTCTCTGCTTCCTGCCTCTCACTCTGTCTTCCGCCCTCGGTTACATTTGCATGCAAAGGGATGAAATCACACAGGTGTACACCTGTGCCGACAGAACATGCTCTGCTCGCGTTTGAATCAGAATCGCACACTCGCGGCATTCCCACGCGGCGATACGCACACACGTCTGCACACACAGTGCTTTCAAAACACAAATGTAGTTACCAGTAAATAATGCAGTCTGATTACACTGTCCTCATAGAAGCAGAGTGAGGGCGAGAGAGGAAGGTATTACATTACACATACTGGATATTCGAATCTTCCTTAAAACCTATAACTCAGCTGCAGCTCAGAAGTGATCGTCCTCCCTATTTTAGCAATAATGGAGGGCAGTAATGGAACCGCTTGATTAATTATAACGCCCCTCTCATGGGAGAGTTTCTCTCCTGCTTTACGACGGCCACGGCCTCCTCTTTCACACTCCTTCACACGCTTCCCTCGTCGCCTCTGCTTATTTCCATCTGATCTTCTGATTACTGTTCAATCATTCTCTGTCTCCCTCCCCCATTGTTGTTGCTTCTCCTGTTGCCTTGCCTCCCATTTCTCTCCCTGCCGCGCTCATTTTTTATGATGCCCTTCCCCCACTTGCTTGTTCGCTCTCCTGGCATTTTTTCTTTCCACTGGAAAACGCTGATTTGTCGGCCGTGTGCTTGACCAGTATTCTAACGAGCTTGTAACAAGAGGACATGTACATGACACTGTCGTGCTACTAATAATATTATGTAGTGGGTTTGTGTGGAATAAATACGTTTGAGTAAGATTCCGTTCCCACAGCTCAACTGATGTTTCAAAATGTACGTTCATGAGTTTTGTTAGTAAATAGACATTCAATAAAAGAAGGGGAACCCAAACAGAACATTTAAAAGTGCATAGTATAGAAGCATGACAGCTCAGCGGAGCAGTCGACTTCGATTCCCACATTACTTCACCGTGTACTTGGACAGAACAGCGAAACTGTATTAACACCAACGTGTACTGTCTGGTAACTGTCCAACAACAATTTCTCCAGGAGCGTCAGTAAAGTGTCTGTTGTTATTATTATGATGATCATTATTGTTGTTATTATTATTAGTAGTAGTAGACGTGTAATTAGTGTAAACGTGTTCTCTGACCCGCTTTCCCACAGTAACCTGGTTTCTTGTGTGCATGTAAATGTAGTTGTCTCTCTCACGCCATCCTCCCCCTCTCACTCTCTCTCTCCTCCATCATTATCTCTCCCTGCCCCTCCCGACTTCCTATGCAGTCATCTGCTCTCTGCGGAGTCTTACCTTAGAGGTTAGTTGGCCACAGTTCAGCCCTGCCAGTCTGAACTGGTGCACCGGCTCAGCTGCACCAGCTACTTTATTTCCATTCCTCACCGGCTGAACTGTCATCTCGTCTGCATCATTATCCACCCTCCATAGAGAACCGTGCTTCTGTTCTCATTATGGATATCTTTGCGGTGCGCATGCATTATACATGATTTAATCAGCATATCTTCGGGAAGAGGATGCAGGCCCATCTCGCGTTTGATGAGTGTTTCATGCATAATGGTTTGTTACATTGGAAGAGAGCTGTGATATTCGTACGGTACACTCTAAGCATTGTGAAGATTCAGTTTCATGTTTTTTCTAAATTACGGCATTTTTTTTTACTGCTCGTTTAGACAGATGGACACAGACATGTGTCATCAATACTTCATCAATACATACAGTTTAGTTTGGTGCCATCTGCTGCTTCAGTTACACTATGATCGTAACAACTTACTAACTAATGATTCCTTTGATCAAACACCTCTAGAAAGTGCGTGACGTGATTTTTGCCCCTTTTAAATTCTAAAAATGTTATTAATGATTGTTGCCCATGCTCAGCAGGAGTAAGGACGTGTGTTGAACTGTACACTAATGATATTTAGGTTTAAGATCATACAATTAATATGAGATGAAAGTTGAGTTTTATGTGATAGTATTCACATCAAAGTACATTGAAGAATATAAAACATACGAAAGTAATAATAATAATACTTTATTGATCCCATTGGGGAAGTTGTTGTGTGGACAGCTGCGAGACACGTGTCTGCGCTACTACGGTGTATTTGTGTCTTCACCAAGACATGTAACCTGGTGGGACTGGGAATCAACCCCGCTCACTTTTGGCCTTAAAGACAACTGCTGTGGCCACTGAGCTGTCATGCCGCCCTATGACATGTATGACTGCATGTCACAGCGCTTAAACCATTTAGACCTGAAACATGTATTCATACATGTATGTGTCGGATGATAATTAGAGAAACATAGACACTGCTCATCATTCAAAAATCACGACTTTCATAACGTTTCACCTGCCTAAATCCTGAGTAATTGATCAGTTGGGCTAAAGATTCACAGTGTGTTTAATCTCACAAAAAATCACTTCCATTAGAGTTTGGCACATGTCTACGTTTCCCTCCCAAACTAATTTCTTGCAGTATTTTTTTTTTTTATTTTAAGCTTTATTGATCTCTGGGGGAAATTGTTGTTTGGGCAGCTGCTAGAGCTGTGTCAGCGCTACTACAGGATATCAGTGTCTTGTCCAAGGACACCTCGACATGTAGCTTCAGGGGGGGACAGAGAATCGAACCGCTGACTCTGTTGGGTTGGAAAACAACTGCTTTACTCACTGGGCAATAATGTCATGTCAATAAACTAGTCCAGGATAACAGAATCTTTGCTTAAGATGATTTTATTTAATTAGGATCTGCTCAGCTTTGTATTATTGGTACTAGAAAGTCCTTCACGTCCCAAGAAGGTTTTTATTGTGAAACCTTTGTAGAAACATCTTAAATTACTTTACTTTACTTTGCTTGGCAGACGCTTTTATCCAAAGCGACTTACAAGGAGCTAGCGCTGGGTGTCTGGCT
>JAUMTR010000017.1:12384177-12433444 GCA_032270685.1 Microctenopoma stevenorrisi
GAGTCAGACGGGGTTCGAACCCACAGCCTCTGCATTCCAGTCTGACGCTTAACCCATTGAGCTACCAGGCCACATTAATTACCAGTAGCCTGATAGGAAGAAATAAAGACCAGTCTTGAAATAATTAATTACTAGTGTTTGACTCCTGGAAAAACAAAATCTGGAAGATTTTACTGTTCGATTCACAAACCATTCCTCACTTACCTCAGAGTAATTAGGCAGCATTGTGCCTTTCACTGCCACATACACACATTTACGATCATTATTTAATTTTATTGGGGGCCACATTGAGGCAAAGTGACACTGGCCCTCATCCACATATATGATTGTGTCCTTGATCAAGCACACTGGTTTCACCCTCATACTGGACATTATGGGCGCATACAGCAGGTTATGCTGGTAATGTTCTCAAACATCTGCAGTACACAAACCAATTAATCACTCAACATCAAAACACAGCCTAAGTTGTTCCAGCTCACACTCTGACCCCTGCATGATCCCAAGCAAAATTCTTATCTCACTTCAAACAACTCTGCTTTCTCACAACAAATGAACATCAGCAAAGGAGCCCGGACTGCTCTGAACTATAAACACGCCGTACAAGATGGCTTCCACCTCTTAGAGTGCATGGAATCAGCTTTATTTTCATTGAAGTCATCGGATCCTCACAGCTGTCGCTCTCCTACCACAGCTGATCATCTAATACATAACAGAAAACTGTTCCCTACCGTGTTTTACCTTAGCTGATTTACGTTTGGTTTATATTGCATGAAGCCAGTTGTAAAGATATTGTAATGTTTCGCTGTATATTCATTCATTAAGATAACAGACCCAGCTGCCAGACTGAGACATTTTTTTATGCCAGCCTAGCAGACCAGTGGGTTCACTGGAATGCCTTTAACGAGCCCTGTCAACATGCAACTGTGCAGCAACATTATGTGGCTAATAAAGGGTAATCCCGTCTGTTAAAAGCAGACGAAGTAACACTTCTTGGTAGTTTTCAGTTGTCAGTGTGCGAGGTGTAAAGTCCACATCTGACCATTTGTTGTGGATTCTTCTAGCAGCGTAGCTTTGAATTTGAGTGACACTGAAAGGATTTGCGTCTTTATTCTGCTTGTGAATGTGGCTGTGTTGCATTTTTGTGTCTGTGCATACATGTGCGCCTGTCTTTGTGTGTGTGTGTGTGTGTGTGTGTGTGTGTGTGTGTGTGTGTCTGCGGTGTACCAAACACAGGAAAAGTAGCAAAGCCACTAACAAGTTAATAAACTCCAGCTGGGCTTTGTTGTGCTGAAGACAGGCCGTAGAGCCGAGCACATTCTCTGCAGCTTAGCTCACACGTCTCCTCTTCAAACCAGAACCAGAGGTTCTTACTGACTGCTTGGGTCTGAAATCATTACTGTAACAATATTCATACTTTCCATACTAATATACTTTGGTCTCCACAAACATGCTGTGCGGTACTTGTCCTTGTCCAGTATTTCTTCCACGAGATACTGTAAAATCATACTTACAATATATCTCTGCCATGATTTCATGCCTGTTTCTGTTTGTTCTCTTGTTTATGTTCTGACTAACATGTCTGTAGTTATCTAATAGTTTAACATGCTGGGAAATATCCTTATTCGCTTTATGACTGAGAGGTAGGTGGTATTATTGATACCAGTTAATTCTATGTGCCCATATGAAACGAGAAGCTGGAAGTAACAGCTGGTTAGCTTCGCTTCACTTAGCACAGAAGGTGAAAAGCCAAACACCTCCCCAGTAAACTTTTAAGAATCACCTCTTTCTAGTTTTTTGACATGTCCCTTTTCTGTGGATTAAAATAAATAAATGAAATAAATTGAAAAAAGCAATATTTTAAATAAATAATTATAGATGATCTTCATTTGAATGCTAAGCTAAGCTAAGCTAACCAGCTGCTAGTTGTAGTTAATAACACACTCTATGCAAAAAGGCAGAAATGCAGATTTCCCAAAATATGAAACTGTTGCTGTAGCACAAGAAGCCAAGTAAGAGTTTTGCTTAGATAAAATATTGCGTAAATTCATTTGCAAATCCAACTTGTCTGATCATGAATTAAATCTGAGATTCAGTGTCGGGTTTCAGTTCTTCTGCTACAGAAACTTCTGTCATTACCAAAACCGTCTGGTATCTAGCCTTAGTTTTAGTGAAATTGATGTCACATGTTGCGTACGAATCTTAAATAGCTGGAGTTAAAAAAGCTACAGTGGGAGAGCGCTGAGGAAGAGAGAGGAAGACATCAATCACAGCTAATTTCAATCTTTCCCATATCCCTCTTAACCACACACATCGAAACGCCAGAAACAAACCCAACGCTGGAGAAAGAGTGAGTTATAGAGTGATGGAGAGATGAGCAGAGTGAGCAAGCACTTTCTATTTTTAGCCCGTGTGCCCAGATTGGAGGAAGACTGTTGTTTGAAAGCACATTCAGCGTGTCTGATTTTGTTCTGCAGTACCCGGGCTGCTGTTGTAAAGATGCGGGAACAGAAAGAATACATGCCATTCAAATTATACACCATGTGGGCAGTAGGATGGGTCATTACTGGGAAAATTAATGATCTGCCTGAAAGACTTATGAGAGGCGGAACACAATTGGTGCAGCAATCACCCGAATGAGCTCGTCCCCATTAACACTGTACATGGAAATACACGAAGTTCGTCTATGTGCTTTCTCCTGCTCGCCATTTATGATCAGACACGCTCACACGTTCTCTGCATGTTTTAAATTGTCGCTCGCTGACGGTCAGTGTTACTTTACATAATTAAGGCAGCAGTCACGATTCACGGTCGGTAGTTCTGAAACTCGTGTTGTTTACAGGTCAGAAGAGCCCAGAATTATTTTTCACTAAATATCTAAAATGCAAGAAAGTAGTCAACTATGTGTATCTGCGCCATAGCGAAAGCGTGTTTTTCTTTTAGATCGTCTTTAAGTCAGCGGTAACTTTCTCGGCTCATTTGTAGCACGGTAACTCTATGTTGTAGATGCTTTATGGAAAGGCTACATTTTTATTTTCACACATCATCAAATGTTCAAAAAATGATCCGCTGTTTGGACAAATGTACTAACTAATAATAATAGTGATAATAATCAGATGACATTATATTACAGCTTGCAGTACACCTTTATTAGAACTTTTACATTATGCATTTTGAATGAGGAATCAGAGGAGTCAGAGGGCAGAAGTATTGTACAGTATTTGATATGATAAACACTTGATAACTTGGGTTTGATGGTTTATTGTTGACTTTGCCAACACTTAATCTGTCAAATAGAAACAATCAATCTTACACAAGAAAGTAATGATTAAGTGTCTCTTAGCAGTGCTGGGAAGTCTGTTTGATTACAAACAGACAGAGCCAGGCTACATGTTAGCTCTCGTTTCCGGTCTTCATATTTAGCTAAGCTAATCGCCTTCCAGCTCTAACTTCAAACTGAACACGCACACTTGAGAGTGTATCGCACGTTCATGCAAACTTTACTATTCTTTGCAAAAGCTGCTTTTCTTTAATGGAAGGCTGAGTTAGTAGCACTAGTTATTTCCAGCAACTGTGGGTGGGCCTATAAATAGAGCGCTCACACATATTTTGTTCATCTTCACGTCAGTGTGAGGTGGTCTGGTTTTAACACCCAGGTGTTCTTTAGCATGTGGTAATTTCATGCGTTGAACATCCATCTACCAACCACTCATACGAACAATACCTTTTTTCTTATGTTGTTTTTTCTGCTCTGTACATTTAAGCATCAGTTTACTACATATTACTGAACATTTGGGGCATTGACAGTTGACATTAATTTAAGATTTGTCTCCTTCCTGTGTGTGTGTGTGTTTGTGTGTCTCTGCAGCGTCAGACAACAGCCAGAGGTTTCAGGAGACATGTTTTGCCTTTGCATTAACGCCGCAGCAAGTCCAACAGATCAGCAGCTCAATGTAAGATGAACACTGTTTATGAATAATTGATAAATGTACATGGTTTCTGCAGATGTGCGGTAATAAATCCTTTCTTTACTCAAAGGGACATCTCGGGGACCAAATGTGACTTCTCAGTACAAGTTCAGTTGCGGTTTTGCCTGTCAGAGACGAGCTGTCCTCAGGAAGACCATTTTCCACCTAATTTGTGTGTGAAAGTCAACGGGAAGCCTTGCAACCTGCCTGTGAGGAGCACTCACTTAACCTAATATGCACCGATCATTACGGCATCTTTGCTCTGCTGCAGCTCATTCATTTCTGTCATCTAGGGTTATCTTCCCCCAACCAAAAATGGCGTAGAGCCCAAACGACCGAGCCGCCCCATCAATATTACCTCACTGGTTAGATTGTCCACCACAGTCCCCAATACGATTGTGGTGTCGTGGACCGCTGAGATCGGACGGGTAAGGACTGTTTCTCTCAAGAGATTCCTAAACGACCATATTGATAACGACCGTTTTTATAAGTGATAAAAACAATGAATCAAGTTATTAAACACTTTATGTTCAAATTCAAATTTTATTTGTCACATACAAAGTCATACGCAGTACAACATGCAGTGAGCTGCTTTATGGGAACGGTACACTGCATTTTTATTTTCAGACATCATCAAATGTTCAAATATTATCTACTGTTGCAAGTTGTGTTTTTATTTTTTGCTGTGGGATGGTTATGAATAAGAAGTACAAGATCATTTCATATGCAATGATAATTTGTAGTATTAGTTATTGGTTATGATATTTCTCCTTAGGAATGATGCACATTTTTGATTTTATATATTCATTTGTCTATATGTGCACTTCCTTCTGCACATAAACTGCTTCAAAGTGCTGTCTGGTGGTAGAATTAATACATTAGTTATTGACACACAGAAGACGTCACAAGTAGATTTGATTTCAGTTCTACCCAGTGGTTTTAGGCTGATTCTTGCGTCTGGCTACAGCACAGTTATTACATGAACCTTTTATATCTGTTTTGTCTGTTATCTAAAATACTGACTTACTGTATATTGATGGCGCTGGTGTTCTGCAGACAGGCAGTAGAGGGCAGCATTAAATGTCAGTCAGTTGCCTCAGAGCACCAGGATCCACTTCACATGAGTAATGTGGCTTATGGCAAACAACCTGATCCTTGTCGATGCTGTGTGCATTCCTGTGTGTCCACAGAGTTACTCTATGGCAGTGTACCTGGTGAAGCAGCAGTCATCCACAGTACTCTTACAGAGACTACGAGCAAAAGGCATCAGAAACCCAGACCACTCCAGAGCACTCAGTAAGCACCGGCATCTAGTATCTTTGATCAGTCCGGGGTCAGGACTCAGGATTCAGTCCATCTAAATCAGTGTTTCAACCTTAATTTGGTAACTTTTCAATAAACGAAATAAAGCAACATATTATAATTCCTATCTAACTTTAAATTCTAAGACAAAGCTGCTAACTGTGAGTTTTCTATCTTTGGCAGAAGTTAATAATGTGTGGCTCCACTCTGAAAGAATGATGGTTGATTCTTGGCCGTAGTTTAAAACAACACTCTGAAAAGAGAAATGAGAAACAGAGAACTTGCCCTGATGTTTCAGTCTCTCGTGTGTTCCTTTTTTTTTCTTTTGACTTGCAGTCAAAGAGAAGCTAACGGCCGATCCAGACAGTGAAATAGCCACAACCAGCCTTCGAGTGTCGCTGCTCTGCCCGGTAAAACATGCTCCCTGCTCCTCATGAATTTTAGATTTAGAGTGTTTAGAGATTCAGTCAAGCCAAAACATGTCTGTCCATACTTTTCATTTTTCCCTTTCTCTGTGCGTGACTCAACATGTAACTCCTGCCTGTGTGCATTATGCCCCTGTTCAATGGTCCTACCAACTCCTATCATGTGCCTTTTTGCTCTGTTAATTACATTTAAACATCCCGTATCCTCCTCGTCCTCACTGTTCGTCATGCCCTGACAACATGTGTGAACACAGCTGGGGAAGATGCGGCTGATGATCCCGTGTCGGGCGCTCACATGCTCCCACCTGCAATGCTTCGACGCCACGCTCTACATCCAGATGAACGAGAAGAAGCCCACCTGGGTGTGTCCTGTCTGTGACAAGAAGGCTCCCTATGAACACCTCATCATCGATGGGTGCGTGAATGTTCAGACTGAGTTTTAGCTGCACTCTACTACTTATGTTTGAACCACGCCTGTCGCTGGTGAGCGTATAAATTTAACAGGCAGGCTTTTTGATGGAGCGTTCCTTTAATTCATTGTGACGTGCAGAAAGCTCTTCAGCACCGCGTTGCCTGTTTAGAATTTAATTAAAGGCCTTTCTCACTGTGCTCAGCTTTTGTGTCTGTGTATGTTGGTTCTCAGGCTTTTTGTGGAGATCCTCAACAGCTGTATGGACTGTGATGAGATCCAGTTCAAGGAGGACGGCAGCTGGGCCCCCATGAGGTCTAAGAAGGAAGTGCAGGAGGTCTCTGCTTCTTCCTATAACAATGGGCTAGATGGTAAGGCAGGGAACATGCTGTTAAAATGTTTTAGGACAGGGTAGAAACAGAAATGTTAGTTTTATAGATAGTTCGTTTTAGTTTTATATGAAGGTAGCAAGAGAAAAATGATCTATTTAGAGTTAAATCAAGATAATAAGATGGAGGAGATGCATTTATGTTCCCTCTTTTTTTAATCAATTTTAAGTTTTAATAAAATCAAAGTGCCACTGAGTGAACAGCTTGTCGCCATAGTAACAAACATACTGCATCTTACTGAGGTGCTTGTGTCCCTTTGAGCATGCGCACATTGTTTGAACATGAGCACGCGTGTCACTTGTTGCTCTCGAGGTTCATCTCGGACGTCTGCAGGCTCAGACCAGCGGAACTCCTCGTCATCCAGCCACGAAGGAAGCAGCGGCAAGAAAGTGGAGGTGATTGACTTGACGCTGGACAGTTCCTCCGACGAGGAAGGACCGGATTCACCCCCTCCGCCGCCGCCTTCCCTGCCTCCTCCAGCCAAAAGAGCATGTCCGTCGATGTCCCCAACATCGCCGCCGATCATCAACAAGGGGTTAGACACAATCACAAGACTCGTGGTCTCTCCTCTTGTCTTAGCCTGTGTCTTTCATTAAATGCGGAGATTAACGTTATCACATGCCCGCATGTGTGGTTATGTCCAGATGTGAAGTCATTCATCAGTTTAGCATCAGCAGCTGCCTGAGAAACAACTATGTCTCTTCATCTCTATCTGCCTTCAGAGTGTTGAACCTGCACCACCAGGCCTCTCCCGTGAGCCGTACTCCCAGCATGCCAGCAGTGGACACCAGTTACATCCCTCCCGTCCCCCCACTTATCCAGGACTACAGGCCGTACTATCACACTCCCAGTGATCTGTCAGGTAGTGGCAAACACACGCTCAGAACCATAAATACAGACTCTTTGAGCAGTTCGCAGTGACATTTGAAGCAGACTGTGTTGTCGACAGTGTTACAGACGAGTCCCCTGTTTGCTGTTTGCTAACAGTGTGTGCAGCACACTGGAAATCGGTGAAGAGAAAGATTTCTTTCTAAAGGGATGAGCAAGAAAATAATAACGTGAGATATTCAACATAAAAGCTACATGGTCATTTCCAAGCAGTCTGATGTTTCCCTACAGTTACTTTGATTAAGTTTAGGATTGTTGGGAAATCCAACAAAGGGGTTGTTCAAATGCTGGACACGAGCAAAAGAAATCCTCAAAACAGATCATCAAGGTACAACAGTTGTACTATGTGTTCTCTTTTTGTGCTTCATGGAAGAGAAAAGAAAATGAGGAGAATTTGCTTGTTGCCAGGCCAATCGTCTTCTGGGACAGATGGAACAAAATTAGAGCTTGCTGGCCACATCAGCCCCGTGTTTCCAGGAAAAAAATAGAGCTTTCAAAGAAAAGACGATGTGCAGGACAGAATGAAATCTGAAGATTATCAGGCTGTTCACATACGGCTTCTTTAAAAATGTAAAAGCACCATGAATACGAGAAGAAGGTTGGGCTGTTCTGAAGTGGCTTTTTATGAGATGTAATATGAATATCAAAAAGAAAAAGGAAGATGTTTTATGTAAATGTAACAGAGATGACTGTACTTTGTGTAATTTCATTTATTTCTGTTGATAACTAACTCTGCCTGTGCTTGAATTCCAGAATTGAACTTCTTCTCTTTTCTTCAAGGCGACAATCATCAGGTATGTACTACACAGACCCTTGAGACCTGGTATAAAGCACAGTTAAAACACAGTTTACTTCAACTTATAGAATGATTTACGCATTTTGAGATCTGGATGTTAAATGAACATAAACTACAGAGGTGCAGGTCCATCTACATCATGAGGTCCATTTTCTACTCACTGTAGAGTTTTGAATGAACTATGAAGATTTCATTTGATAGTGAGACACAGCTATGACAATATTATGACAACAGACATGTTGACATGACAACGGAGGTCACAGGCTGACACCTTACCACCGCTTCATGACAGCTGTCAGAGAATGTGTGCGTCACACATTTCTGGAGGTTCTCCAATTAGGAACCAGTGTTGGGAGGGTTTGCTAATGTGAACTCACACCTGACTGCCGTCCCCTTCTCTGTGTTTCCCAGCATTATAACATGGTGATGGCAGCAGCAGCTGCCGCTTCAGCCTCGGACGACCACGAGCTGTTTAATCGCTTCCTGCCCTACACCACCTCGTCCTCTGCCTCCCAGCTGTTCCTCGACCAATCAGGAGCCTCGTCGACAGCCGCTTCGCTTGCCGCCGTGACGAACAACTCGAGCAGCAGCAGCAGCTTGGTATCATCCAGCAGCCTCCGCGACACACACTCGGGCTCGCACACCTCACACATACACCCCGGGGTGGTGGCCAGCCGGAGCAGCACTGAAGCAGCGGTGGCAGCTATTTATGGTGGAATACCAGATGTGATATCGTTGGACTGACTCTAAAAGAGTCAAGTAAACACTTAGGGTCCAGCTACAAGCCTAGTCACAAACTGTTTGGCTGCAGGGTGAAGTTTGGATCCAGAAACTGGCCCCAAGTCATCAGACTCATTCTGAGTGCAGTTGGTAGTGGTGGTGAGTGAGCTACACTAGACTGACCAGAGGACTGTTCTGAGTCACCAGCTGTGGATGTTGTTTTAATACACGTGCTTCAGATGAGAAGCCTGCCAGCGTGTGAGCTCGCGTTACTGTTACACTGGTACCAACCTGGCACAAATGGCGAAGACCCGACCTGAGCAGAAACAAAAGTCAAAAGAAGAAGGCTCTTTTTTATAAAACCCAGGTGTGGCACCATGTACAGAGAACAAAATATATTTTCCTCTTTACTTTTGTATATTAAATTTGGACATTTTTAGTCTAGTGAGCTGCTTCAATTGCCGTTTTTCAGTGGAGTCTTTTTCACTAAAGCTTATACACATGCCTGTTGCCATATGGTTTTCTTTTGCTTTCTTTCAGCTCGACCCAGTTTCAAGTTTCTTTTTGCATTTCTTTAATATCATCTTCAGTCCTTCTTTCTTCCAACGTATTTTCATGGTGTTTCATTTCTCTCTCCAATGACAAGAACTCAGACGCTGCATTTACAGTTTATTCATGTACTAAGGACCTTTAGGTTATGTAAGATATATATATTCCCTTTAAGGTTAATGCTGTGGGGAGTGTGTAGGTGGAAATTAGCCTTTTCTGGTTTTTCATTTTCACTGCTGGGTTTTCTTTCATCTCCTTTTAGAGAGTCTGTCCACATTCAGCATTTACAAATGGAGACTTTTAGACTATTTATATTTGCCAAACTACAGCTATGAGCTGGACGAGTTTTGTTTGTCTTCTTTTTTTTTGCACAATGCCAAAAAACATATGGTACTTAAGAAAATCTTTAGTTATCAGAGTGCAGTCGCATCTGTCTTTTGCCTCGGTGTTTTCAGTCCTTCAGTTTTAGCTGGTGGTGGTTCAGACACATCAACTGTGTCCTCTTGTCTTTTCATTCCACTTTTTTTTGTTGTAGCCATATCAAACCTGTTCAAGAGACGGGAGTCTCTGCTTTGAAGTTTAAACTGGTTTGTTTGGGATGGCATCTTCAGTCCTGTATGAATGTCTGACCACAACAAGCTCTGCCCCATCTCCAAGTATTAGGACTTTCTATTTGACTTGTTCTGTCATGTCCTAGAGCAACTCAGTTGGTGACTGTAGAAAACCCAAAATGACCCCCAGCCCTCCCTCCCTCCCCCCCTCACTCTTGGCATTTTTAAGTTATTCCCTGTTCTCCTCATGGGAACCAACCAACCCCGGCGCTCAAACTCATTAAGTCCTCCGTGTTGTGTATTTCTTGTGTTGTGCAGTATTTTATTTATTTTATATTCTTATTTCTATATATTATATTTTTACAAACGATTTTTTTGGGAGAAAGTGTGCGTCACTCTCGCTCAGAGCTCTTGTGTCGTGATTTTATTTAATATGCGTTTCATTATTTTTTGCCAGCAGCATAATTGAGTTATTTGTCATAAAAATACCTGTCTGTATGTTACTGGGAGCTGACTGGGATAACACATAATAATAAGGACACAAAACACATGCTTAATTAAGCCGTGTTCACGATTCAGTGTATGAATTAATTCAGACTGTTGCTCGCCATTAGAACCGATAATGTCACTGGGAGTTTCTATATTTAGTTAAATTATTTAGTAGATAAATCTGCCTGCCACCAAATGACTAGGAATTCATAAGAACAAGAACAAGATTAGAAATGAATAAAGAATATAAAATACAAATAGACAGCTGCTGCACCAAGTTAGCACATGATCTCAATATGATCTTTCTTTCTGGTGTGCTCCGTCCGTTTTCTTGTTCTGCCTGCCGACGACTGCTGGATGTTGTTGCTTCTGGTGCTCACGTCTCTTCTGCTTTAGACACTAATGTTTCTAATGTAATGTAACCAGTATATCTGTTTAATTTATCAGCTGGAGCGCAGTAAAGAGAAGACCAACCACTGCCTTATCACAGCTTTTCATGGATCATTTTCTTCTGTCGCTGCCTGTTTCTCTTATCTCGGTCTGAAAATAAATCATATGCAGGTTTGTGTTGTTGAAATGACTTGGTTTGGTGGGGACTCTAGGATAGGATAGGATACGGTCGGAAAAAAGCTTCTTAACCTAAATAAACCACTTAAAAACTCTTTGGATTTGCAGACGCACAGTGTCGACCTTTAAGCCTCAGCTTGTCTTCCCAGAACAGTGATGTTCCTTCACTATATTCCAGGTAATTTGGTGGCATATGACATAACTTTCATTCAGTGATTATCCTGTGCAGTGTTTTTGTCCTTATTATAAGGTGTTGATCCTTTAGTTTCCATCTTGAAATGACCAGTATTCATGTAACTGATAATGTGGTCACAGGTAATGAATTTGATCATGATTTATTAATGAACCTAAACTCCTTTCCTCACACTCCGGCGCAGGAGGTTATGATTCCATGCTGAATGTGTGCCCTTCACACTGGGCTCTGTATGGGATTACCTAAAAGTCCCGCCTTTCATTTGTCTTGTTACACGTCTGCAGCCCTCTCCTGTGGATCCTCTGACATTGAGCTTAGTTTTTTTATTTCTTCCTCCACTCTTAAAAAACGCCAGGTAGCACAGAGAGATGGACAAGCACATGCCGCCTCAGCCGCTCTCTAACTTGTGTGTATAGTATGTATCCGGCATTTCACACGTTTGCTGGTGTAAACTCTGTGTGAGGACACTGCGACAAAACCGGCGACTGCAGAGGGAAGTCCATTTTTAAAAGAGACACGTTTATCAGTAATTACTCTTAACGGTGTTTTCAAAAGCTCCACAGGCAAACTTGACAAGCAGCTCAAACTTTTAGTAGTCATGATGTCTCACCTTCCATAAAAGGGAAAACAATGTGTATATTCTGTCTGTTTGGAAACCTGAGAGTCCAGGTCCAAACGTGGTTGTTTGATGTCTGTTTGTATGCTTTTTGTGGGTCAGTTCAGAGTGAGAGAATAAATTTAATTTATATATTTTTTAGAAAATGAAAGCTGTACTATTCTATAAAAAAAAGACTGTGGCCAATAATGAGTCTTACACAGCTGATAGATTTCAACGTCAGACTCGAGTTAACATCTGCACTCACTGCCTTAAAATATTCACAGGTTCTGTTTCACGGCTCCAATCCAAGAAAAATCCTAAAAAGGCTTTTCAAGGAGGGGAAGGAGAAGACAGTGTACAGTAGACCCTCGTCAGTTTGTACAAATATACCAAGTGAGAAAAATATTTATTACATGCATTGGAAGAAATTGTTTACTTATTGAATGTTACCTGTTTATGTAGAGAATTTTAGGTGTAATAAAATGCATTCTGTTATTCCTGTGTGGTTTGTTTTTATTCTTATTCCATTCTATTCTTACTGTGTGATTTAGTTTGTACCGGCCTGTCACACATGACACTGAACACTGGGTGGCAGCGGAGCAACGTTTGGACCAACTTTCCATTCCTACTCACGGCACAGAACTCATCACGCTTGCTTTGTCTCCTCCACTCAGCACCTCTCTGTCCGCGACACAAGCGCAAACGAGAAATGATGAGTTAGATGTTTGTTTAGCTGAGAAAAGCCTGAGGCTGTGTGGAGTTTCAGGTGGAGGCGCCGCTCCCACCCCACCCCGGCGCGGGCTCTGAGCGCAGGGCTGTTGGATCGCTGTGCGCACAGAAGAGAGGAGGGCAGCTGGCAGGACGGGAGGGTGGAGTGGCTGCAGACGGAGGAGTTGTGATGGCATGTACTTATCACAGCTGTGGCTCCATTTGTTCGTTTGATTCTGCTTTGCTACAAACGCACCGTCTGTGAGCTGCTGTCATTATGAACGAGAACAACGACAGCGGTTGTCTGAACTGGTCCCTGACGGAGATGGACCTCTTCAGCAACTTGGAGGACATCGATGTGACAGCTGACGGGAGCCCGGTCCTGAGGTTCCTCATCTGCCTCGTTTACTCCGTGGTGTGCGCTGCGGGTCTGATGGGCAACTTGCTGGTCCTCTTCTTCATTAGGGTCAAACAGGAGAGGAGGAAATCCAAAGTGAACTTCTTTGTGCTCAACTTGGCAGTGACTGACCTGCAGTTCGTGCTGACTCTGCCCTTCTGGGCCGTGGACACCGCGCTGGACTTCAGCTGGCCGTTTGGAGACGCCATGTGCAAGATCGTCCTCTCCATCACCGTGATGAACATGTACGCCAGCGTGTTCTTCCTCACGGCCATGAGTGTGACGCGCTACTGGTCCCTCGCCTCTGCTCTGAAGAACAGAACTGTGCAGAGGTCATGCTCCGCTAAATTGATCTGCGCAGTTATTTGGACACTGGCGACTCTGGCGACTGCGCCGACCTCAATTTTCTCAACTGTCAGCAACGTAACCGGAGAGAAACTCTGTTTGCTCAAGTTCCCCGGTGGTCAGTACTGGTTAGCAGTTTATCACATCCAGAAAATACTTGTGGGGTTTGTGTTACCAATGTCCATCGTGTCCATCAGCTACATCATGTTGCTGCGCGTTATCCACAATCGGAGCATGAAGACGTGCAACCCTAAACGAAGGTCTCAGGTCACAAAGTCTATCACCATCGTGGTGCTGTCTTTCTTCCTGTGCTGGATGCCAAACCACGCCATCACCTTGTGGAGTGTGCTTGTGAAAATGAACGCGGCCAACTGGGACAAAGCTTACTATGTTGTGCACACGTACGTGTTCCCGCTGACCATCTGTCTGGCGCACACAAACAGCTGCCTGAACCCGATCATTTACTGCCTCATGAGGAAGGAGTTTCGGAACAAGCTGAGGAGTCTGATACACAGAGGGTAGTGGTTTTGGAGCACTGTGCGTGATTTGACTGGGCGCGATGTGTCTTGTTAAACCGCAACCATGACGCACGGAGCGCGCGCGGGTAAAAGGGCGCAGAAGACAGGGCAAACAGCATCGTGTTCATATTGCTTACTTTCCTCTGTGCTTATTGTCTTCAAACGTCGCGTAATGTGAATTTCAGGGAGAAACCAGTAGGAGCTGATTAGTAAAAGCTCATTTTGAGTGAGAATGTTACATGTCCACCGCTGTGTCTTTGCTTCTGAAGAAACCATTAGGAGTGACGTCTTTCTCATTCACAGTGTAGGTGAGAATTAGTGAACTGCGCTTTTTACACCTCTCTCTGTCAATGTCCTAGAAAATAATGTCAACGACGTGTACAATAAATGTTGATGAGACAATCGTAGATTTAAACATGACATCATCACTTATACAAGCAGAAACTCGCCACGCCAAAAAGGAAGGGGACAAGGGGCCAAAGTGTATGATATGTTGTTATTGTTGTACGTATATGCACAAAGTTGTATCCACAATGTGTGATAATAAAAATGTACTAAAGTTGGGTCAATGTTCCTCTACAGAGCACAACCAAACTGAGCACCTCATGTTTTATATCACTGTTTCATCGTTCAGATTTGTACCATCTTACAATAACTTCAGTGCCCTTAAGGGAACTTATGTGAAGTGGAAAAACAGGACTGATAGACTGCAATGGAAGGAGACGTTCAAAAGAACAACCTCAGTCCAATTGCACCAACGTCACCTGTGATTCAGGTTATAAAAGAACCTGTGAACGCCACAGGTTTCTCACGTTTGGCCTGAATTCGTGTCTAGAGCATCACAGTTCCACAGTTGGAAAGGAACTGCCTGAACAATGAAGCTGGAGAGTAGAAGAGGGGCAGATGAAAATAATGAGAAGACACAGTGGCTGTTGCATCGTCCAACAATCCAAAAACAGGGAAGACAAATTTCATCAGGTTGCTACAGTATGTACCGTGACCTGGATTGAACATAACATATGAAGCATTTGAAAGCCATAAGTAGAGAAAAAACTTCTACCGCTGAAAAAAAAAACATCTGTGAAATTTTTGTGAAAGACTGACTAAATCTGTCATCAAAAATAAAGGTGCAAAATAAATAAAATAAATAATAGAAACTCACTGGTGGAGATTGATGGTCTCACTGTACACTGATCTTCCATAAAATTAAATAAAAAAGCCACTTAAACATAAGTGATACTATGACACTCACTTCTGTTGTGTACTGTGAATAATATTAAATGATTGTGTGTGGGTCAGCGGTGATAAGATGTGATCAGCATGTAATGAGTGAACATGCTACTCATAGAACAGCACAGATGCAGCTGGAAGCTAATGGCTTCAGCGGTCATTAATATGCTAATCAGGCAGATAAAATGGATTTTAGTGCTCAAGACAAACATCTCTTTAAAAATTAGTCATCAAGGAAGACTCTGCATGTACGACCACCGCACGAGCCACACACACACACACACACACACACACCAAGGCTTCACTCGCTGCACGGATGTGAAATGTACAGCACACACATTCACATATATAGCTCTATTTTGGACACCGCATCCAGGTGTGAGTTGTATTAAACTGAAATGAATGTAAACTCAGCAGTATAAAAAAGAATTCAAATTGTTTTGGCTGCATCTTTACTAGTAGTAATGTTAAAGTGATTGATGCACAAAGCTTACTAACAGAACATATCTGATGTGGGAAACAGGTTATTCTGCATAATAAGAACCTTTGATTTTGGTATTTTTTAAAACTAGCTCCACCTCAACCAGCTGCAACTGTAACATGCTTCTTACCCATTAGAGCATTATTAGAAACAAGCTAAGAATCTCACATGTCTAATGGCACAACAGTCAGAGGGACCAGGTTTCAAGTAGAATGAGTATGCAGAAGATTTTGTTTGTATTATCAGAGAGTTGTTTTGGTATTTTACCAAAGTAAAATGTGTTATTAGTTCCTCCACCACTAGTATCAGTGTTGTACAATGTTTATCTTACATACATTATACAATTCTGTGCCGTATTGTGCACTGAGCATAAAAAACTTCAAACCTCATTGCTTTGTTTTGGTGTTTTCATTGTGAGTGTCTACAGTATTGTAGCTAATACGTAAAAAAAACAGTCATTAAAAGTGCACGTTTTTGCTGTAATAACCCTAAGCCAGGTTAAAAAAAGACAAGCAACACAGAAGCTAAATGCACAAAGAAGTCTCCTAGTCATTCCAGCATTGTTCAAATACTTGTTGCTTTTTGCCTTTTAAAACATTTTGACAGTAACTATGACAACAACGTGCCATTAGCTAACTGGCAGCAAATTAAGAACCATTTAAAAGTCCTTCAACTTCATGATTATGCTGTGTGTGTGTTTAATTTTGCTCGAATGCTATTTTTGTGAGGACATGTTGGGCTTGTGAGGACATATTCGCCAGTCTCCATGAGTTCAAAGAGCATTTTGAAGGTTAAGACCATAGGTTTAGGGTTTTTAATTAGGTTTGGGTTACGGGTCTATGGACTGCACTATCCCTAGACTGCATACTGTAAAAGCCAGTATTTTTCACTGAAATTTAATGGAGTAGAAACTGGAGATACTTAAGTAAAATACAATTAGTTTAGACTGTACCAATCCCCAGAACTCGATCACATGTATTTAGTAATTATGGAACAAGGACTATTATAAGGTTGCACTTTTTGCAGTAATACTGACATTGCATTATCTGAGAAATAGCACCACGACAAAAAAAAAAAGCTGTGGAGAGAAGGAAGCCACAGGAAACCCAATTTATCTGCACTCTACCAAACTGTATGAATCATAAAACCACAGGTGTTCAACTTCCATCCAACTTTCTCAGGCCACTTATTACAGATGAAACTTGTTCTGATGGTAAAAATGTCCCACTCTTCTGTCTATATCTGGAGTGTATGCTGCAGTTAGTGACAAACAGCTGCTTTTTAATCTCACAAATCCAGACTCAGGCCAAGGGAGGAATGCCATAATTTGAAGAGGAGGGGTGTCTTCACGCATGCAGACATATTTTCTGCTTCAGTGTTTTATTTATTTTTTCATAACTGTACAATAATACTGTAGTAAACATGGTTCAACAAGCCAGCACATGCCATCTCATCTGGTTTACAGTTACTGGGACAATTTTGTTTTCCATCAGTACAACAACCCCAAACACATTTCTAGGTTATGTAAGAGCTATTTGTCCAAGAAGGAGAGTGATGGAGTGCTGCATCAGGTGACCTGGCCTCCACAGTCATATATGTGTATAATAAGTGGCTTTTTAACTGAAGATAAAACCAATTTTTGGTTATTTATCATGTTTTTGGACAGAATAATTTTGTCATAATTTCATGTTTGTTGTGTCATAATTTCATTCTGTCAAATTAGTAAAGTAAAACATTAAAGATCCATCAATTCCACTTACCACTTGTCCTTATACTGGATCCCTACTGGATTTCAATGATACTTTCCATTTCTGTCACAGCAAATGAGTCTCTATTGGTTGGTATGTGAATAGATGACGCGTGGATGTGGCTCATCAGGCTGCTCAGGGAACACTCAGTCCTTCACTGTGTTGTTGTGGATGAATATATATATATTTTCCAACACTGAGTCAAGATCAGTTTTCTTACATATGACGTGAGCACATTCAAAAAAATAGGAATCCTGTTAAATTAGTGAATAAGGTCCTAAATAAATACCTACAAGATAACTAGATTTTCTCATTGTGTTTGTGAATCTAATATTCTTCACTGCTTAATCAATCACAGAATAAAACAGGCCTTTCCATATTTGATGCATCTCATCATAAGCATAAACTGGGGTCTTAGAGAAGTAATTGTTGCTGCTCATCAACCTGGCTTTTAAACTATTTCAAAACAATTTGGAGTTCAGCGTTCTACAGTAAGAAACATTACTGACAAGTGGACAGCATTCAGAATGAGATGTACCATCACGTTCACCCCAAGGTGAGTCCCTGCAATGCTTAGAGAAATACAAAAAAACAAGGACTACATCTCTGACCCTACAGGCCGTACTAAACATGTGAATACCGTTTGGAAGGTCTTCAGGAGAAAGGGTCTCTGTTCATAAAGAACATGAAAGTACGACTGAGGTTCACAAAACTGTATGAGGAATCACAAGAATTATTTTTTTACACAATTCAGTTCAATTCAATCTAATATAGTGATGAATCACATCAAGTCACCTCAAGGCACTCAGAATATAACCATGTATAGACCTAGAATATAGAAAACCCAACAGTCCCACATAACAGCAGAAGGTAACAATGGAGACGATTACTCCAGATGGGTGACCATCTCCCTCCACCGGTGGGAGTGAGAGGAGAGAAAAGAGGAATAGGCAGTGGAAGCAACAACAGCAACAACAAGCATTGGGCAGGTTGGTAGGGCCAGTGCCTGCACTCTTAAATCACACAACTCAGAGGCCATGGATACCTGCAGAAAGGTACAGAGAGAAGGAGAAGCACAAGATAAAACACAAAGTTGATGACATGAAATGTTGGCACATAAGGAGAGGGATAAAAAACACACAATCAAATGATGGGGTCTTAACTTTGGAACATGACAGTCTATTGCCTTTCTGTTATGGTATAATGATTCCTTGTCTTTTCCCATGCAGTGCCACATCAATCATCGTTCCATCATAAATATGTAAAATGTATTTTTTCCTGTGTTTGATGGTTCCAAAAATGAAACGTTATTATATAATGTGTGTGTTCCTCTGAGAATGTTTTGGACAGCAGCAGCTTCTGGGGCTAAGAGGGTCCCCAGTATCCTACACAAATGCTATAATAATCCATAACAGGAGACTGAAGCCAGTTGATGGAGCGGCACTCATTCTGACTTTTCCCACTGGACTTAACAACTTAATTTGTCTTACAATGGAAAAAACAGAGAGTTTAGTTTTAAAGTAGGCCTATTTATTTTCAGAGACTGAAGCCACATGTTATGTCCATTAACAAACGAAGACATGAGAGAAAATCTGACACTGATGGATAATGATCTTGTTCGCAAAGGATCTGTCATTGTTATTAAAAATACAACACAGACGTGTGACAACTCCCTGGTTCAAAGTTCATGAGAAATTAGTAACCTATAAAGATATGGCCATGGGACAGAAAGGGCTGAGAAGCCCTGGCGCAGTGATGCCACAAAAATCTGTTGCTGAAAAAGTTATATGTTTACAAAATCTGATTAGGCTCAGATAAAAAGGGGCCACGTTACATCAGTACACCACTTAAAAAGATTGCTGTGCAAAAACATTGCATATCTGAACAGCAATGGTTGCACAGAATGTGTTAATACACAGGTGAACAAATGTATGTGGATTATGGACTATGCAATACTGTTTAAAATACAGATTTTCACATATACTTTAAGACATGTTTTTTCTTTCACAATTTCCTCAGAGATTAATAAAGTATTTCTGATTCTGATTTAGCAGTTTTACTTGAGAAAATTACCATTAGTGGTATTTCTACTGGGAATTTGTTGTTGTAGTGTACGTCTACTATATCTGATATGTATAACAGGAGCTATCTTTTTGACAGTCTTGAAACATGGGCTAGGCTACTGATAGGACTTTCTGATCACACTGATCATACTACATAAGTTTCACTTATGTAGTATTTTGAATGCATACAATTAACTTGAAGCATTTTTACAACGGGATTCAATACTTTTACTAAGTATATAAAGGCTCTCTAGAGCAATTTAAATAACCTCCCAAAAAGCAACAATAGCATTCAAGCTACGGTGGAAATATTGTATGGAACTAATGTGTAGTCTGAGAGTGAAAATGTGTTTGTGAAAAATTATTCCGAGTCTCGGAAGGAGCCCTGAACGCGTCACAGCTCCGGTTCGTCACGGCGGTCACGTGACCCAGCACCAGCAGCAGGCCAGTCTCGGCGTCTCCGTCGCTTTGGCTCCAATGTCGGAGGTGATTGTGTCTGGAAGAAATGGACTTTGGCAATGCACGAATTTGATCGCTCAGAGAACCGATCAGTTGAGTCTGTGAATGGCGCCAAAACAGGACCCTAAACCTAAATTTCAAGAAGGTGTGTGCAGAATAACAAGGGTTGTTGCATTACCGTGTTGAAGGGGGCGGGTTTGTTGTTGTTGTTGATGCTAGTGATCTCCAGGGTGAGATGGAGACGGAGCCTTTTTTTACTAGATAAATGTGTGGAAATGCATTCGAAATATACCCAGGATTAGCGCATATTAAAGACACTATAACACGCCGAATCAAAGTTACAGGTACTAAACCAACGCTAGCGCTATGCTAACTGTTAGCTAGCTTGTTGTTTATGCTAGCTAACGTTACCTACTTTTTGTATTAGCTAGCTAAACCCGTGACAGTAACAGTAACACAGGATTTTAATAGGAGTTTGCAGAATTGTACACCAGTGCATGTCGTGGTAATGTGTGGTATCTTGGTGCTTTCCTCTCAGTCTGTTTTTATCTCACAGGTGAAAGAGTCCTGTGCTTTCATGGGCCACTGCTCTATGAGGCAAAGGTTTGTTTTAAAACTGCCTCCTTCTGTCTTTGATTAATATTTACATAACAGATCTCACGACTGACTCCAGGATGTTTTTTTGTTTTTCAGTGTGTAAAGATCAACATAAAGGAAAAGCAGATTAAATATTTCATTCATTACAGCGGATGGAACAAAAAGTGAGCAGCTTAGCTTGGATGCTATTAGATTTTCTGTATTTGTGTTTGGGTGTTGAGTCTGCCCGATGTGTGTGTTTGTGGTATTGATTTTTTCAAGTTTTATCTGTTTTTTTTGTAGCTGGGATGAATGGGTTCCTGAAAGCAGAGTTCTCAAATATGTGGACAGCAATCTTGCAAAACAAAAAGAGCTTCAAAAGGCCAATCAGTGAGTACATTTTCATATAATTAAAAGGAAAAAAAACTAATTGTTTACCCACACCTAAATATTTACATAACAACAATGACTAAATAGTAGAACAATATTTGCAGCATGTCAGTTAATGTTTAACCATGAATTTATTATTATTTGCTTTATGTAATATGATGCTCTTCTTTGTATATGAACAAAACCCAATGAAAACATGTTGAGTATTTCTTTTCATTCTTCTTTCTCAGGGACCATTATGTTGAGGGAAAGATGAGGGGTTTAGCACCAAGCAAGAAGATTGCTGCTGTGCAGCAAAAAAATGTCGATCTGTAAGTTTTTACCTATTTTTCACATGTAGTCGTCCAACATATTGTAAACAGATTATGATAATTGACACCATATACATTATGCCCTGTAATCTTGTATTGAGTAGGCATGTATGTATGTATTGTATGTAGACACTGTACAGGGTCCACACAGAAAGAACCATTATTTTTATATTTTATTTATAGTTGCTATGTTGTTGCTTATTGTGTTTTCTTCATTCCAGGAAAGTGAAAAAGGCAAAACAGAAGAGTAAGTAAAAGTATCTAGTATTGAGTATGTTAGTAGTAGCTTCAAATCCATCAAGAGAGTGTGTTTATACCCCCCAAAGTCACATATTACTTTTTGCCTCAAAGGTCTGTCCATTTCCTTAAAGATGTCCCAGTAGTGTATAATATTAGATTATGTTTATGCTTACCATTTACGTTGTAGAGGCGTGTGTGTATATTACCACAGTGGCTTTCTCTTTCTGTCCAAAATGTGTTGAAAATACAGTGTTGAATGTCGAGGCCTTTTCTAAATGACAAACACAAAAGCTGTCAATAGTGCTACTTCTTGTGCTTCCTACCAATATTTCAGTGTGTGATAGCTGGTAAACTAGTATGTCAGTAAGCACTCTCTGCTTCAGGGATATTCATGCATCTATTGCGTGCAGTAAAAGGCTTCTTTTTTTTTTCTTGACAGTTTGCTGAACAAATCATCATTAAGTTAGTATTAAAACAATCACTTTCAAATCAACATAATGATGACGTACCAACTGTCTCTTTTAGTCTCAGGGCCGGGTGAAGGCACCAGCAGTGGAGAGGCACCCCAGGGACCACGAAAGAAAAGGGCACGGGTTGATCCCACAGTGGAGAGCGTACGTAAAGTACTAGTACTGTATAAGTATATAATTATTGGTAACCCTGTGGTCCCACATGAAAGCATACATAACAGCTATGCTTTAAACAGCTTCAAAAGCAGGCATTTTACTTATAAAGCTGGTAAAAATATGAAGTATTTTGACCGTCATGCTTCTGTCTTTTGATCGAGGTCTCACTATTTATTCCAGGGCATGTTTTCCAAAACCTGTGCATACAGTTTACAATCAGATGATACATAACAGAAAGAAAGTGTGAATTCTTAAAAATGAAGAGCTGTGAAGTTTTTTTCTTATTTCTGGAACTTATTTCACAGCTCACAGTTTTGTAAGGAGTCCATAATTTGTCCGTATATGCGATCATTATCCCCTGTGGGGCTCAGTAGGCGATTGCTGATTGCGTATTCTAACTTTAACTTGCAGTGCTAAGTAGTTAAGGAAAAACGTGGTGTTTGCCACAGAAAAAAAACAGGAAATGTTTTTACCATGCAGCCAACAGTAGATGTAATTATGTGCACTCAATACACTGTGTTGAAAAATGTATATAATATAATACTCATGTCAACCAAACAGTTGAGAGTGGAGGTCACAGCCAGAGATGGGAAACCACGTCATTATCATCTGTGAGACCTGCTGCCATTACACAGCAACAGGTTTTAATGTCTGGGTCATTGTTGATAATAAAGTATGACAACTTATTTATTCACATTGAATTTGCATTGAATGATGTGTGTAACATCAGCTTCTTAAAATGTAGCTCTAGATGTAGTTCCTTTGTTATACAGGCTGTGGGTTTTCATGTGGTCTCATATTTCTGTGTAAAACACAGGATAACATGACATGTTTTTTTACTACTGAAGCTTGAACACTATAGAAGTAAGGGTGAGGCATTCCTGGGAACAAACACCAATTGAGAAAATTATTGATCGTGTGTGTGGTTAAAGGAAGAAATGTTCACCAACCGTGTTGAAGTGAAAGTCAGGATCCCAGAGGAGCTGAAACCCTGGCTAGTTGACGACTGGGACCTCATCACCCGGCAGAAACAGGTGAAAAAAATCTAATTGTATACTGCAGAGAATTTACTTTTTATTACTAGTTATGATGACCTGTGGACATTATAAAGGTCATATACAAAACTAATTTTAACTGCTTGTGTTTTATATTTACATGTGATAATAATCAAATGAAACCAAACCAAAAGTCCAGTTGCTTTGGATAAAACCTTTTGAGGTGTCTGGATGATCATGTTATCTTTAATATAACTATTTTGTCTGGACTGGAGAAACTTGTGATGTCTTAGTAAATGTCTTCAAATTTACACAAATGTCAACTTAGACTTACTGATGAACTGGTTAGATTTTGGCGACCAAAGGTCAATGTTACACTAGTATAAAGTTTATACAGATCCCACAGCCAAGTATTTAAAGAAGGCTTTGAGGGAATTTCTTCAAATCTGGTATACTGTCAATTTAGTGTTAATGATGACAGTTTTGTAAAAGGTCAATGCCCTAGTGTCACTACTGTCCACTTGAACTATGATGAGATGTTATGATTCTGGTCCTCATGTGTAATGCAATTCTTGTTGGGAAGGAGGTGTTAGACTTTGAGAGGATTTGTAAAGATGTGGGGAAACATTTTCACGAACAGATTTTGGTAGTCAGAGGTCAAGGTCACTGTTACCTCATGTATGTCCCATTCTTGCCATGTCAGAAACACTTGGAAGCATTTCATTATAACTGGGAAAAAGATCCACTTTGACTCAATTAAAAAAATGAGGCGTGTGGAAACTACAAAGTCACCAGATAGCGAAGGCAATAATTGTAGTTTCTAGTTTTATCTTTTCTAGACATGAAAGTTGTCAGCCTGTAACACAAAACTACAGGTTACATCCTGAGAGGACATTACCAAAAATATGATATCACTGGTTCCATCAGAATGAGATTGTTCTGATGGGTGGTAAAGTGTGCATCACAGCACCGCATCAAAGTCTGAACAACAAGTAGCTTTGTCAGTGCTGGAAATGTCACATTCATTGCCAAAAAACATGTGGAGACAGTTAAGCTTGATCTTTTAAAGTCATGTTGCGTCGTTGTGTAAATGTTAAGTGAATACATTGGAGCTTTTGATAAAAAAAAGTACTTTCCTGTCACTTACAGTTATTTCATCTGCCTGCTAAGAAGAATGTAGAGACCGTCTTGGAGGACTATGCAAACTATAAGAAATCTAAAGGAAACTCAGACAATAAGTAAGAATAAACAACCTGTGTTAATCTGTTCAGCATTACTGCCTGTGTTCAACGCCATGTCTTAAGCATATTTTTAATTGAAAAAGCAGTAAAATCCATGCCCACACATCCGTGTGTCATTATGTAAGCGTGTGACATGTTTGAACCTTCTCTGCAGTCTCAGATAAAAGATATCTATGTTTTTTCCCCTCTTTTTTAGGGAGTATGCAGTAAACGAAGTAGTGGCAGGCATCCGCGAGTACTTCAACGTCATGCTGGGCACACAACTTCTTTACAAGTTTGAGAGGCCGCAGTATGCTGAGATTCTGACTGAACACCCGGACATGCCAATGTCTCAGGTTTATGGAGCTCCACACCTGCTGCGTCTGTTCGGTAGGATACCTGGACACAGTAAAACACACATGTGCTGTACATATACAGTAACTCTATCTGTCAGTTGATAAAAAAAACCTGAACTGAAACTCAAGATTGGTCTTGCTCTGGTAACCTTTGTCACGACAGTGATTTTCGCACCATTTGTGCTCTGATGTAAAAATCTGTATGCCATACTGACGAAGAGACGGAGACACTCGAAAGGTCGTGTGGACAAGAATATCCTCCACATAAAAGTCACTATGTGTGTTAAATAAGTTCCTTGTGACACTTAATTATATTGTACATTTCAAACCTACAAGTGTAATATTTACAAAATGATTTAATAATAGGACGAGCAAACATAACTGTATGGTCTACATAACACTAAATGACATCAACTACATTGATGCAATATTTCTTTTTTTTTAAAAGCATTTTTAAAACATTGTTATATTCACACAGTACTAAAAATTCAGGTCTGAATTTCTTTCCAGTCAGTCTCCATTTACTCTGTGTCCTCTGGTGTCCCTTTCTCCCACAGTTCGTATTGGAGCCATGCTGGCCTACACTCCACTGGATGAAAAGAGTCTGGCTTTGCTGCTCAGTTACCTCCAAGATTTTCTGAAGTAAGAATTAACTCTCATCACACCACCAGAGACTAAAATGTCATGTAACGTCCATATTCATATTAGTGCAGTGAGGCTGTAAATCCTCAAGACATAAGCCATGAAATCGATTTTCCACTCTGGGACATATTTCTGCTGACATTGTTGTCTCAAAGGCATTTTCACAACAGACAGATCTAATGTTTAGGTATTTTGGATAGAAGGCCTTTTGAAAATGTTTTCACGCATGACTCATGTATTTTCTTCTTTTTAATAAATTATGTAAAATCTAAACCAGAAGAAGTGTAGAAATGTCTATGTCTCTTTACAAGCTTTACATTTATTGACAGAAATAAATGTGTCCAGGTAGTTAGAAGATGGCATAATATGTAGGAACAGAACATACTGTACTTGATGTTCAGTTGTCAGTGGCTCAGGGTTCCTAATATAACTTTGACATAAAAATAGACAGAAATGGTAAACAAGGGCTACTGTCAAACCTTCTAGCATGTAAAGACATGTTATATTATTGTGTTGTTGTAAATTTGGGTCAGCAGACTAGAAAATTAACGAATTGTGAGCTCTCTTTTTTTTATAATTACACTGCTATGAATGCCAGCATGGATTAACTATCTCACCAGTGTAATTCACACCATTTATAAGCATGTGACACGACAATAGCCACATCTGTGTCAATTTAATTTGATTATGAGGCTAGAAAATCTTGTCAGTTTTTTTCAAACACATTCGAGTAGCTGTATCCATCATTAGCAAACAAATGTATTTGCAAATGACAAATTAGCAAATGATGTCAGTATGTGAACACAGCGCTTTTGAAAGGCATTTTTAAATATGGTAATTGCAGTCCCTCTGTACATTGATACTTGTGTCTGATATTTGCTAATTAAACACCATTTCCTATAGAAATTGAACCGTTATTGAAGCAGGTGCTTGATGTTTGGCTTTCATCATAGAGACATAATAATTTCACTCCACCACATAATTTCCCCCAAAGCCACTTTTTGTGGATTTAACCGGTTGGTTATTCCTCATGAAAGTGAAAAAACAAGCAGGACTTATATCTCTGTTTTCTAGCTTTACTCCTTAGTGAATTTCTCTTATATAGTTTTATGTTTATCTAGTCCAGCTGAACAAGCTTGGTTGAAGCTCTAATGTGGCAGGAAGCAGGGTTGAGTGCTAATTATCAGTTCTGTGTTCATCGTGAAGTCCCTCTGGAGGAAGACAGCCTCCACTATCTTGCTGTTAAAATGATTCTGTTGATTATTGAAACAAACTGAAAATAACGAGTATTAAAGGGCTATTTTCCTGGAGGCTTTAGCAATAAATATTTCTGTCTTGCTCCACGATGACAAACATTTTACATGTCCTTCAGATACCTGGTGAAGAATTCAGCCACCCTCTTCACTGCCAGTGACTATGAGGTTGCGCCCCCGGAGTACCACCGCAAGGCTGTGTGAAAGCTCTCAGCACACAGCACTGCTTTTGAGGCACGCCATCACCGTTTCCCAGACCACATGTAAAATAACTATTACTTCTTATTTGAGTGCAGACTTGGATGAGATTTTTCACTTGAACTATTACACTTCCCTCGCAAAGGTCTCAGGAGCTTGTTCCACATAGAAAGTCAGAAATTTGAGATAACTTTTTTTAGGTCTAATCTCTCTACACACATCTTTGTCACTTTAAAAAAAAAGGTTTCTCTGTAAAAAGGTAAATGTTTTAACAAGCAGCTTGTTGGTGTTTTTTGTGCATTCCACCCAATAGATATTTGTTATTGTTGCATGTGCGTATTTATTAATGTTTGTTCTGCCACATGAGGTGCAATTTACTGCTGGACCGTACGGTCAGCACTAAGCAGTTAATGTTTTTGTATTTGTATCTTGTGTATTTGTATCAATTTGTAAACAAAATGTTTCTACACAATTTTTACATTGTTGAAAGTGTTTTTGTTCATATTCTTAAAGAGCAGTGATATTACTGATCAATAAAGATTAAAAGTAATGTCAAAAAATACAATATGCTAACAACAATACATTTTGAGCCCTTTGCTAAATAGGGAGGAAATAATTTTATAACAACACATGACTACAAACTACATCAGAGTTATACGACATTATTTGATGTGCATTACAGATGTGTTGTTCAGAAACATGTATTGATCATTAAGTGCGGCATCTTAAGTTGTAAGAAAACGAGTAGCTAACTAAAGTCACCATTATAAATGGAGTAAAAAATGTAATATTTCTCTTTAAATTTTACTGGAGAAAAAGTTACATATGAAATGTTAAAAATACACAGGCCCTTTTGGTTATGGTTATGTCATATATCCACATCTTGTTCATTCTGAATACCATACACACACTTCTAAATCCCTGCTGTTACACGGTATAGACGGGTATAAGGTGTGTAACTACTTGTTTAGTCCAAACAGCACATTCTCACTTCTTCATTCAGCTTGATCCATTGTTATGGGCAAGACGCATTAGTGTGCACCTATAACATCGCTCTCAGATGAGCTGACTTTAAATTCTACTTTGTTTTTTCTGACTAATAAACCTTAATGTATTTATCACTCTCCATATTCAGAAAAAAAAGCTCGAGGAAACGAGAAGTGATCGATACTGTACAACCTGCAGCATCAATGAATCGAGGAGAGCATACTTTTACAAACACGCCTCCACAACCAAACTTCACAGTGATCTGCAGAGTAATAATGCAGGTCTCAGGATGTTTCTATCATTAGCTGCAGAGAAAATGTTTTAATGTCAAAAATAGGGATGTTTGATTGATCATGCTGAATTGATCTAATCATCATGAATCAGGTCGGACCAGTAATGTTTGCTGCTGCTGCTGCTATTAATCCAATATTGTGACAGTCTGGTCACCAACACAGTAAATAATGCACATGACATTACTATGTAGTTGTTCTTGCATTTCTGTGGTTTATGTTTATTTCACATACTTACTGAAATTAAACTGCAGATCTGAAAATGTGTAGATATAACTATAGTCTGAACTATATAATAATATTAGTTTTACATGTCACTGTTCAGGTTTTTTATTTTGCTCGGACGTGACTTATGGACAAAAAACAAAAGTGCGATAAATAAACTGTATTCCCACTTCTCTGTACACCACCGCTTAAGATCAATGCTTGAGTATACATACCTCTACCTGCAATACATAACCTTTGAAAATACTTAAGTGGCTTAAAATGGCTAAGACAAATCTTCAACACTTGAAGAGACTAAGGTGTCAGATTTTTAAATGTACCTTAAATCTACTGCTACTGAGTGGACAGAGGAGCAGTAATTTCAAGCAAACATATCCAGAATTTCTATTTTTCAATTTACAGAATTAATAGATTATATTAAGGTATGTATATACATATGTATATATATCCCTAACCCCATCTACACAGGGGCACAATGTGTGGGCATGTAAAAACAAACTCCAACAGCAACACGGGGCTTTAGACCCAGAGGTTTGTGTGTTTGTGCCTCCACTTTGGACGGACGCAACAGCAGTACGCACCGGCTCCATGGTAACCCCGTTGCCATGGAGCTACTGCAGCTGCGCAGTGCTTGAAGCGACGATGGGCGTGTCCAGAGAAGTCGGACTGGTTTCAGAAATCACAGCAGTGAAACGTAGAACAATGTTTTACGCCGGTATTCAGTGTTTACTTTAACAAAGAATTAGTGATCTACAAAGTATCTAGGGACTAAAACTGTCTGATACAAGTAAAGTGTAGTGAAATGCACATTTTCCTCAGAAAGGAAGTGGTTGTTTAACGTAGCAGAAAATGTAAGTGCAAGTACCTTTACATTTCAATATACTATAGTAGAAAAACAACACGTGAGTAGAGCTTGATAATAATGACCACAAGGGGGCGGCAGTTTCCGCTGCTTTTGTTTGACTCGATGTTTACCTGTTGATTCAGTTCACCTATATGCAGCAAAAATATACAGCTCTGGAAAAATTAACCACCGCAAAATTATGATTTTTCTATTTGAACGTATATATTTGAGTACATTTTTTCTATAAAGTACTGACAACACACCTCCCAAATTCCAAATATAAGGAATACAAATATTGCCATTTACAGCATTTTTTCTTGCAGACCTTTTGTTGGAATAACCCTGATTTGCAATTACAGCTTTTGTCTCTTATCTTTTAATCTTCCAGTGCTGTAGGCCTACTTTAAGTACCAGCAGTACAATTAATCATACTGCAGTGACACAACTACTTTCCATCACTGCCAATTTTACAATATTATTGGTTTCTAACAATTGATGCATATCATTTCATTTATTTACAGATAAATTATGAATTTTTCTCCAGGGATCAAAGTGTTAGCTTAATCTGAAAAGCAGCATAAACAGAAAATTGAAATACTTAGTAAAGTCTTAGTGCCTCAGAACTGTACTTCACATACTTAAAATAAATGTATCATTTATTCACTGCTATCTTTTTTAGGTTGGTGTGGGACAAATGTCGACAACCCTGAACCAAACCAATTTCAAATGATATCTGATGCATAATCAAATTAATCACAAAGAATTTTGATTAGTCTTTAACCAAAGACTGATAAAGCCTGTCCTTTTTAGAATATTTAAAATTTTTTGATATATACATATTTGCGATTTACTGGACAGACGTTTCTGTAATGTTGTAATGCTACCATTTGACATTACACATAATATTATGTGTCCAACCACTCCAACAACAAACACACCAAGAACAGTAAAGTATCCTGTGCATCTTTCAGTGTATTGTAAAATGATTTGCACATAAGAACTCTCATTATTTCTACCCTTTCATTTTAGGTTTTTATTGAACAGTGTTCATTCTTACTAAATAGTTAGGTTTCAGATATTTCACATGAATATTTAATGCATATATTTACATACATATTTTATATTTCATAATGTATACAGTGCTGTTTGTGTATTTAAGTTCAGCCTGTGTCTTAGACATTTATATCACTCTCTCCTCAGCAAAAGATCTCAATTCAAATTGGCTCACCTAGGGAGTCTGTGAAAAGCCTTGGGGTCTAGATAGATGACAAACTGAGTCTGAACAATCATGTACCTGCAATCTCCTGGTGCTGCAGGCTCACTCTCTATAACATTTGAAAGATTAGACCTTTTCTCTCTCCACAGGCAGCACAGCTCCTCGTCCAGGCAATGGTCATCTCTAAACTCAACTAATGTAACTCCTGACTGGAGCTTCTGCAGTCATCAAAACCCCCCAAATGGCCCAAAATGTGACAACCTGCCCCATTTTCAACCAGGCCAAATACACCCACTTTACATTTCTTTTCACCTCTCTCCTCTGGCTCCCAGTAGCGGTTTGCATTGAGTTTAAAGCATTGATGCTTGCTTACAGGGCTTTAAATGGACGTGCACCCTATTATATCAACATGTTATACCTGCATGCCCTCTTAGATCTGCAAATTAGAAGAGACTTAATATTTCCTCTTCACAGGGTCTCTGATCCCGGTCAAGTCTATTCTCATAGTTGCCCCTGGCTGGTGGAATGACTTGCCCTGCTCCATTCGACAATAACCACCTTTAAAAAACATTGGAAAATTCACTTGTTTAAAAGGTATTTCAACACACACACACTGTGGCGGATCTATGATTTTTCTGAGTAAAGGGCCAATATTCAGGGGCCACAATATTCATAAAGGGGCAAATCATATCAATTGGGCGGCATGATAGCTCAGTGGGTGGAGCAGTCGCCTTCAAACCCAAGGGTGCGGAGTTCAATTCCCAGTCCCACCAGGTTACATGTTGAGGTGTCCTTGGACAAGACATCGATACCCTGTAGCGCTAAAATTATTATTATTAATTTTATGTGCATTTTTACTGTACATAGAAACAATACTCAAAAATGCACACAGTATTCGAAAATCCAGCTTTTTATTTATTTTTGAAACCTTTTTTTACGTTCATTCTTGTTTTCTTTTGTGAGCTTTTTTGACACTTGTCACTATTTACGTCATTAGCACCACTAGTGTTTTAGCTTGGAATTGCATCCATCTAATGGCACTAGTGCAAAAGGACTGAGTGACATGACAGGGGTGCCTCAGAGGGCCAATCAGATTTCAGCTGGAGTCAATGGCCCTGTGGCCCCGCCCTTAGGACCGCCACTGCACACACACACACACATTCACAATGCACTTTCCTAACAAATTCTTTATCCTAAAAAGTTGGGTGATATCAAAGCTCTTAGTTTGTAGTAACTCAGAATTTACAGAAACCGAATGGTAATTGCTTGTGTCTTCTCCTTGTAAGTAAAGTAAAGTAAATGTTAGTTAAGTAAATAGCTGTTTTTGTAGACGCATGTACATATGTTTATATTAGGTAATAAATGACAATAGGAATTTATGATTTGGGTTTATAGGAGATTGTAGACAGATAAACCACTATCTTTGATGACTTCTTGTGGTTGGTTTGATAATCTTACTTATGTGGCCTGGTAGCTCAGTCGGTTAAGCGTCAGACTGGGATGCAAAAGGTTTCAGGATTGAAACCCCGTCTGACTCCTAGTCCGTCCCCTGCCAGGTGTGTCCTCGAGCCAGACACACAGCGCTAGCTTCTTGTAAGTCGCTTTGGATAAAAGTGTCTGCCAAGTAAAGTAAAATATTTGTTACTTGTAACTGTACTAATAAATAATATTTAGTTGTCCTTATAGCTGCATCCTGGAATCTTCTATATTAACTATGCAGTGGTAGGATGTGTGCACATAACTACACCTACTAAGCTAAAGCAGGTGGCCCAGTTGCCTTAAGTAGATCAGCTATGATTTATGCTAAAGCAAATTAGAATAAAATCACATATATTTTTGGGTGCTTAACGTTTAAATATATTTGAAAAAATAAATATCAAGGATTGATCCCCATACTACTGAAGCAAAGTCTTGGTTTACGTTTTGGTATTGGTAGAGCTAGCCCTGATTTAAAAAAAACAAAAATTAAAAAAAATTACTTCAGGAGTAATTGTAATTGAACACATATCTATAAATAGTGGATTAAAAGGAACCACAGTTAAGTTACATGGTTCCAGTTTTGCACTAAACTATGGGTACAGAGCGGTGGTCTAAAAACTCCATGTCACATGACAGGTAACAATGAATCTTGATCTGGTAAATCCAAACGTACCGTTTGATAAAGGTTCATGCTGAGATCTTAGTGCTTTGTTTGTAGATTTCTTTACACTTTTCCCCAGGTGTTTCTGTCTTCAGGTAAGGCTGACGTCATTCCAGTTTTTCCTGCCCCGTCCCAAGATACCTCCAACTTTTCCTAACGACACTTTACACGGAAGTCCCGCCCTCCCCCGTTCTGATTGGATCAAAATTTAAGCAGACCGCACATATCTGAATTTGTTAGGCTCACCGGGTTGTCAATCAAAGTACCATCACGGTTTTCAGTTAGGCGTCAGGTGAAACTCGCTCTGAGAGGAAACAGGGACAGATAAAACTTTTTTCCTCGTTTCTGGATAGTTGTACTTTTTATGAAGTTAATCACCAAAAGACAGTTTTGACAGCGAGAACCTTTACGTTTCAAGATGAAGAGCCTCAAGTATCGACTGAAAAAGCACGAAGTTACCATCACAGTGAGTTTAACACTGTTGTTTTGTCTCTGTAGTAACTTAGTTTAGCTAATGTCTGCGTGTTTTACAGTTGTATTAGCGGTGCGTTGATAAGCGATGCTTAAGCTAGGCGTTATGTTGTACGTCCAGTGACTTATTGTTGCTGTTTGTAAAGCCTGACCTCCCGCTCTCATTCAGCGCGGTTCGTGTAGCCACAGCGGCTGTTTGTCGGCTTGGGAAACACAACTCCAGCGGGTTTAAGCACCTGCACCCCAGCCCAGCGTCGGTGGATGTGGCTTGGCGCAGTTTTGTTACACTACGCGTATTCCGCTTAATGGGACCCGGTGCTAACATGTTAAACATGACTACTGTGTTGTTGGGAAAATCTCCGTAAATCAGTGTCTGTTTGCTCGGCTGTTATCACCGAGGACACTGTGGTGCGTTTGAATTGTTCTGTTCTTTGTGTCCTCACCCACCCGTAGGATGGGGCTTGTAACTTTTATCTCACTTGAGTAAAATACTGTACTTATAGCTTTACCACTTAAACGAGTTTACATTTCCTCATTGTTCTTACATACTTGCATATTGGTTTATCCGATTGTATGTCCAAAACATTAACATGTTCAACTTACTTTCATATTAAAAACAAAAGCTCAAATCTGAAAAAACAGAAACCAGAAATTTAGTTTTGCTTTAACAATGGACTAAAACTGTGAATCATTAATCTAATTAATCAGTTAATCATAACATGTCATTATAACCTTCAGGAGAGGAGGATTTAAAAGACCAGTAATGGTACAGTGATTTTGTCGATGAAGTCTTCATGTTTCAGAGCCAAGAGTACAGAATAAGAAATAAAATAGATTGTGTAAATTGTGGTATTGATAAGATCTATTTAGAGCTATGCATTTTAGCAAATCTTAGTATCATATTGCAGTGTAATCCAGTCATGTATTTTGCTTAATAGTCAGCCAGTTCAACAACACACTACCAGACACCCATTGCACAGTTCAACATGCAGTGGATGTTTGGCACTGCACTCTGTGTGCAGCTCTTAGCAATTACCATGAGAAAGGCACAAAGCCAGAATAGCTGTGTGTGGTAAACTATCTGGCCCTTTTTAGGAGAGAAAATCCTTTCAGGAATGAAATGGTATTGTGTGCCCATTGAGAGATGTCAGAAGCAGCGACACCCATTTTAAATTCAAGAATGAAAAGACTGTCTTTATCCCTGCATGAATTTCTGTGCCAGTAGTTTAAAAACTACTGCAAGAAAAAGTCAAGGTAAGGTGTAAGAAAAAAGACATGACATTTAAATTCCCTGTACATTCCAGTGTACAAAATGCCCCAAACCCCTTACTATAGCTCTAATCTCATTTTGAATGTGTTTAAAATTGTAAATAGTGTGCCTATATACATGTCAGTCTCTTCAGAAAGTATCCCTTCAAACTCTCCATACTTTGTAAAGATCCAATTTTATAGAAGTAAAATAGCTATTTCTGCTAAAGATCATGTCAAAAGGCTTCTTTTAAAAAAGGTTTTTAAAAATAAAAAACTGAAATCTCTGCAGTCCAAAGTGTTTTTCCGTTGTAGCTCTGAATTTTGCCCAGGTCAGTTGCTTTAACTTTTCTAGACACGTGTGCAGAAATGGATTAAGTCCACCTCTAGAAACTTGAATTGATTGTACCAGAATGCTTCTGAGAAGGAGGAATTCAGTAAAATACAGAGAGATATGTGAATAAAACCCAGTCTGGGTCTTATTTGACCTGAAACTGGGGTGATGGTCTATCTTTCAACATAAGGCCAGGACAAAACTAAAGCGGCTCCAGGTCAATTGATCTTAAGTTCTAGAGTACTATTGAGTTTTTATTGATAAGAGTATTTAATCAATTTAAAGGTAACGATACCTACAACGCCATGTGCAAAAATGAAAGTTTGTATACTTATGAAAGTATTCAACTCCATAGTTGTAAATCACTACATATTGTTCCTGTCTACCCCTGGAACCTTTAATGTTCATAAACCATAAATAAATCAAATCAGATAATTATTTTTCTTAATAGCACTATGTTCTGTTCTAAATGTTTTATATGCATACTTTCCCCATTGCCACAAAATGCTTTGTAGGTGAACTCGCCCACACTTTGCTTGTGCAGTGACTGACTTTTAAGAAATATCTGCATTTTCATAGTGGGAAACTTTAAGTATGTGAACAAACAGTAACTGAACTCTGGCCAGAAGAAACAAATCAGTCAGGAAACAGTATTGTGTATTCATCCAATCTTTGCACACTGTGCATTTACTGTCTATTCTATCATCTCATAACAAAAAAATCCTTTTTAAACAAAGGCTCCATGTACACCCTCTTGGGATATTATTTAACTTTATCTTTACAGGTTTGTTTTATTGTAGTGTCTGTTATTTTCGCATAAGGTTTGCCTCTGCAGGCCAGAACCTGTATCAACTCAGACCTGCCAGTTGTTTCATACACAGAACATCAGGAAACGGAGGCAAATGTACATCCCAACAAGTTATTGTCTTCAAATCTTGTTTTGTGAAGACAACGGTCTGCAATACAGTTTTTAATTTGATGCCTGAGACTCAGAACATATTTGCACATAGCTATGTTTGAATATTACACAATTAATTATCTATACTACCAAACACACTTTTTCTGTGGCTTGCTTGAGTAACTGCTACTAATTTCTAACAGATAAAGTTGCCTCACTTTGATAAGCGTAAAATACGCTAAGGGCTTTTCTTTTTGTTATGTATGTTTTAAATGGATATATCAAATACAAATATATTCCAGTAACGTAAACACAAATAGAGGAGAAAGCTAAGTTAAATATGTAGATAAGCATGTGCTCAGACTGGTTGGACTCGCATTCTCCAAAACATCTTATCTGGCCAAAAACCCAGCAATCCAGAGCAAATATGCTAAAAATGTTTCAGCAATAGCAAATATTGGCAGTTATTCAGATTAATCTGTGCAAAGACAGGAGCAGCAAGTTTAACTTTTGAAGGAAAAATAACTAGATTCTCAGTTATATTTGAGATCAGATTTGTCACACAGAATCACTGTTAATGGTCACTGTAGCTCCCCCCACGGCAAACATCTGTACCTTCAGCGCAGAGAAGTCATGTTTATACATGTGAGATGCTAAAACACTGTTGTTAGCTGTTGTAATTTCATGAAAACTTAATAACTTGTGATTGATAAAGTATTTTAACTAAACATGCAGTTATGAGTACAGGTAACAATTGGCTAAATGAGAACTACTTTTGGGTGAAATAAAAACGTTGTTGTATTTACTTTACTTTGTAAAAATGAGAGACTTGTTTTTCTTTAACCAAATAACCTTGACTATCACAATTTTATCACTTGTAATTATCTCTCTGTAGAGCAGAGTGCAGCTGGCGGATAGCAAATAGTTATGATGACCAACGATTAGAGCAAAATTGGCTTAAACTGAAGCTGAGTGTTTTGCTCCTCTGTCTGGGACAGCATCATCAGACAAGTCATCAGAGACCTTACAGTATCGACAGCCTGCAGCTTTGATTTTCAAAGTGATTACACTGATCAATCCAATGGCAGGTGTCAGGACAATAACACATAGTTAATCCCAGCTGTTGTCTGTGAGACTGTATAGATGCAGACCTGAATGTCTTTAACAAAAGTTAGCATAACCTATGGGCAGAGGTCCTGGGAGATACAGCTCTGCAAAATATTAGGAGACCACTGCATGAAAGCTGTGGTTGCAAATCAGGGTCATTCCACCAAATATTGATTTCTGAGCACTTCCTAAATCAAAACATTTGTAATGTGTTGTGTAAAAATGAATATGAATAAAACACTGGATCCATTTTTTGGAGTTTTCAATTTCTGCAAATAAATGCTGAAAATGAAACTATATGAATTTTTGGGATTTGTTGTCAGAAGTTTATAGAATAAAACATTTTTACTCAAACATATATCCTTTAATAACAAAATCAGAGAAACTGATGATGGTGATTACGAACTACTGATCGATTGTAAGTGTGGATCCAGATCCAGGTGCACATGTAAATTTACTCGAAATGATTTCTTAACAGTGGGAGGTACTGACTACTTTTGATAAGAATAAGGCTTAAAAACAGTGGCTGGATAGAAGGAGACCGGATTCAATGCTCTGCTTACCCTTCTGGTTTGGCACATTGGATAGATCTGCTGTGATGTTGCTGGAGCGTGCCACAGCTTGTCCCTGTCAATGTTCAAGGTACTTAGCTGTCTTCTCACATGCTGTAAAGTATTGTGGGCAACAGGCACTGTCTTGTCTTGATTGTAGCCTCACTTTTTTACTCTGCACATATACACTACATAGTAACCTGTTAAACTAATGTGAGTCAGTAACATTTAGTTTAAGTGTGAGCATGTGAAGTTGTGTTTGTCCTTTGTGTGTACTGTGCTTGGTGATGTGGCAAATGTTAGTCAAGGTTGTCAAGGTACATTTTTTTTGATAACATGTCACGGTTTCTGGAGATCTGTGTGCAGTCAGTGTGGCTCAGCTTCTAATTGTTCGTTGGTCAGTAAATCCCAGCTAAAGAGCGTTCTGTTAAACTGCAGTGTCTTATTTACCTCTTTCTACATGTGTTGTATACAAATGATGTGTGGGTGTGCACGTTTTAGAGTTGGTTAAAGGCACCTTTGCTGAGTAAGAAAAATAAAGTAACTTTTCTTGCTCAGTAATTTGCAAAAGAACAACTTGACAAAATGATTTCTGACATTTATAGCATAAACAACTTATATACTTGAAAAACTTAAATACCAGATTATTTGATGTGTAAATGATATTAAAAATAAAGCATTATTTGTTGCGTGAACTCCTTGAACCAACCATTAGATTTTTGTTTCAGATATCTTTGATATGTTTAGTACTCTGGCAGTGATCTGTTATAAATCTGTTTAAATGAACTTTACTGTATGCTTAACCTCTGACTGTTGCTTATTCAATTACCGTAAGTTTCTGCTCATAAGTGATTTATTTCTGGACCTCTTCTGTGTCGGTAAATCAAAGGTGAAGCTAGCCGTGCCACCTGCATTTTTTATTTTTTTTTTGGGGCCTGACAGGCACTCATCCATGCTCCCGTAACTTCTGTTTGTGTACTACTGCTGTTTTTTTGGTCTTGTTTTTAAACAGTAGTGTGGTGTGTCAACAATGTTTTTGAGACAGGAAGTGAGAGTCTTGTTTGGCTTGTGAGGATATTATCAATTTAAATATTTGTGCAGCAAATCAAGCCTGATCATTAAAGCCATGTCTTCAGTTCGATGTTCTGAATATAAATAGGAAAAGACCAATGACACAACATAGTGTGGTTAAAAATGGCCAATTAAGAATAAAATATAGTATTTTTCCACCTCACCAGCCCTGTTCATATTCATGATAAGTAAATTTAAACTGCTTATGTGACTCATGTCCTTAAGGAAAACGGTACTATTTATTAAATCTGAATAACTTTTTTTTTTAATTAAAGCAGAGCATTTCGGTCTTCTGGCTTCCTTTCCCTTGTAAGAGGAGTTAACTAGTTTTCTGCATATTTTCCTCTTATTTGCTATGAATCACACCCTGTCTTGCTGCCTTTTATCCCAGTGGGCATGAGCCTTACTTCTTAAACATAAGAGCCTCCCTCACTCTTGTGTTATTTAACAAAATATAGAGAAGGGAGGGTGGCTTTGATGATGGCATGCTAGGATGGAGGTATTGTTGTGAAGTCAATACAACCACGAATTCAGGGTTGTTTTAGCTAGTAGGGTGGGGCTGGATGAAGGCAGTATGGTTGCTCCAAATATTTAGTATTGAACTCCCTGAAAGAAGGTGCTGAAATAACTCTTAGATAAACTGTGTGCGTGCGTGTGCGTGTGTTCGGCGCATACATACATTACATTACATTACATTACATGTGGAAGAAGGAAACTAGCAACAAAAATTTGTTTTAAAAAAGCACAGAAACTGAAGGTTTCATCATAATTTAAACATCATGAAGTCAAATGGCTTTGTTCATCTCCCACTTGGCTGCTATTACATGCTGAGCGTTTTGTAATGGTCTACTGCAGAAATTTAGCCCCAGGAGTGTTTTCAGTTTTCTTTTTAATTCTATTTAGAGAAAAAATAAATTAAAGTGGAATAGTAAAGCATAGAGAGTGTAGAGATATGCAGTCAGCAAGTAAAGATGTATGGGTGTATGTGGTGTGACTCGATACAATAGAAAGCCATTTATTTATTATTTGTCCCTCAGCTAGACAGAAGTCGCTTTGGATAAAAGCCTCTGCCAAGTAAAGTAAAGTTGAATCACAGTAATTGCACTTGGGTACACACCAAAGCAACTGCAAAAAGACCCTCCCAAATTAGGTGGTTTATGGTATCTAAACCTTCTAGTTTAGTCTGGTGCTGTCTGCCTGGTGAGAAAGTATCTCAAACCAAAACAGGACCAAATGCTTAAAAGCACATTATTTGAGGACATTGAATCACTTGTACACTCCAATATATTTTTTTAGACTCCTAAATGCTGCAGGATAAATCACGGACAAACGTGATGTCATGAGAACGTACAGTGTCTCTCAAATATCTGCCAGGTAAAGTAAAGGTATCTGGTTGGATGAATGTGAAACTGATTTAATGTAATAAACAATCCCAGAGTGGAAGACCGACCCAACGTTAGCGTTTATCATCTGATTGTCTCCCATGTGATAGCAATATACAGTCGACCGTGACACAGGATTTTTGCTGTTTACTTTTGGTAGATAGGTCTTAAGTGGAGATAAAGTTCTCACATGATTTTAAGTGACGCATTTGGGTTTCGCTTTAATGTTTTCCCTGTGTGAAAGGAAACTACATCGTCACTTTCTGCTACATTGAAAATGGCTTTTACATGGAAAAGATGTCTACAACTGCAGTAGAATCAGGATTTTTACAGGGAGAGACATTCGTTGATTTACAATTCTAAATATTACTCAAGGTTGGGAACACCTGAACCCCTGAGGAATCTTTCTCAAGTCATTAAGCTGCCTTTAAGACCACAAGAACCTGCTGAAATTTAGCAAGTTTAGGCTCCAACTTGGAGACACCCAGCAGGGATTTAACTCTGCTGGTGGAAAAGAGAAGGCTGGAATTTGAACAATCCTTTTTTACAGCTTTTCTTCATTTTTAGTACAGTATGTGCTTTTCTTTGAGTTGGTAAAGGCTGAATGTTTCTTGTAGATTAACCCTAGGTCAGAATATGAGGCTGTTAAAATCTCTGACAAGCACCTTTCAGACTAAATTACTAGTCTGCCTGCTGCCATTTCAAGTAGATGCTACACAATCGAACAAAGACTGCTATCACACATTAATACAGGCTGTCACAATACCCAATTGTGTAATTTGCTCAGTCATCCACAGTTGTGAGCTGTAATTGTTGTTGTTTCATGCTTTGTAACACATTTTACTTCTGAAATGACCATACAATATTATGCATGGTATATTTATGGAAGTAAACGTAATAAAAAATGTAATTGGTGCTTTAGTTTGAGCTTTTGCATTGGATGGCAGAAATGACAGCTGTAAGTTCAAGTACGCTCTACAAAAATCCTCAAGATATTTCAGTAGAGGAAAAGCAAAGGAATGTCTAATACTATTCAAACTCATATATAAATAGCATGTTTAAAAACAATCTACAGAACAAAGTGTGTTATGATTAGATGCATAATAGATAATGAATATAGGCAAATAAACAAGGAAATTAGATCTATAAGATTAAATAGAAATAAGACAAAGTAGCTGGGATAACAAACATGTATAAAAAAATATTGTATTCAATATGCACTTTTGTTTACTATCCGAACTAGAACCATTGGAAGTACATTGAAATTCACTGAAGTTGCCAAACTTGCCAGAGGGGTTAAACCGCCAGCTAAGCCATTATTCTCATGAATATCTATCCATGTATGTCAAAATTCACAGCAGTCTAGCAGATGTCAACGTTTGGAAAATTAACAGCTAAGGTGTTCATTCTTTCTACTAATTGTATTAGGTTTTCTTTAGATTTAATACTATTAAACAGTAGTTTTTGCTGCCAGTTGTTCACACTTTTATATTTACTTGAGGAGGCAGACTGTCAGACTGTCTAGTTTGTTTTAGTCTGGACATTGTGTTAGCTTTATAGTAGGTGGCAAAGTGATGGGCTGTGTTTTTAGGATTATCGTCTGGCTCCATGGGGCTAGCCATTAGGTCATCACAGCAGTGCTGTCCATCTGTGCTCCCATGTTGTGCCAGGGACAGCCTGTGAGATGCGCTTACTCTGTCATAATCACAAGGGAGCATACATGTATGTGTATGTGCTTTTGTATATATTAAGGTGGTTTGTAATGATTGAGTTAGAAGATCTGAGTTTGAGTGGACTGTGTACGTGTAACATGAACTGTCCATCTGTTTGGCTTTTGATGGACAGATTACCAAGGCTAGAAGAGGGGGCATGAGTGCTAAGCTTATGGATTGATTTTGGGTGGGCTGCAGCTGACATCAACTATCCCCCCCCCCACACACACGCACACACACACACAGCCTCCCATACAACTACACACATACGTACAGACATGCTAAGCCACAGAGGCACAAAGACTCTGCTGATGAGGGACAAACTGCTGTGAAGTGGCTCAGATTAATTCTCATCAAACTGAGAGCTGTGCCTGTTTATACATACACAAGTGTCTCTGCTTTAACTTGGTTAGTTGAGTTTCTTCTTGTAGGGTTATAGTGCCAGCAGACAGTGGCTTTGTTGTAGAGTTTACCCTAATGGTGATCCATTGAAGTCTAGCAAGCCAGATTTTTGATTAAATGAAAGTTTCAGAAAAGAATAAGATAAAATAAGTAAAATATGAATATTTCTTGTCTATTTTAGAACACAGACTGTGTTGTTTATTTTATTTTCTGACTTTTACAGAAATTTATAAATAATTATAAAGACCAGGAACAGCAGTGTGTTAGGTAAGGCAGTCTGCACCTTTTAACACCAGGATTGGTAGTTTTCATGCTAATGATGTTCCCAAGCCCATTTAAATAGGGAATAGTCCTGTATAGAAGGTAAAAATGAAACAAAATACCAACGCAATCACCCACAGTGTGGTGTCAACCAGTGACTAACCAGTGTCACGACAGGTTGGTCCGTGTTGCTACATATACCCCTGTTCAAACCAAACTTTCAAACGATAGTGTTAATGTTTGTAGGAAGAAACCTATGTTTCCAGAAGTACTTGCTTTCTCTTACTGAGAGGCATGTTAATACTTGTTCTGAATCAATCCATTGTTGCCTCAGTGTTGACCTGTGACCAGTACACACACTTACTGGCCACCAGGTACCTAAAGTTAGGTGTTCTGTAAAACATTAGCAACACCTCTGTATTTACTATCCCCGAGTAGAAGTAGCAGAAATGTGGCATTGGATTACATTATAGTGTACAGGTGTATGTAATGAAGTAAGTATGTAAACCACACAAAATCTTGCAAGATTTATAGTGGCATTGTGCATCCACTGTTTAACACTTTCCACAAAACTATGAAGAAATATTTTTTGGTACATGCATGTTTTTATGAAGTCTCATACATATGACCAACGCCTCAGTCACATTCCTCACCCTGCATTTCTGTGTGATGACTTGTAAGTGCTGGCCAAAAAAGCATCATCACCAGCATTTGTGCCCAAGTAGCAGCATGCCCCAAATGTTCCGCATTTTACCAAATATGGGTATGCAAGATATGGCTCCTGTGGCACCAAACTCCTAATGTTGCCTACATCATTTTCTGGAGGTGAATTTAAAACAACATCATTTCCTTTAGTCTTAATAAAATGTCACTGTCATGTGTAAACATAGGCGGTAGACACTGTAATTTTGATGTCTCCTTCTGTCTTGTGTGTATCTTCACTTTTGAATGACATGAAAATTGTAATGTGCATGTTGCATTCCTCCTATTTTAAAATAATAGCTCTGACTACCTTGTTAATTTGATGTAATGTTACTTTCGCATGTCCTGCTACCCTGTGTTTTTTGTTTTTCGCGGGAAATAATATCTGGCATATCAGCCTACAGCCAAAGCAGCTTGTTTTGCTCATTTTTCATTCTCCTACTGGGGAACATTGTTATTTCAATGATGCCTATAAAATGTGTCATCAGAGCTGCTGACCTTTTACAGGAAAAGGGTATTTAAAGCTCATACAAGAGCTGCCGAATGGGGGGCCTCATAATTCTTGGATTTTTTATTATAGAATCGCAACAGACTTGACATCAGCAGTTATGACTAAAACTCTGAAACATTTGTTTTACTTACCTGATTTAGACAAAGCATTAGGAAAGGTTTTTAATGCTCGCAGAATGTCTGTGGCAAATGCCATGGCAAACCTTCCGGTAGAACACCTTTAACGCCACAATTACCAGCCTTATGGTGAGTGATCACCAGCGATATTTGTATGCACCATGAGTAAATATAACATTTTGTCCCGGTACATGTCCAGTCAATGTAGTTGGCAAATCACTAAAATGGAAAAAAAGGTGAATTCTCTACTATTAATATGACTTATCTCATTTTTTAAAGTTGTATTAAATGTATTTATTTGGAGTGTCTTTTATGTATAATTTTATGATGTTTCATATTTAATTTAATATCTGGATTCAGAACCATACAGTGTGTATTACCATGTTTTTAAACATCTTTAAAGAGATACAAACATTTTTTAGGACAAGTAGGTCTTGCTGTTTGTTGCTGCGCTTTCATGTTCTCATGATCCTCTGGAGAATCTTTAATGGAGTGTTATCCGGGGCAAAGTTCACAGGGTTTGGGCACTGGAAAGCTGATATATTGTCCACAATGGCTGTCGGAAGTAACTGAAAAAGGCAGGGAAAATTGTTGGCCTCTGGGTCAAAAGCCATCTAAAATGGTGTGACCCAGCAGCTGGAGAGTCTGGTCTACATTTTTGGTGAAAGTCTATCTATATTAAATCTATTTTGAGTCACCAGGACACCCCCAGTAATCCACTTTATCCCATGTGTTTTTAACAGGTTGCTAAACCAACCTGTAATCCACAATTTTTTGGTCTGCTCGCAAAGATATACATACTGAAGAGTGCCTTAGAAATGTTCTTGTGTCCTCTGCTCCATTTCCACAAACTGGTCTTTGTGATTATCATTGGGCAACTGCAAAATAATTGGCTGTGCTGGTGAGGATTAGGTTGTCATTCCACATTTTTGTGCATTATTTGTAAATAGTTGTATTTTATATTTAATCGCAAAATCTTCATCGAGAAGATCTGCTGATAAGAAATAGTACTGAACCCAGGCCTAAGGGTTAAAGTGCAAGCAGAATATCAGAACAATAAAGGCCATAAAATGAGATTTAATAATAATAACAGACATCTAAACAACAATGTGTAACATCTTTATGCCAGCTGAATTTCAGCAAATGCTCAATTCCTGAGCATTTGCTGGACTACGCTTGAAATGTCCAGCTATCTTGCGATATTTGGCCAGAACACTTTTAATTCCAGTATCATTCAGAGAAACTCTGACCGTTCTTTGCAGAATGTCGGCCGTGCAGGGCAGGCGTTCGTATGGAAGTAGTCTGGTGGCTGCAGTTCTGTTAGGAGCACTGTTGGTGCCAAGCGTGGTTAACTTGTCCTTGATTTTCCATTTGTTTGCAACACACAAATAGTCAGCACACGCCTCAGCATAGTGTCGCTCTATAGTTTTACTCACTGTTAGTGTAAACGATTGTAGAGTCCAGTCGTAAAATGTGTTCTGAAACCTTAGTAGTTATCGTTGTTCACCAAAGTCCAGTGATCACCTGTGAGAGCGACGTTCCTTACTTGCTGGACTGCTGAGTCCTCTGGTCCTCATACAAAGTGCGCAATCTCGACACAATTGTTCCTCTTTAGAGTTAATTGTAAGAAACATCTCCTGATGCAGCACGAATAACTCTTTCAATCAGTCATCCTCTACTATGCTAATTAACTTTTCACTCACAGGTATTGTTATTTGCCCACGCGCTGCTGAGGTCCCGTGCGGGTGGATTCAGCTGGGTGTTTTGTGATGCACCAGAAATGTATTGCTTCTGTGGTAACTGAAGCAAGCCATTAGGCAAGTTCTTAAAGTAAAACATTCCACCCAAAAATCCGTCCTTGTACATGCTTGCGTCTGTTAGCCAAAGTAGTATCCTACTGGTAGCTCAATATGTTAGTCGTCAGACTGGGATGCAGAAGGTCGCAGGTTTGAAACCCAGTGTGACTTCTAGTCCATCCCCTATCAGGTGTGTCCTTGAGCCAGACACCAAGCGCTAGCTCCTTGTAAGTCGCTTTGGATAAAAGCGTCTGCCAAGCTAAAGTAAAGTAAAAGTGTATTATCTTCTTCTTCTTCTTCTTTGTTCGTCCTCGTCTTCTTTATCATCATCATTATCATCATCATCATCATCTCCAGCAGGCCAAACACCAGCATAGCGCAATGCTGCCCCCCCCTTCAGGGCTGCTCACGAGTTTAAGGTTTAAGGTCTTGAAAAACAGGACATAAAAATCTGCATTTAATACGTACATTTTTTAAGCGCATTAAATGTTTCACATTAATTAATTATAGGTAATGCGCTCTAATTCTGACAATACTAATTATTATTATTATTATTATTATTCAAAAATGGTTTTGAAGTATTCAGTATTGATTATAAAAAAATTATTGTCCTGTATGGAAAATATCAACATGACTACTAGTCATCATTTCCTTTGTTTCCAAACATACAGTTATGTTGGTAGACTTGGTAAACCTGATCTGTTATTTTACAGTTCACCACCAGAGGTCGTGTCTGTCTGTCCTCATGTGTCCAGCCCACACTCTGCCTAGGAAGAGCAGTTCTGGGTTTAGCATCTACTCAACTATGCTGAAGGGGTTTTATGAACATGTCCATAACAGAGTGCCTCTTCATTTGAACACCTGGTCTGAACCATCATTAGAGGCTTGGCCCATTCCAACAGGGCCCTGGGTTGGATCATCAGCTTACCTGTCCTATAATGACAGATCCACTGCAAAGCAAGCTGCATCTTCAGAGATTCACTTTCTCACCCCTCCACTTGTTTTTAACACATTTGTTTATCTCCCATGTTGTTTCACTTCTCTCTTCCTCCTCTCCTTTTCTCTTTGCCCCTGAGGGTTTTCAGTTACACTCTACATGCCCAGACAGTTGCACAGTTCACTTCATGTACAGGTCTATGGTCACACATTAGAGGAGCTTTGTGGTGGGGGTGTAAAATTACTATGGCTAACAGCAGTCCCAGAAAAACCCTGCTGATTTTGAGAAAGTGGCAGTATAACGGAGCAGATTTCATATTGTCATAACAGAGGACTTTTTTGTCCCACTAAATTAATACAATCTTTTAACAGGTAAGTTAAAATGTTTTGTAACTATATCTATTCTATTTTCCTAAACGTCCTTTTAAGGGTTGCAGGAGTGCTAAAGCCTATGCTTTGGCCGAGAGGCCAATGACAGCTAGCATATGACACCCTGGACATATTGCCAATCTATCGCATGGCAGATGTATAGAGACAAACAACCAAGCTTCTTTATTAGGTCTCCATCACCTTTGCAGACTTGCATTTGGGTAGTTTATCCCATGCTTTCTGGCAAATTCTCTATCAGGTTGGATTGGATGTGCCTGGGAGCTACCATCACCAGGTCTGTGTGTTTCGACTCCCAGGTCATTGTCTGAAGGGCGAGCTAGCAGCTCAAAGTAACTTCCTAAAAGCTACTCTCCACAAAGACTCGACTGATGAAGTGTTCCTAAGATGCGGTCCTTGTAAAACACTGTTATTGAAACCACTGTGCTCCTGGGAAGAAATAGTTTTATTCCCCTGCCTAGTGCCATTGTAGCACAGTAGGTTTTATCAAAGACAGTTCTTTTTGTAAACATTTCTAAAACCAATTTTTATTTTGTCATTGTGTTGAGTATAGATTGATGGTGAAAAGGTTAATTTTTAATTCAAAATTAAATAGAAAACGAAAACAGAAATATACAAAATATGAGGGGGGCTGAATACTTTTTGAAACTACTGTATCGAATTCCCCTTCTTGGGAAAACAGCTGTGTCATATAATTTTTAGAGATTTCTGTGGCACAGAGCCTGGTATTTGAGCTTGCTCTTAAGGTTCTTAACACAGATGCAGCATTGGCTTTTTAAATGCAAGGGTATATTGTATCAATAAATCAACTTGTCACTGAGATATTCACACAGCATGTAGGTAATTTGATGTCACAACCGGCTATCTGAGTAAAAATGATAAAAACAGGTGATAGGAGTTGGGTTTACATATCTCTATAAACTGTAAGAAAAGCCTTTGTGCATAATCCTGATATGGATTATCAGAATGTTTGTTTTGGAAATGGTGTTAGTTCATTGGTTTGGTATTAGGATGTTTCCAATATCTAATCAAATAAACCACTCATACTATACATTAACCCAGTTATGTGTTCATTGTGACAACAAATCAGTAATTAAAGCAAATTCAATTTTATTCCAATCATACTTCTATATTATTTCCTATGTTGTGCTCCTAATCATACACCTATAATAACACTGTAACATTTATTTAAATTGTTCATAGCTTAGCTAATGGGAAGGCAGTTTTTAAATATTATATATAATATATTTTCCATTGGATTATCCAGACTGACACAAGGTTAAGAGTTGAGTCTTGAATTCAATGGATAATCATGACATTTGTTTTGCCATATTCATAAATGTTGACACGCTGACAAACTATACTAAATTGATGGATATCCCTGTGTTTCAGTGGCTAAAGATCAAGGTCACAGTACCTTCAGTTCAGTCCATTCTTGCTGTTAATGTCATGTCTCAGAAATGTGTTAAGGGACTTTTCTTTAAATGGCACAAATTGGGTTCAAGGATTGTCAGATTTTCAGATGGTCAGAAATCAAGGTCATGCTTGTCCCTTTCTTGTCAAGAAATGCCTAGCAGAAATTCCATTACATCAGAGACAAACATCTACTCTGACTCATGTTCAAATGTATTTGAATATGAGTTTGGATAGACAGGTGTAAACTACAATGTCACCGGTTAACAATCATCTACCAACTGCGTTAAAATGTTAGACCTGCCCAACATTAGCACGTTAGAACATTAGCTGACATTAGCTTAAAGCACCATTAACACTGAAATAGGGCCTCAAAGAGCATAACTTGACACTGAACAGGAGGAATGTGTGCAACAAACATTAACACTTTATATTAAGTATTGTACAAAGCTGAATTTCTGAGCCTGACTTGTGTAGAAGTTGAAAAAGGACACGCATATAGGTTCAAACTTAAATTACTAAATAAAATAGAATTAGGTTTCCAAAATGTGTGCACTGTGTGAAATACCTGCTTCGCCAATGAAATGTCAAAGGTTAATTTAAGGTGTCATTTATGACACAACGTCTCTTCACAGGCATCTCCTACTATCAGAATCATCCCTATAGTCATCATCTCACTAACTGCAGTTTGGCATTGGTCATGACTATCACTTAACTTACTGGTGTTTAGCTTTATGTTTGGGTCTTGGTTTCAGTCTGTTATCAGATGACCTGTTATTTTTTGCTGATGATTTCATCTGTAGGGATATTAGAGAACCATTAATGTTGCCAAGGTTTGAGGGAGGCAGGGCACTGAGGTGTTGCCGCCCGTAGAAAGTGATGGAAAAGTTTCTAGCTTTGAGTGTTAGAGACATCAGGCACCTAGAATAATCTGTGTGGACAGGTAGAGACAGAACCTGACTCATCCAGTGTCAGGTGGTGAGTTGTCCCCATGTTCACTGCATTAAAATAGAAAAATGTTTCAGTTGCATACAGCCAGGCTTCAAGTATCATTTAGGTATCAGTGTCAAAATATTTGAATATTTAGTAATCAAATTGGATGGGATTTAAATGTCATCAAGAGAAGCTGCTGAACATAGCCAAAATATACCTTTTAGATTAATTTGTACTTTGTGTTTAGCGCAAATGACTATATCTTGGCATGCTAACACACTAAATGTCAGTATGATCTTTACAATTGTATACAATGTACTATTCCTGCCATGTTTTTTTACCAAAAACTTTTCGGTAAAAAAAATTTCTGCACATGCCTCAGATTCAGTGTTGCCTCATAGTTTAGCGATTTTATGTAAACATTCAAGTTCAGGTGAGTGCTCTGAGAAAACGCATCATATGGGACAATAATCTTCAACCAGGCCCTACCCGATTTAGACACAAAAATCTAATGCGTCACTGAAATCGGTTTATGCTGATAATGGCTGATATGATTTTTGAACATGTTTCATCTACCCCTCCTTATCACCCTGCTACAGTGGCGATTCCAGTTTGCTAACAGCCCTATTATTAACTAGTACATAAACAGATTCCCAAACAAATACACACACACACACACACACACACACACACACACACACACACACACACACACACACACACACACACACACACAC